>JBAWJQ010003510.1:600000-1163084 GCA_037783105.1 Bactrocera zonata | reverse complement strand
ATATAAAGTCGATTTTCTTGTATATACACATTAAGCAATCGATATCGAAATGCCTCAAATCATTAGCTTAAAATATTTAAGTTAATAAACCTTCTTTAACGAACTGAAGTTTACATAAAGCCATGGCGGCTTAACAGCAGTGCATTTAGAAGAATTCCGTAATCTTTTATTTAAGTATAAAGTCGATTTTCTTGTATATACCCATTTAGCAGTCGATATCGAAATGCTTCAAATCTTTGGTTTAACATATTTAAGTTAATTAACCTTCTTTAACGAACTGAAGTTTACATATAGCCATGACGGCATAACGGCAGTGCATTAAAAAGAATTCCGTGATCGTATATTTAGGTATAAAGTCGATTTTCTTGTATTTACACATTTAGCAATTGATATCGAAATGCTTCAAATCATTTCTTTTACATATTTACGTAAATAAACCTTCTTTAACGAACTGAAGGTTACATAAAGCCATGGCGGCATAACGGCAGTGCATTTAGAAGAATTCCGTAATCTTATATTTCAGTATAAAGTCGATTTTCTTGTGTTTACACATTAAGCAGTCGATATCGAAATTCTTCAATACATTTTTTTTACATATTTAAGGCTATAAACTTTCTTTAACTAACTGAAGTTTACATAAAGCCATAACGGTATACCGGCAGTGCATTTCGAAGAATTCCGTAATCTTATATTTAGGTATAAAGTCGATTTTCTTGTATATACACATTAAGAAATCGATATCGAAATACTTCAAATCATTAGTTTAACATATTTAAGTTAATTAACTTTCTTTACCTTACTGAAGTTTACATAAAACCATAACGGTATACCGGCAGTGCATTTCGAATAATTCCGTAATATTATATATAAAGTCGATTTTCTTGTATATACACATTAAGCAATCGATATCGAAATGCTTCAAATCATTAGCTTAAAATAATTAAGTTAATAAACCTTCTTTAACGAACTGAAGTTTACATAAAGACATGGCGGCTTAACGGCAGTGCATTTAGAAGAATTCCGTAATCTTATATTTAGGTATAAAGTCGATTTTCTTGTATATACCCATTTAGCAATCGATATCGAAATGCTTCAAATCATTAGTTGAACATATTTAAGTTAATTAACCTTCTTTACCTTACTGAAGTTTACATAAAGCCATAACGGTATACCGGCAGGGCATTTCGAAGAATTCCGTGATCGTATATTTAGGTATAAAGTCGATTTTCTTATATATACACATTAAGCAATCGATATCGAAATGCTTCAAATCATTTCTTTTACATATTTACGTTAATAAGCCTTCTTTAACGAACTGAAGGTTACATAAAGCCATGGCGGCATAACGGCAGTGCATTTAGAAGAATTCCGTAATCTTATATTTCGGTATAAAGTCGATTTTCTTGTGTTTACACATTAAGCAGTCGATATCGAAATTCTTCAATACATTTTTTTACATATTTAAGGCTATAAACTTTTTTTAACTAACTGAAGTTTACATAAAGCCATTACGGCTTAACGGAAGTGCAATTATTTGAGTTTATAAACCTTCTTTAACGTACTGAAGGTGACATAAAGCCATGACGGCATAACGGCAGTGCATTTAGAAGAATTCCGTAATCTTATATTTCGGTATAAAGTCGATTTTCTTGTGTTTACACATTAAGCAGTCGATATCGAAATGCTTCAAATCATTAATTTAACATAATTAAGTTAATTAACCTTCTTTAACGTACTGAAGGTGACATAAAGCCAATGCGGCATAACGGCAGTGCTTTTAGAAGAATTCTGTAATCTTATATTTAGGTATAAAGTCGATTTTCTTGTATATACACATTTAGCACTCGATATCGTAATGCTTCAAATCATTAATTTAACATAATTAAGTTAATTAACCTTCTTTAACGTACTGAAGGTGACATAAAGCCAATGCGGCATAACGGCAGTGCTTTTAGAAGAATTCTGTAATCTTATATTTAGGTATAAAGTCGATTTTCTTGTATATACCCATTTAGCAATCGATATCGAAATGCTTCAAATCTTTGGTTTAACATATTTAAGTTAATTAACCTTCTTTAACGAACTGAAGTTTACATATAGCCATGACGGCATAACGGCAGTGCATTAAAAAGAATGCCGTGATCGTATATTTAGGTATAAAGTCGATTTTCTTGTATTTACACATTTAGCAATTGATATCGAAATGCTTCAAATCATTTCTTTTACATATTTACGTAAATAAACCTTCTTTAACGAACTGAAGGTTACGTAAAGCCAAGGCGGCATAACGGCAGTGCATTTAGAAAAATTCCGTAATCTTATATTTCAGTATAAAGTCGATTTTCTTGTGTTTACACATTAAGCAGTCGATATCGAAATTCTTCAATACATTTTTTTTACATATTTAAGGCTATATACTTTCTTTAACTAACTGAAGTTTACATAAAGCCATAACGGTATACCGGCAGTGCATTTCGAAGAATTCTGTAATCTTATATATAAAATCGATTTTCTTGTATATGCACATTCAGCAAACGATATCGAAATGCTTCAAATCATAAGTTTAACATATTTAAGTAAATAAACCTTCTTTACCTTACTGAAGTTTACATAACGCCATAACGGTATACCGGCAGTGCATTTCGAAGAATTCCGTAATCTTATATATAAAGTGTATTTTCTTGTATATACACATTAAGCAATCGATATCGAAATGCCTCAAATCATTAGCTTAAAATATTTAAGTTAATAAACCTTCTTTAACGAACTGAAGTTTACATAAAGCCATGGCGGCTTAACAGCAGTGCATTTAGAAGAATTCCGTAATCTTTTATTTAAGTATAAAGTCGATTTTCTTGTATATACCCATTTAGCAATCGATATCGAAATGCTTCAAATCATTAGTTTAACATATTTAAGTTAATTAACCTTCTTTATCTTACTGAAGTTTACATAAAGCCATAACGGTATACCGGCAGTGCATTTCGAAGAATTCCGTAATCTTATATTTAGGTATAAAGTCGATTTTCTTGTATTTACACATTTAGCACTCGATATCGAAATGCTTCAAATCATTAATTTAACATATTTAAGTTAATTAACCTTCTTTACCTTACTGAAGTTTACATAAAGCCATAACGGTAAACCGGCAGTGCATTTCGAATAATTCCGTAATCTTATATATAAAGTCGATTTTCTTGTATATACACATTAAGCAATCGATATCGAAATGCCTCAAATCATTAGCTTAAAATATTTAAGTTAATAAACCTTCTTTAACGAACTGAAGTTTACATAAAGCCATGGCGGCTTAACAGCAGTGCATTTAGAAGAACTCCGTAATCTTTTATTTAAGTATAAAGTCGATTTTCTTGTATATACCCATTTAGCAATCGATATCGAAATGCTTCAAATCATTAGTTTAACATATTTAAGTTAATTAACCTTCTTTATCTTACTGAAGTTTACATAAAGCCATAACGGTATACCGGCAGTGCATTTCGAAGAATTCCGTAATCTTATATTTAGGTATAAAGTCGATTTTCTTGTATTTACACATTTAGCACTCGATATCGAAATGCTTCAAATCATTAATTTAACATAATTAAGTTAATTAACCTTCTTTAACGTACTGAAGTTTACATATAGCCATGACGGCATAACGGCAGTGCATTAAAAAGAATTCCGTGATCGTATATTTAGGTATAAAGTCGATTTTCTTGTATTTACACATTTAGCACTCGATATCGAAATGCTTCAAATCATTAATTTAACATAATTAAGTTAATTAACCTTCTTTAACGTACTGAAGGTGACATAAAGCCAATGCGGCATAACGGCAGTGCTTTTAGAAGAATTCCATAATCTTATATTTAGGTATAAAGTCGATTTTCTTGTATATACACATTTAGCAATCGATATCAAAATGCTGCAAATCTTTGGTTTAACATATTTAAGTTAATTAACCTTCTTTAACGAACTGAAGTTTACATAAAGCCATGGCGGCATAACAGCAATGCATTTAGAAGAATTCCGTAATCTTATATTTAGGTATAAAGTCGATTTTCTTGTATATACTCATTTAGCAATCGATATCGAAATGCTTCAAATCATTATTTTAACGTATCTAAGTTAATTAACCTTCTCTAACGCATCAAGCTAACAAAAAGCCATGTCAGCATAACGGCAGTGCATTTGGAAGAGTTCCGTAATCTTATATTTAGGTATAAAGTCGATTTTCTTGTATGTACACATTTAGCAATCGATATCGAAATGCTTCAAATTATTTGCTTAACATATTTAAGTTAATAAACCTTCTTTAACGAACTGAAGTTTACATAAAGCCGTGGCGGCATAACGGCAGTGCATTTAGAAGAATTCCGTAATCTTATATTTAGGTATAAAGTCGATGTTCTTGTATATAAACATTTAGCACTCGATATCGAAATGCTTCAAATCATTAATTTAAAATAATTAAGTTAATTAACCTTCTTTAACGTACTGAAGGTGACATAAAGCCAATGCGGCATAACGGCAGTGCTTTTAGAAGAATTCCGTAATCTTATATTTAGGTATAAATTCGATTTTCTTGTATATAAACATTTAGCAATCGATATCAAAATGCTTCAAATCATTAGCTTAAAATATTTAAGTTAATAAACCTTCTTTAACGAACTGAAGTTTACATAAAGCCATGGCGGCTTAACGGCAGTGCATTTTGAAGAATTCCGTAATCTTATATTAAGGTTTAAAGTCGATTTTCTTGTATATACCCGTTTAGCAATCGATATCGAAATGCTTCAAATCATTAGTTTAACATATTTAAGTTAATTAACCTTCTTTACCTTACTGAAGTTTACATAAAGCCATAACGGTATACCGGCAGTGCATTTCGAAGAATTCCGTAATCTTATATATAAAATCGATTTTCTTGTATATGCACATTCAGCAATCGATATCGAAATGCTTCAAATCATAAGTTTAACATATTTAAGTAAATAAACCTTCTTTACCTTACTGAAGTTTACACAAAGCCATAACGGTATACCGGCAGTGCATTTCGAAGAATTCCGTGATCGTATATTTAGGTATAAAGTCGATTTTCTTGTATATACACATTAAGCAATCGATATCGAAATGCTTCAAATCATTTCTTTTACATATTTACGTTAATAAGCCTTCTTTAACGAACTGAAGGTTACACAAAGCCATGGCGGCATAACGGCAGTGCATTTAGAAGAATTCCGTAATCTTATATTTCGGTATAAAGTCGATTTTCTTGTGTTTACACATTAAGCAGTCGATATCGAAATTCTTCAATACATTTTTTTACATATTTAAGGCTATAAACTTTTTTAACTAACTGAAGTTTACATAAAGCCATTACGGCTTAACGGAAGTGCAATTATTTGAGTTTATAAACCTTCTTTAACGAACTGAAGTTTACATAAAGCCATGACGGCATAACGGCAGTGCATTTAGAAAAATTCCGTAATCTTATATTTAGGTATAAAGTCGATTTTCTTGTATATACACATTTAGCAATCGATATCGAAATGCTTCAAATCATTATTTTAACATATTTAAGTTAATTAACCTTCTTTACCTTACTGAAGTTTACATAAAGCCATAACGGTAAACCGGCAGTGCAATTCGAATAATTCCGTAATCTTATATATAAAGTCGATTTTCTTGTATATACACATTAAGCAATCGATATCGAAATGCCTCAAATCATTAGCTTAAAATATTTAAGTTAATAAACCTTCTTTAACGAACTGAAGTTTACATAAAGCCATGGCGGCTTAACAGCAGTGCATTTAGAAGAATTCCGTAATCTTATATTTAGGTATAAAGTCGATTTTCTTGTGTTTACACATTAAGCAGTCGATATCGAAATTCTTCAATACATTTTTTTACATATTTAAGGCTATAAACTTTCTTTAACTAACTAACGTTTACATAAAGCCATTACGGCATAACGGCAGTGCAATTATTTGAGTTTCTAAACCTTCTTTAACGAACTGAAGTTTACATAAAGCCATGACGGCATAACGGCAGTGCATTTAGAAAAATTCCGTAATCTTATATTTAGGTATAAAGTCGATTTTCTTGTATATGCACATTTAGCAATCGATATCGAAATGCTTCAAATCATTATTTTAACATATTTAAGTTAATTAACCTTCTTTACCTTACTGAAGTTTACATAAAGCCATAACGGTAAACCGGCAGTGCATTTCGAATAATTCCGTAATCTTATATATAAAGTCGATTTTCTTGTATATACACATTAAGCAATCGATATCGAAATGCCTCAAATCATTAGCTTAAAATATTTAAGTTAATAAACCTTCTTTAACGAACTGAAGTTTACATAAAGCCATGGCGGCTTAACAGCAGTGCATTTAGAAGAATTCCGTAATCTTTTATTTAAGTATAAAGTCGATTTTCTTGTGTTTACACATTAAGCAGTCGATATCGAAATTCTTCAATACATTATTTTACATATTTAAGGCTATAAACTTTTTTTAACTAACTGAAGTTTACATAAAGCCATGACGGCATAACGGCAGTGCATTTAGAAAAATTCCGTAATCTTATATTTAGGTATAAAGTCGATTTTCTTGTATATACACATTTAGCAATCGATATCGAAATGCTTCAAATCATTATTTTAACATATTTAAGTTAATTAACCTTCTTTACCTTACTGAAGTTTACATAAAGCCATAACGGTAAACCGGCAGTGCATTTCGAATAATTCCGTAATCTTATATATAAAGTCGATTTTCTTGTATATACACATTAAGCAATCGATATCGAAATGCCTCAAATCATTAGCTTAAAATATTTAAGTTAATAAACCTTCTTTAACGAACTGAAGTTTACATAAAGCCATGGCGGCTTAACAGCAGTGCATTTAGAAGAATTCCGTAATCTTTTATTTAAGTATAAAGTCGATTTTCTTGTATACACACATTTAGCAATCGATATCAAAATGCTGCAAATCTTTGGTTTAACATATTTAAGTTAATTAACCTTCTTTAACGAACTGAAGTTTACATAAAGCCATGGCGGCATAACAGCAATGCATTTAGAAGAATTCCGTAATCTTATATTTAGGTATAAAGTCGATTTTCTTGTATATACTCATTTAGCAATCGATATCGAAATGCTTCAAATCATTATTTTAACGTATCTAAGTTAATTAACCTACTCTAACGCACTCAAGCTAACAAAAAGCCATGTCGGCATAACGGCAGTGCATTTGGAAGAGTTCCGTAATCTTATATTTAGGTATAAAGTTGATTTTCTTGTATATACACATTTAGCAATCGATATCGAAATGCTTCAAATTATTTGCTTAACATATTTAAGTTAATAAACCTTCTTTAACGAACTGAAGTTTACATAAAGCCGTGGCGGCATAACGGCAGTGCATTTAGAAGAATTCCGTAATCTTATATTTAGGTATAAAGTCGATTTTCTTGTATATAAACATTTAGCACTCGATATCGAAATGCTTCAAGTCATTAATTTAAAATATTTAAGTTAATAAACCTTCTTTAACGTACTGAAGGTGACATAAAGCCAATGCGGCATAACGGCAGTGCTTTTAGAAGAATTCCGTAATCTTATATTTAGGTATAAATTCGATTTTCTTGTATATAAACATTTAGCAATCGATATCAAAATGCTTCAAATCATTAGCTTAAAATATTTAAGTTAATAAACCTTCTTTAACGAACTGAAGTTTACATAAAGCCATGGCGGCTTAACGGCAATGCATTTTGAAGAATTCCGTAATCTTATTTTAAGGTTTAAAGTCGATTTTCTTGTATATACCCGTTTAGCAATCGATATCGAAATGCTTCAAATCATTAGTTTAACATATTTAAGTTAATTAACCTTCTTTACCTTACTGAAGTTTACATAAAGCCATAACGGTATACCGGCAGTGCATTTCGAAGAATTCCGTAATCTTATATATAAAATCGATTTTCTTGTATATGCACATTCAGCAATCGATATCGAAATGCTTCAAATCATAAGTTAAACATATTTAAGTAAATAAACCTTCTTTACCTTACTGAAGTTTACACAAAGCCATAACGGTATACCGGCAGTGCATTTCAAAGAATTCCGTGATCGTATATTTAGGTATAAAGTCGATTTTCTTGTATATACACATTAAGCAATCGATATCGAAATGCTTCAAATCATTTCTTTTACATATTTACGTTAATAAGCCTTCTTTAACGAACTGAAGGTTACACAAAGCCATGGCGGCATAACGGCAGTGCATTTAGAAGAATTCCGTAATCTTATATTTCGGTATAAAGTCGATTTTCTTGTGTTTACACATTAAGCAGTCGATATCGAAATTCTTCAATACATTTTTTTACATATTTAAGGCTATAAACTTTTTTTAACTAACTGAAGTTTACATAAAGCCATTACGGCTTAACGGAAGTGCAATTATTTGAGTTATAAACCTTCTTTAACGAACTGAAGTTTACATAAAGCCATGACGGCATAACGGCAGTGCATTTAGAAAAATTCCGTAATCTTATATTTAGGTATAAAGTCGATTTTCTTGTATAGACACATTTAGCAATCGATATCGAAATGCCTCAAATCATTAGCTTAAAATATTTAAGTTAATAAACCTTCTTTAACGAACTGAAGTTTACATAAAGCCATGGCGGCTTAACAGCAGTGCATTTAGAAGAATTCCGTAATCTTTTATTTAAGTATAAAGTCGATTTTCTTGTATATACACATTAAGCAATCGATATCGAAATGCTTCAAATCATTTCTTTTACATATTTACGTTAATAAGCCTTCTTTAACGAACTGAAGGTTACACAAAGCCATGGCGGCATAACGGCAGTGCATTTAGAAGAATTCCGTAATCTTATATTTCGGTATAAAGTCGATTTTCTTGTGTTTACACATTAAGCAGTCGATATCGAAATTCTTCAATACATTTTTTTACATATTTAAGGCTATAAACTTTTTTTAACTAACTGAAGTTTACATAAAGCCATTACGGCTTAACGGAAGTGCGATTATTTGAGTTTATAAACCTTCTTTAACGAACTGAAGTTTACATAAAGCCATGACGGCATAACGGCAGTGCATTTAGAAAAATTCCGTAATCTTATATTTAGGTATAAAGTCGATTTTCTTGTATATACACATTTAGCAATCGATATCGAAATGCTTCAAATCATTATTTTAACATATTTAAGTTAATTAACCTTCTTTACGTTACTGAAGTTTACATAAAGCCATAACGGTAAACCGGCAGTGCATTTCGAATAATTCCGTAATCTTATATATAAAGTCGATTTTCTTGTATATACACATTAAGCAATCGATATCAAAATGCCTCAAATCATTAGCTTAAAATATTTAAGTTAATAAACCTTCTTTAACGAACTGAAGTTTACATAAAGCCATGGCGGCTTAACAGCGGTGCATTTAGAAGAATTCCGTAATCTTTTATTTAAGTATAAAGTCGATTTTCTTGTATATACACATTAAGCAATCGATATCGAAATGCTTCAAATCATTTCTTTTACATATTTACGTTAATAAGCCTTCTTTAACGAACTGAAGGTTACACAAAGCCATGGCGGCATAACGGCAGTGCATTTAGAAGAATTCCGTAATCTTATATTTCGGTATAAAGTCGATTTTCTTGTGTTTATACATTAAGCAGTCGATATCGAAATTCTTCAATACATTTTTTTTACATATTTAAGATTATAAACTTTCTTTAACTAACTAAAGTTTACATAAAGCCATTACGGCATAACGGCAGTGCAATTATTTGAGTTTCTAAACCTTCTTTAACGAACTGAAGTTTACATAAAGCCATGACGGCATAACGGCAGTGCATTTAGAAAATGTCCGTAATCTTATATTTAGGTATAAAGTCGATTTTCTTGTATATACTCATTTAGCAATCGATATCGAAATGCTTCAAATCATCACCTTAACATATTTAAGTAAATTTAACTTATTTACCTTACTGAAGTTTACATAAAGCCATAACGGTATACCGGCAGTGCATTTCGAATAATTCCGTAATCTTATATATAAAGTCGATTTTCTTGTATATACACATTAAGCAATCGATATCGAAATGCCTCAAATCATTAGCTTAAAATATTTAAGTTAATAAACCTTCTTTAACGAACTGAAGTTTACATAAAGCCATGGCGGCTTAACAGCAGTGCATTTAGAAGAATTCCGTAATCTTATATTTAGGTATAAAGTCGATTTTCTTGTATATACCCATTTAGCAATCGATATCGAAATGCTTCAAATCATTAGTTTAACATATTTAAGTTAATTAACCTTCTTTATCTTACTGAAGTTTACATAAAGCCATAACGGTATACCGGCAGTGCATTTCGAAGAATTCCGTAATCTTATATATAAAGTCGATTTTCTTGTATATACACATTAAGCAATCGATATCGAAATGCTTCAAATCATTAGTTTAACATATTTAAGTTAATAAACCTACTTTAACGAACTGAAGTTTACATAAAGCCATAGCGGCATAACGGCAGTGCATTTAGAAGTATTCCGTAATCTTATATTTAGGTATAAAGTCGATTTCCTTGTATATGCACATTCAGCAAATGCTTCAAATCATAAGTTTAACATATTTAAGTTAATAAACCTTCTTTAACGCACTCAAGCTAACATAATGCCGTGGCGGCATAATGGCAGTGCATTTGTAAAAATTCCGTAATATTATATTTTGTTATAAAGTCGATTTTCTTGTATAGACACATTTAGCAATCGATATCGAAATGCCTCAATTCATTAGTTTAACATATTTAAGTTAATAAACCTTCTTTATCTTACTGAAGGTGACAAAAAGCGTTAACGGTATAACGGTAGTACATTTAGAAGAATTCCGTAATTTTATATTTAGGTATAAAATAAATTTTTTTGTACATACTCATTTAGCAATCGATATCGAAATGCTTCAAATCATTAGTTTAACATATCTAAGTTAATAAACCTTCTTTAACGCACTCAAGCTAACATAAAGCCATGGCGGCATAACGACAGTGCATTTGGAAGAATTCCGTAATCTTATATATAAAGTCGATTTTCTTGTATATACACATTAAGCAATCGATATCGAAATGCCTCAAATCATTAGCTTAAAATATTTAAGTTAATAAACCTTCTTTAACGAACTGAAGTTTACATAAAGCCATGGCGGCTTAACAGCAGTGCATTTAGAAGAATTCCGTAATCTTATATTTAGGTATAAAGTCGATTTTCTTGTATATGCACATTCAGTAAATGCTTCAAATCATAAGTTTAACATATTTAAGTTAATAAACCTTCTTTAACGCACTCAAGCTAACATAATGTCGTGGCGGCATAATGGCAGTGCATTTGCAAAAATTCCGTAATCTTATATTATGTTATAAAGTCGATTTTCTTGTATAGACACATTTAGCAATCGATATCGAAATGCTTCAATTCATTAGTTTAACATATTTAAGTTAATAGACCTTCTTTATCTTACCGAAGGTGACAAAAAGCGTTAACGGTATAACGGTAGTACATTTAGAAGAATTCCGTAATCTTATATTTAGGTATAAAATCAATTTTCTTGTACATACTCATTTAGCAATCGATATCGAAATGCTTCAAATCATTAGTTTAACATATCTAAGTTAATAAACCTTCTTTAACGCACTCAAGCTAACATAAAGCCATGGCGGCATAACGGCAGTGCATTTGGAAGAGTTCCGTAATCTTATATTTAGGTATAAAGTCGATTTTCTTGTATATACACATTTAGCAATCGATATCGAAATGCTTCAAATTATTAGATTAACATATTTAAGTTAATAAACCTTCTTTAACGAACTGAAGTTTACATAAAGCCATGGCGGCATAACGGCAGTGCATTTAGAAGAATTCCGTAAGCTTAAATTTAGGTATAAAGTCGATTTTCTTGTGTATAAACATTTAGCAATCGATATCGAAATGCTTCAAATCATTTCTTTTACATATTTACGTTAATAAACCTTCTTTAACGAACTGAAGTTTACATAAAGCCATGACGGCATAACGGCAGTGCATTTAGAAAATTTCCGTGATCGATATCGAAATGATTCAAATCATTTCTTTTACATATTGAAGTTAATATACTTTCTTACACTTATTGAAGTTTATATAAAGTCACAACGTTATACCGGCAGTGCATTTGGAAAAATTCCGGAATCTTATATCTAAAGTCGATTTTCTTGTATATACACATTAAGCAATCGATATCGAAATGCTTCAAATCATTAGATTAACTTATTTAAATTAATTAACTTTCTTTATCTTACTGAAGTTTACATAAAGCCATAACGGTATACCGGCAGTGCATTTAGAAGAATTCCGTAATCTTATATTTAGGTATAAAGTCGATTTTCTTGTATATACACATTTAGCACTCGATATCGTAATGCTTCAAATCATTAATTTAACATAATTAAGTTAATAAACCTTCTTTAACGTACTGAAGGTGACATAAAGCCAATGCGGCGTAACGGCAGTGCTTTTGGAAGAATTCCGTAATCTTATATTTAGGTATAAAGTCGATTTTCTTGTATATACACATTTAGCACTCGATATCGTAATGCTTCAAATCATTAATTTAACATAATTAAGTTAATAAACCTTCTTTAACGTACTGAAGGTGACATAAAGCCAATGCCGCATAACGGCAGTGCTCTTAGAAGAATTCCGTAATCTTTTATTTAGGTATAAAATCAATTTTCTTGTATATACTCATTTAGCACTCGATATCGAAATGCTTCAAATCATTAATTTAACATAATTAAGTTAATTAACCTTCTTTAACGTACTGAAGGTGACATAAAGCCAATGCGGCATAACGGCAGTGCTTTTAGAAGAATTCCGTAATCTTATATTTAGGTATAAAGTCGATTTTCTTGTATATACACATTTAGCACTCGATATCGTAATGCTTCAAATCATTAATTTAACATAATTAAGTTAATTAACCTTCTTTAACGTACTGAAGGTGACATAAAGCCAATGCGGCATAACGGCAGTGCTTTTAGAAGAATTCCGTAATCTTTTATTTAGGTACAAAGTCGATTTTCTTGTATATACACATTTAGCAATCGATATCAAAATGCTTCAAATCTTTGGTTTAACATATTTAAGTTAATTAACCTTCTTTAACGAACTGAAGTTTACATATAGCCATGACGGCATAACGGCAGTGCATTAAAAGGAATTCCGTGATCGTATATTTAGGTATAAAGTCGATTTTCTTGTATTTACACATTTAGCAATTGATATCGAAATGCTTCAAATCATTTCTTTTACATATTTACGTAAATAAACCTTCTTTAACGAACTGAAGGTTACATAAAGCCATGGCGGCATAACGGCAGTGCATTTAGAAGAATTCCGTAATCTTATATTTAAGTATAAAGTCGATTTTCTTGTGTTTACACATTAAGCAGTCGATATCGAAATTCTTCAATACATTTTTTTTACATATTTAAGGCTATAAACTTTCTTTAACTAACTGAAGTTTACATAAAGCCATAACGGTATACCGGCAGTGCATTTCGAAGAATTCCGTAATCTTATATTTAGGTACAAAGTCGATTTTCTTGTATATACACATTAAGAAATCGATATCGAAATACTTCAAATCATTAGTTTAACATATTTAAGTTAATTAACCTTCTTTACCTTACTGAAGTTTACATAAAACCAAAACGGTATACCGGCAGTGCATTTCGAATAATTCCGTAATCTTATATATAAAGTCGATTTTCTTGTATATACACATTAAGCAATCGATATCGAAATACTTCAAATCATTAGCTTAAAATATTTTAGTTAATAAACCTTCTTTAACGAACTGAAGTTTACATAAAGCCATGGCGGCTTAACGGCAGTGCATTTAGAAGAATTCCGTAATCTCATATTTAGGTATAAAGTCGATTTTCTTGTATATACCCATTTAGCAATCGATATCGAAATGCTTCAAATCATTAGTTGAACATATTTAAGTTAATTAACCTTCTTTATCTTACTGAAGTTTACATAAAGCCATAACGGTATACCGGCAGTGCATTTCGAAGAATTCCGTGATCGTATATTTAGGTATAAAGTCGATTTTCTTATATATACACATTAAGCAATCGATATCGAAATGCTTCAAATCATTTCTTTTACATATTTACGTTAATAAGCCTTCTTTAACGAACTGAAGGTTACATAAAGCCATGGCGGCATAACGGCAGTACATTTAGAAGAATTCCGTAATCTTATATTTCGGTATAAAGTCGATTTTCTTGTGTTTACACATTAAGCAGTCGATATCGAAATTCTTCAATACATTTTTTTACATATTTAAGGCTATAAACTTTTTTTAACTAACTGAAGTTTACATAAAGCCATTACGGCTTAACGGAAGTGCAATTTTTTGAGTTTATAAACCTTCTTTAACGAACTGAAGTTTACATAAAGCCATGACGGCATAACGGCAGTGCATTTAGAAAAATTCCGTAATCTTATATTTAGGTATAAAGTCGATTTTCTTGTATATACACATTTAGCAATCGATATCGAAATGCTTCAAATCATTATTTTAACATATTTAAGTTAATTAACCTTCTTTACCTTACTGAAGTTTACATAAAGCCATAACGGAAAACCGGCAGTGCATTTCGAATAATTCCGTAATCTTATATATAAAGTCGATTTTCTTGTATATACACATTAAGCAATCGATATCGAAATGCTTCAAATCATTAGTTTAACATATTTAAGTTAATAAACCTTCTTTAACGAACTAAAGGTTACCTAAAGCCATGGCGGCATAACGGCAGTGCATTTAGAAGAATTCCGTAACTTTATATTTAGGTATAAAATCAATTTTTTTGTACATACTCATTAAGCAATCGATATCGAAATGCTTCAAATCATTAGTTTAACATATTTAAGTTAATAAACCTTCTTTAACGAACTGAAGTTTACATAAAGCCATGGCGGCATAACGGCAGTACATTTAGAGGAATTCCGTAATCTTATATTTAGGTATAAAGTCGATTTTCTTGTATATACACATTTAGCAATCGATATCGAAATGCGTCAAATCATTAGTTTATCATATCTAAGTTAATAAACCTTCTTTAACGCACTCAATCTAATGCCTTGGCAGCATAACGGCAGTGCATTTGGAAGAATTCCGTAATCTTATATTTAGGTATAAGGTAGATTTTCTTGTATATACACATTTAGCAATCGATATCGAAATGCTTTAAATCATAAGCTTAACATATTTAAGTTAACAAACCTTCTTTAACGAACTGAAGGTTACATAAAGCCATGGCGGCATAACGGCAGTGCATTTGGAAGAGTTCCGTAATCTTATATTTAGGTATAAAGTCGATTTTCTTGTATATACACATTTAGCAATCGATATCGAAATGCCCCAAATCATTAGCTTAAAATATTTAAGTTAATAAACCTTCTTTAACGAACTGAAGTTTACATAAAGCCATGGCGGCTTAACAGCAGTGCATTTAGAAAAATTCCGTAATCTTTTATTTAAGTATAAAGTCGATTTTCTTGTATATACCCATTTAGCAATCGATATCGAAATGCTTCAAATCATTAGTTTAACATATTTAAGTTAATTAACCTTCTTTATCTTACTGAAGTTTACATAAAGCCATAACTGTATACCGGCAGTGCATTTCGAAGAATTCCGTAATCTTATATTTAGGTATAAAGTCGATTTTCTTGTGTTTACACATTAAGCAGTCGATATCGAAATTCTTCAATACATTTTTTTTACATATTTAAGGCTATAAATTTTCTTTAACTAACTAAAGTTTACATAAAGCCATAACGGTATACCGGCAGTGCATTTCGAATAATTCCGTAATCTTATATATAAAGTCGATTTTCTTGTATATGCACATTAAGCAATCGATATCGAAATGCCCCAAATCATTAGCTTAAAATATTTAAGTTAATAAACCTTCTTTAACGAACTGAAGTTTACATAAAGCCATGGCGGCTTAACAGCAGTGCATTTAGAAGAATTCCGTAATCTTTTATTTAAGTATAAAGTCGATTTTCTTGTATATACACATTTAGCAATCGATATCAAAATGCTGCAAATCTTTGGTTTAACATATTTAAGTTAATTAACCTTCTTTAACGAACTGAAGTTTACATAAAGCCATGGCGGCATAACGGCAGTGCATTTAGAAGAATTCCGTAATCTTATATTTAGGTATAAAGTCGATTTTCTTGTATATAAACATTTAGCACTCGATATCGAAATGCTTCAAATCATTAATTTAACATAATTAAGTTAATTAACCTTCTTTTACGTACTGAAGGTGACATAAAGCCAATGCGGCATAACGGCAGTGCTTTTAGAAGAATTCCGTAATCTTATATTTAGGTATAAATTCGAATTTCTTGTATATAAACATTTAGCAATCGATATCAAAATGCTTCAAATCATTAGCTTAAAATATTTAAGTTAATAAACCTTCTTTAACGAACTGAAGTTTACATAAAGCCATGGCGGCTTAACGGCAGTGCATTTAGAAGAATTCCGTAATCTTATATTAAGGTTTAAAGTCGATTTTCTTGTATATACCCGTTTAGCAATCGATATCGAAACGCTTCAAATCATTAGTTTAACATATTTAAGTTAATTAACCTTCTTTACCTTACTGAAGTTTACGTAAAGCCATGGCGGCATAACGGCAGTGCATTTAGAAGAATTCCGTAATCTTATATTTCGGTATAAAGTCGATTTTCTTGTGTTTACACATTAAGCAGTCGATATCGAAATTCTTCAATACATTTTTTTTACATATTTAAGGCTATAAATTTTCTTTAACTAACTAAAGTTTACATAAAGCCATTACGGCATAACGGCAGTGCAATTATTTGAGTTTCTAAACCTTCTTTAACGAACTGAAGTTTACATAAAGCCATGACGGCATAACGGCAGTGCATTTAGAAAAATTCCGTAATCTTATATTTAGGTATAAAGTCGATTTTCTTGTATATACTCATTTAGCAATCGATATCGAAATGCTTCAAATCATCACCTTAACATATTTAAGTAAATTTAACTTCTTTACCTTACTGAAGTTTACATAAAGCCATAACGGTATACCGGCAGTGCATTTCGAATAATTCCGTAATCTTATATATAAAGTCGATTTTCTTGTATATACACATTAAGCAATCGATATCGAAATGCTTCAAATCATTTCTTTTACATATTTACGTTAATAAGCCTTCTTTAACGAACTGAAGGTTACATAAAGCCATGGCGGCATAACGGCAGTGCATTTAGAAGAATTCCGTAATCTTATATTTCGGTATAAAGTCGATTTTCTTGTGTTTACACATTAAGCAGTCGATATCGAAATTCTTCATTACATTTTTTTACATATTTAAGGCTATAAACTTTTTTTAACTAACTGAAGTTTACATAAAGCCATTACGGCTTAACGGAAGTGCAATTATTTGAGTTTATAAACCTTCTTTAACGAACTGAAGTTTACATAAAGCCATGACGGCATAACGGCAGTGCATTTAGAAAAAAACCGTAATCTTATATTTAGGTATAAAGTCGATTTTCTTGTATATACTCATTTAGCAATCGATATCGAAATGCTTCAAATCATTATTTTAACGTATGTAAGTTAATTAACCTTCTCTAACGCACTCAAGCTAACAAAAAGCCATGTCGGCATAACGGCAGTGCATTTGGAAGAACTCCGTAATCTTTTATTTAGGTATAAAGTCGATTTTCTTGTATATACACATTTAGCAATCGATATCGAAATGCTTCAAATTATTTGCTTAACATATTTAAGTTAATAAACCTTCTTTAACGAACTGAAGTTTACATAAAGCCATGGCGGCATAACGGCAATGCATTTAGAAGAATTCCGTAATCTTATATTTAGGTATAAAGTCGAATTTCTTGTATATAAACATTTAGCACTCGATATCGAAATGCTTCAAATCATTAATTTAACATAATTAAGTTAATTAACCTTCTTTTACGTACTGAAGGTGACATAAAGCCAATGCGGCATAACGGCAGTGCTTTTAGAAGAATTCCGTAATCTTATATTTAGGTATAAATTCGATTTTCTTGTATATAAACATTTAGCAATCGATATCAAAATGCTTCAAATCATTAGCTTAAAATATTTAAGTTAATAAACCTTCTTTAACGAACTGAAGTTTACATAAAGCCATGGCGGCTTAACGGCAGTGCATTTAGAAGAATTCCGTAATCTTATATTAAGGTTTAAAGTCGATTTTCTTGTATATACCCGTTTAGCAATCGATATCGAAACGCTGCAAATCATTAGTTCAACATATTTAAGTTAATTAACCTTCTTTACCTTACTGAAGTTTACATAAAGCCATAACGGTATACCGGCAGTGCATTTCGAAGAATTCCGTAATCTTATATATAAAATCGATTTTCTTGTATATGCACATTCAGCAAACGATATCGAAATGCTTCAAATCATAAGTTTAACATATTTAAGTAAATTAACCTTCTTTACCTTACTGAAGTTTACATAAAGCCATAACGGTATACCGGCAGTGCATTTCGAAGAATTCCGTAATCTTATATATAAAGTGTATTTTCTTGTATATACACATTAAGCAATCGATATCGAAATGCTTCAAATCATTAGCTTAAAATATTTAAGTTAATAAACCTTCTTTAACGAACTGAAGTTTACATAAAGCCATGGCGGCTTAACGGCAGTGCATTTAGAAGAATTCTGTAATGTTATATTTAGGTATAAAGTCGATTTTCTCGTATATATACACTTACCAATCGATATCGAAATGCGTCGAATCATTAGTTTAACATATTTTAGTTAATTAACCTTCTTTACCTTACTGAAGTGTACATAAAGCAATAACGGTATACCGGCAGTGCATTTCGAAGAATTCCGTGATCGCTTATTTAGGTATAAAGTCGATTTTCTTGTATATACACATTAAGCAATCGATATCGAAATGCTTCAAATCATTTCTTTTACATATTTACGTTAATAAGCCTTCTTTATCGAACTGAAGGTTACATAATGCCATGGCGGCATAACGGCAGTGCATTTAGAAGAATTCCGTAATCTTATATTTCGGTATAAAGTCGATTTTCTTGTGTTTACACATTAAGCAGTCGATATCGAAATTCTTCAATACATTTTTTTTACATATTTAAGGCTATAAACTTTCTTTAACTAACTAAAGTTTACATAAAGCCATTACGGCATAACGGCAGTGCAATTATTTGAGTTTCTAAACCTTCTTTAACGAACTGAAGTTTACATTAAGCCATGACGGCATAACGGCAGTGCATTTAGAAAAATTCCGTAATCTTATATTTAGGTATAGAGTCGATTTTCTTGTATATACTCATTTAGCAATCGATATCGAAATGCTTCAAATCATTAGTTTAACATATTTAAGTTAATTAACCTTCTTTATCTTACTGAAGTTTACATAAAGCCATAACGGTATACCGGCAGTGCATTTCGAAGAATTCCGTAATCTTATATATAAAGTCGATTTTCTTGTATATACACATTAAGCAATCGATATCGAAATGCTTCAAATCATTAGTTTAACATATTTAAGTTAATAAACCTTCTTTAACGAACTGAAGTTTACATAAAGCCATAGCGGCATAACGGCAGTGCATTTAGAAGTATTCCGCAATCTTATATTTAGGTATAAAGTCGATTTTCTTGTATATGCACATTCAGCAAATGCTTCAAATCATAAGTTTAACATATTTAAGTTAATAAACCTTCTTTAACGCACTCAAGCTAACATAATGCCGTGGCGGCATAATGGCAGTGCATTTGTAAAAATTCCGTAATCTTATATTTTGTTATAAAGTCGATTTTCTTGTATAGACACATTTAGCTATCGATTTCGAAATGCTTCAATTCATTAGTTTAACATATTTAAGTTAATAAACCTTCTTTATCTTACTGAAGGTGACAAAAAGCGTTAACGGTATAACGGTAGTACATTTAGAAGAATTCCGTAACTTTATATTTAGGTATAAAATCAATTTTTTTGTACATACTCATTTAGGAATCGATATCGAAATGCTTCAAATCATTAGTTTAACATATCTAAGTTAATAAACCTTCTTTAACGCACTCAAGCTAACATAAAGCCATGGCGGCATAACGACAGTGCATTTGGAAGAATTCCGTAATCTTATATTTAGGTATAAAGTCGATTTTGTTGTATATACACATTTAGCAATCGATATCGAAATGCTTCATATCATTAGATTAACATATTTAAGTTTATTTACTTTCTTTATCTTACTGAAGTCTACATTAAGTCTTAACGGTATAACGGCAGTGCATTTAGAAGAATTCTGTAACCTTATATTTAGGTATAAAGTCGATTTTCTTCTACATACACATTTAACAATCGATATCGAAATGCTTCAAATCATCACCTTAACATATTTAAGTAAATTTAACTTCTTTACCTTACTGAAGTTTACATAAAGCCATAACGGTATACCGGCAGTGCATTTGGAAGAATTCCGTAATCTTATATATAAAGTCGATTTTCTTGTATATACACATTAAGCAATCGATATCGAAATGCTTCAAATCATTAGATTAACATATTTAAGTTAATTAACTTTCTTTATCTTACTGAAGTCTACATAAAGCCTTAACGGTATAACGGCAGTGCATTTAGAAGAATTCCGTAATCTTATGTTTAGGTATAAATTCGATTTTCTTGTATATGCCCATTAAGGATTCGAAATCGAAATTTTTCAAATCATTAGATTAACATATTTAAGTTTATTTACTTTCTTTATCTTACTGAAGTCTACATTAAGCCTTAACGGTATAACGGCAGTGCATTTAGAAGAATTCTGTAACCTTATATTTAGGTATAAAGTCGAATTTCTTCTACATACACATTTAACCATCGATATCGAAATGCTTCAAATCATCACCTTAACATATTTAAGTAAATTTAACTTCTTTACCTTACTGAAGTTTACATAAAGCCATAACGGTATACCGGCAGTGCATTTGGAAGAATTCCGTAATCTTATATATAAAGTCGATTTTCTTGTATATACACATTAAGCTATCGATATTGAAATGCTTCATATCATAAGATTTACATATTTAAGTTAATTAACCTTCTTTATCTTACTGAAGTCTACATTAAGCCTTAACGGTATAACGGCAGTGCATTTAGAAGAATTCCGTAATCTTATGTTTAGGTATAAATTCGATTTTCTTGTATATGCCCATTAAGGATTCGAAATCGAAATTTTTCAAATCATTAGATTAACATATTTAAGTTTATTTACTTTCTTTATCTTACTGAAGTCTACATTAAGCCTTAACGGTATAACGGCAGTGCATTTAGAAGAATTCTGTAACCTTATATTTAGGTATAAAGTCGATTTTCTTGTATATACACATTTAGCAATCGATTTCGAAATGCTTCAAATCATCAGCTTAACCTATTTAAGTTAATTAACCTTCTTTACCTTACTGAAGTTTACATAAAGCCATAACGGTATACTGGCAGTGCATTTGGAAGAATTCCGTAATCTTATATATAAAAACGATTTTCTTGTATATACACACTAAACAATCGATATCGAAATGCTTCAAATCATTAGATTAACATATTTAAGTTAATTAACCTTCTCTAACGTACTGAAGATGACTTAAAGCCAATGCGGCATAACGGCAGCAAATCATTAGTTTATCATATCTAAGTTAATGCCTTGGCGGCATAACGGCAGTGCATTTGGAAGAACTCCGTAATCTTTTATTTAGGTATAAGGTAGATTTTCTTGTATATACACATTTAGCAATCGATATCGAAATGCTTCAAATCATTAGCTTAACATATTTAAGTTAACAAACCTTCTTTAACGAACTGAAGGTTACATAAAGCCATGGCGGCATAACGGCAGTGCATTTATAAGAATTTCGTAATCTTATATTTAGGTATAAATTCGATTTTGTTGTACATACATATTTAGCAATCGATATAGAAATGCCTCAAGTCATTAGTTTATCATATTTAAGTTAATTAACTTTCTTTATCTTACTGAAGTCTACATAAAGAGTTAATAGTATAACGGCAGTGCATTTAGAAGAATTCCGTAATCTTATATTTAGTTATAAAGTCGATTTTCTTGTATATACCCATTTAGCAATCGATATCGAAATGCTTCAAATCATCAGTTTAACATATTTGAGTTAATTAACCTTCTTTACCTTACTGAAGGTGACATAAAGCCATGGCGGTATACCGGCAGTGCATTTCGAAGAATTCCGTAATCTTATATATAAAATCGATTTTCTTGTATATGCACATTCAGCAAACGATATCGAAATGCTTCAAATCATAAGTTTAACATATTTAAGTAAATTAACCTTCTTTACCTTACTGAAGTTTACATAAAGCCATAACGGTATACCGGCAGTGCATTTCGAAGAATTCCGTAATCTTATATATAAAGTGTATTTTCTTGTATATACACATTAAGCAATCGATATCGAAATGCTTCAAATCATTAGCTTAAAATATTTAAGTTAATAAACCTTCTTTAACGAACTGAAGTTTACATAAAGCCATGGCGGCTTAACGGCAGTGCATTTAGAAGAATTCTGTAATGTTATATTTAGGTATAAAGTCGATTTTCTCGTATATACACACTTACCAATCGATATCGAAATGCGTCGAATCATTAGTTTAACATATTTTAGTTAATTAACCTTCTTTACCTTACTGAAGTGTACATAAAGCAATAACGGTATACCGGCAGTGCATTTCGAAGAATTCCGTGATCGCTTATTTAGGTATAAAGTCGATTCTCTTGTATATACACATTAAGCAATCGATATCGAAATGCTTCAAATCATTTCTTTTACATATTTACGTTAATAAGCCTTCTTTATCGAACTGAAGGTTACATAAAGCCATGGCGGCATAACGGCAGTGCATTTAGAAGAATTCCGTAATCTTATATTTCGGTATAAAGTCGATTTTCTTGTGTTTACACATTAAGCAGTCGATATCGAAATTCTTCAATACATTTTTTTTACATATTTAAGGCTATAAACTTTCTTTAACTAACTAAAGTTTACATAAAGCCATTACGGCATAACGGCAGTGCAATTATTTGAGTTTCTAAACCTTCTTTAACGAACTGAAGTTTACATTAAGCCATGACGGCATAACGGCAGTGCATTTAGAAAAATTCCGTAATCTTATATTTAGGTATAGAGTCGATTTTCTTGTATATACTCATTTAGCAATCGATATCGAAATGCTTCAAATCATTAGTTTAACATATTTAAGTTAATTAACCTTCTTTATCTTACTGAAGTTTACATAAAGCCATAACGGTATACCGGCAGTGCATTTCGAAGAATTCCGTAATCTTATATATAAAGTCGATTTTCTTGTATATACACATTAAGCAATCGATATCGAAATGCTTCAAATCATTAGTTTAACATATTTAAGTTAATAAACCTTCTTTAACGAACTAAAGGTTACCTAAAGCCATGGCGGCATAACGGCAGTGCATTTAGAAGAATTCCGTAACTTTATATTTAGGTATAAAATCAATTTTTTTGTACATACTCATTAAGCAATCGATATCGAAATGCTTCAAATCATTAGTTTAACATATTTAAGTTAATAAACCTTCTTTAACGAACTGAAGTTTACATAAAGCCATGGCGGCATAACGGCAGTACATTTAGAGGAATTCCGTAATCTTATATTTAGGTATAAAGTCGATTTTCTTGTATATACACATTTAGCAATCGATATCGAAATGCGTCAAATCATTAGTTTATCATATCTAAGTTAATAAACCTTCTTTAACGCACTCAATCTAATGCCTTGGCAGCATAACGGCAGTGCATTTGGAAGAATTCCGTAATCTTATATTTAGGTATAAGGTAGATTTTCTTGTATATACACATTTAGCAATCGATATCGAAATGCTTTAAATCATAAGCTTAACATATTTAAGTTAACAAACCTTCTTTAACGAACTGAAGGTTACATAAAGCCATGGCGGCATAACGGCAGTGCATTTAGAAGAATTCCGTAATCCTATATTTAGGTATAAAGTCGATTTTCTTGTATATACACATTTAGCAATCGATATCGAAGTGCTTCAAATCATTAGTTTAACATATTTAAGATAATTAACCTTCTTTAACGTACTGAAAGTGACATAAAGCCAATGCGGCATAACGGCAGTTCATTTAGAAGAATTTCGTTATCTTATATTTAGGTATAAATTCGATTTTGTTGTATATACATATTTAGCAATCGATATCGAAATGACTCAAGTCATTAGTTTATCATATTTAAGTTAATTAACTTTCTTTATCTTACTGAAGTCTACATAAAGAGTTAATGGTATAACGGCAGTGCATTTAGAAGAATTCCGTAGTCTTATATTTAGTTATAAAGTCGATTTTCTTGCATATACCCATTTAGCAATCGATATCGAAATGCTTCAAATCATTAGTTCAACATATTTAAGTTAACTAACCTTCTTTACCTTACTGAAGTTTCCATAAAGCCATGGTGGTATACCGGCAGTGCATTTGGAAGAATTCCGTAATCTTTTATATAAAGTCGATTTTCTTGTATATACAAATTAAGCAATCGATATCGAAATGCTTCAAATCATTAGCTTAACATACTTAAGTTAATTAACATTCTTTAACGAACTGAAGTATACATTAAGCCAATGCAACATAACGGCAGTGCATTTAGAAGAATTTCGTAATCTTATATTTAGGTATGAAGTCGAATTTCTTGTATATACACATTAAGCAATCGATATCGAAATGCTTCAAATCATTAGTTTAACATATTTAAGTTAATTAACCTTCTTTAACGTACTGAAGGTGACATAAAGCCATGGCATCATAACGGTAGTGCATTTAGAAGAATTTCGTAATCTTATATTTAGGTATAAGGTCGATTTTCTTGTATATACCCATTTAGCTATCGATATCCAAATGCTTCAAATCATTAGTTTAACATATTTAAGTTAATTAACCTTCTTTAACGTACTGAAGGTGACATAAAGCCAATGCGGCATAACGGTAGTGCATTTAGAAGAATTTCGTAATCTTATATTTAGGTATAAGGTCCATTTTCTTGTATATACACATTTAGCAATCGATATCGAATTGCTTCAAATCATTAGTTTAATATATTTAAGTTAATTAACCTTCTTTAACGTACTGAAGGTGACATAAAGCCAATGCGGCATAACGGCAGTGCATTTAGAAGAATTTCGTAATCTTATATTTAGGTATAAACTCGATTTTCTTGTATATACAAATTAAGCAATCGATATCGAAATGCTTCAAATCATTAGCTTAACATATTTAAGTTAATAAACCTTCTTTAACGAACTGAAGTTTACATAAAGCCATGGCGGCATAACGGCAGTGCATTTAGAAGAATTCCGTAATCTTATATTTAGCTATAAAGTCGATTTTCTTGTATATACCCATTAAGTGATCGATATCGAAATGCTTCAAATCATAAGTTTAACATATTCAAGTTAATAAACCTTCTTTAACGAACTGAAGGTTACATTAAGCCATGGCGGCATAACGGCAGTGCATTAAGAAGAATTCCGTAATCTTATATTTAGGTATAAGGTCGAATTTCTTGTATATACACATTTAGCAATCGATATCGAAATGCTTCAAATCATTAGTTTAACATATTTAAGTTAATTAACCTTCTTTAACGTACTGAAGGTGACATTAAGCCATGGCGGCATAACGGCAGTGCATTTAGAAGAATTTCGTAATCTTATATTTAGGTATAAACTCGATTTTCTTGTATATACAAATTAAGCAATCGATATCGAAATGCTTCAAATCATTAGCTTAACATATTTAAGTTAATAAACCTTCTTTAACGAACTGAAGTTTACATAAAGCCATGGCGGCATAACGGCAGTGCATTTAGAAGAATTCCGTAATCTTATATTTAGCTATAAAGTCGATTTTCTTGTATATACCCATTAAGTGATCGATATCGAAATGCTTCAAATCATAAGTTTAACATATTCAAGTTAATAAACCTTCTTTAACGAACTGAAGGTTACATTAAGCCATGGCGGCATAACGGCAGTGCATTAAGAAGAATTCCGTAATCTTATATTTAGGTATAAGGTCGAATTTCTTGTATATACACATTTAGCAATCGATATCGAAATGCTTCAAATCATTAGTTTAACATATTCAAGTTAATTAACCTTCTTTAACGTACTGAAGGTGACATAAAGCCAATGCGGCATAACGGTAGTGCATTTAGAAGAATTTCGTAATCTTATATTTAGGTATAAGGTCGATTTTCTTGTATATACCCATTTAGCTATCGATATCCAAATGCTTTAAATCTTTAGTTTAACATATTTAAGAATATTAACCTTCTTTAACATACTGAAGGTGACATAACGCCAATGCGGCATAACGGTAGTGCATTTAGAAGAATTTCGTAATCTTATATTTAGGTATAAGGTCGATTTTCTTGTATATACCCATTAAGCTATCGATATCGAAATGCTTCAAATCATTAGCTTAACATATTTAAGTTAATAAACCTTCTTTAACGAACTGAAGTTTACATAAAGCCATGACGGCATAACGGCAGTGCATTTGGAAGAGTTCCGTAATCTTATATTTAGGTATAAAATCGATTTTCTTGTATATACACATTAAGCAATCGATATCGAAATGATTCAAATCATTTCTTTTACATATTAAAGTTAATATACTTTCTTACACTTATTGAAGTTTACATAAAGCCATAAAGGTATACCGGCAGTACATTTGGAAGAATTCGGTAATCTTATATATAAAATCGATTTTCTTGTATATACACAATAAGCAATCGATATCGAAATGCTTCAAATCATTAGTTTAACATATTTAAGTTAATTAACCTTCTTTAACGTACTGAAGGTGACATAAAGCCAATGCGGCATAACGGCAGTGCATTTGGAAGAATTTCGTAATCTTATATTTAGGTATAAAGTCTATTTTCTTGTAGTTACCCATTTAGCAATCAATATCGAAATGCTTCAAATCTTTAGTTCAACACATTTAAGTTAATTTACCTTCGTTAACGAACTGAAGTTTACATAAAGCCATGACGGCAAAACGGCAGTGCATTAAGAAAAATTCCGTGATCGTATATTAAGTATAAAGTCGATTTTCTTGTATATACACATTTAGCAATCGATATCGAAATGCTTCAAAAAATTTCTTTTACATATTTAAGTTAATAAACTTTCTTTAACGAACTGAAGTTGACATTAAGACATGGCGGCATAACGGCAGTGCATTTAGAAGAATTTCGTAATCTTATATTTAGGTATAAAGTCGATTTTCTTGTATATACCCATTTAGCTATCGATATCCAAATGCTTTAAATCTTTAGTTTAACATATTTAAGTTAATAAACCTTCTTTAACGAACTTACATTTACATAAAGCCATGGCGGCATAACGGCAGTGCATTTAGAAGAATCTCGCAATCTTATATTTAGGTATAAAGTCGGTTTTCTTGTATATACACATTTAGCAATCGATATCGAAATGCTTCAAATCATTAGTTTAACATATTTAAGTTAATAAACCTTCTTTAACGAACTGACGTTTACATAAAGCCATGGCGGCATAACGGCAGTGCATTTAGAGGAATTCCGTAATCTTATATTTAGGTATAAAGTCGATTTTCTTGTATATACACATTTAGCAATCGATATCGAAATGCCTCAAATCATTAGTTTATCATATCTAAGTTAATAAACCTTCTTAAACGCACTCAAGCTAATGCTTTGCCGGCATAACGGCAGTGCATTTGGAAGAATACCGTAATCTTATTTTTAAGTATAAGGTGGATTTTCTTGTATATACACATTTAGCAATCGATATCGAAATGCTTCAAATCATTAGTTTAACATATTTAAGTTAATTAACCTTCTTTAACGTACTGAAGGTGACATAAAGCCAATGCGGCATAACGGCAGTGCATTTAGAAGAATTCCGTAATCTTATATTTATGTATAAAGTCGAATATCTTGTATATACACATTTAGCAATCGATATCGAAATGCTTCAAATCATTAGTTTTACATATTTAAGTTAATTAACCTTCTTTAACGTACTGAAGCTGACATAAAGCCGATGCGGCATAACGGCAGTGCATTTAGAAGAATTTCGTAACCTTATATTTAGGTATAAAGTCGATTTTCTTGTATATACCCATTTAGCTGTCGATATCCAAATGCTTTAAATCTTTAGTTTAACATATGTAAGTTAATAAAGCTTCTCTAACGAAATGAAGGTTACATAAAGTCATAGCGGCATAACGGCAGTGCATTTAGAATTATTCCGTAATCTTATATTTAGGTATAAAGTCGATTTTCTTGTATATACCCATTTAGCTATCGATATCCAAATGCTTTAAATCTTTAGTTTAACATATGTAAGTTAATAAAGCTTCTCTAACGAAATGAAGGTTACATAAAGTCATGGCGGCATAACGGCAGTGCATTTAGAATTATTCCGTAATCTTATATTTAGGTATAAAGTCGATTTTCTTGTATATACGCATTAAGCAATCGATATCGAAATGCTTCAAATCATTAAATTAACATATTTAAGTTAATTAACCTTCTTTAACGTACTGAAGGTGACATAAAGCCAATGCGGCATAACGGCAGTGCATTTAGAAGAATTCCGTAATCTTATATTTAGGTATAAAGTCGATTTTCTTGTATATACCCATTTAGCAATCGATATCGAAATGCTTCAAATCATTAGTTTAACATATTTAAGTTAATGAACCTTCTTTAACGTACTGAAGGTGACATAAAGCCAATGCGGCATAGCGGCAGTGCATTTAGAAGAATTTCGTAATCTTATATTTAGTTATAAAGTCGATTTTCTTGTATATACCCATTTAGCAATCGATATCGAAATGCTTCAAATCATTAGTTTAGCATATTTAAGTTAATTAACTTTCTTTACCTTACTGAAGTTTACATAAAGCCATGGCGTTATACCGGCAGTGCATTTGGAAGAATATCGTAATCTTTTATACAAAGTCGATTTTCTTGTATATACACATTAAGCAATCTATATCGAAATGCTTCAAATCATTAGCTTAATATATTTAAGTTAATAAACCTTCTTTAACATACTGAAGGTGACATAAAGCCATGGCATCATAACGGCAGTGCATTTAGAAGAATTCCTTAATCTTATATTTAGGTATAAAGTCGATTTTCTTGTATATACACATGAAGCGATCGATATCGAAATGCTTCAAATCATAAGTTTAACATATTTAAGTTAATTAACATTCTTTAACGAACTGAAGTTTACATTAAGCCAAAACTACTTTGCAAACGCTTTAGCGGCTAAACTATTTAAACGAGATGAGTCAAACAAAAAGCATTGCTTAGATAATTTAAAGAGCTTTCAGGAAAGCATCCAATCCTTCTTCTACTCCTACCAGGAACGTGGCAATAACAAAAATGTAGGGTTTTAAGAAAAATCACATTTTTGTTTCAACTTTGCAAACGCTCTAGCGGCTAAACTATTTAAACGACATGATTCAAACAAAAAGCATTGCTTAGATAATTTAAATAGCTTTCACGAAAGCTTTCAATCTTTCTTCTACTCCTACCAGGAACGTGGCAATAACAAAAATGTTGGGTTTTGAGAAAAATCACATTTTTGTTTCAACTTTGCAAACGCTCCAGCAGCTAAACTATTTGAACGAGGTGAGTCAAACAAAAAGCATTGCTTAGATTAAATAAAGAGCTTTCAGGAAAGCAATCAATCTTTCTTCTACTCCAACCAGGAACATGGCAATAACAAAAGAAAAATCACATTTTTGTTTCATCTTTGCAAACGCTCCAGCGGCTAAACTGTTTGAACGAGGTGAGTCAAACAAAACGCATTGCTTAGATAATTTAAAGAGCTTTCAGAAAGCATTCAATCTTTCTTCTACTCCTACCAGGAACGTGGCAATAACAAAAATGTAGGGTTTTGAGAAAAATCACATTTTTGTTTTTTTTTTAACAAACTTTGCAAACGCTCCAGCGGCTTAACTATTTGAACGAGGTGAGTCAAACAAAAAGCATTGCTTAGATAATTTAATGAGCTTTCAGGAAAGTCTTTCTTCTACTCTTACCAAGGGCGTGGCAATAGTGTTCACAGTAATGTAGGGTATTGATAAAAATCACATTTTTATTTCATTTTTGCAAACGTTCTAGCGGCTAAACTATTTGAACGAGGTGAGTCAAACAATAAGCATTGCTTACATAATTTAAAGAGCTTTCAGGAAAGCATTCAATCTTTCTTCTACTCCTACCAGGAACGTGGCAATAACAAAAGAAAAATCACATTTTTGTTTCAACTTTGCAAACGCTCCAGCGGCTAAACTATTTGAACGAAGTGACTCAAATAAACAGCATTGCTTAGATAATTTAAAGAGCTTTCAGGAAAGCATTCAATCTTTCTGCTACTCCAACCAGGAACGTGGCAATAACAAAAATGTTGGGTTTTGAGAAAAATCACATTTTTGTTTTTTTTTGTTTCAATTTTGCAAACACTCCAGCGGCTAAACTATTTGAACGAGGTGAGTCGAACAAAAAGCATTGCTTAGATAATTTAAAGGGCTTTCAGGAAAGCATTCAATCTTTCTTCTACTCCAACCAGGAACGTGGCAATAACAAAAATGTAGGGTTTTAAGAAAAATCACATATTTGTTTCAACTTTGCAAACGCTCTAGCAGCTAAACTATTTGAAACAGGTGAGTCAAACAAAAAGCATTGCTTAGATAATTTAAAGAGCTTTCAGGAAAGCTTTCAATCTTTCTTCTACTCCTACCAGGAACGTGGCAATAACAAAAATGTAGGGTTTTGATAAAAATCACATATTTGTTTCAACTTTGCAAACGCTCCAGCGGCTAAACTATTTGAACGAGGTGAGTCAAACAAAAAGCATTGCTTAGATAATTTAAAAAGCTTTCAGGTAATGTTGGAATAAATATATTTATTATGTTTATTGTGAAATGCGCACTTAAGACCAATTACAAAGTTTGAGTAGGAAAAAATGAAAAATGATGACCTGCCGGTTTTTGCTGTACTTCGATAATGCCGTTTTAAGAAGAATATACATAACTGTAAACTACGAAAGTAGGTGTAAGTGAACAATGCGATAAATAAGAATACAAACTAAACATCGCAGTGTTGCCAGACTTATGCAAAATCTTATACATACATATTAAGCTTATTCTTATACAATTTCAACACTTTTTCTTAAGCAAATATATGTATGTTATACAAAATTATAAAAATTACATTTTAATTCAAACCAAGTAGTTTTGTAAAGTAACAGTGCTTTTGCTTACATAAATTTTTAGTAAATATATCAGCAATGTTTTTATCAGTGGAAACATATTTTAATACAATTTCATTGCTCGCAATTTTTTCTCTTATAAAATGAAATTTAATGTCAATATGTTTTGTTCTTTTATGATGTACAGGATTTTTGGAAATATGTTGAGAGCTTAAATTATCTCCGCAGATAATCATTGGCTCCTGCTTTGTCCATCCAATTTCAGTTAAAAGATTACGTAAGTATATTGCTTCTTTAGCGGCTGCAGTCAGAGCAACATATTCCGCTTCTGTGCTGCTTAAGGCAACAACACTCTGCTCTGCTGAAGACCAGGAAAATATGCTTCCACCCAAAAGGAATGCATATCCAGAGTAGGATTTTCTATCCAGCTGATCGTTTGCCCAATCGGCATCTGCGAAACCTTGCACGGGTTGGCCAACTTTCCAGTATACGATTCTCAGATGAACTGTACTAGAGAGATATCGTAAGACGTGCTCAGCGGCAGCTTCGTGCTCCGCATGTAGATTTGTATTGTGTTGCGACAATTTACTCACAGCATGCAAAATGTCAGGCCGGCTCAAAATTGCTAGGTACATCAAAGATCCTATTAGTGATTGGTATTTATTTATAGTTACCTTAACGCAGCTATCATCCTTGCAACCGATATGAAAACCTGGGTCGAGCGGTGTTACAGCTGCACGACAGTCTTTCATACCGTATTCGTCTAACAGATTTTTGATATACGTTTTTTGACAAAGTGATACTGCACCTCGATCGCCATCTCGTTGTATTTCTAACCCAAGAAAATATGAGGCAGGGCCTCCATCATGCATGTCGAATTTGGATGCTATCTTCTTCTTAATCGCGCGTATCTCGTTCTCGCTGGGTGATATGATTAATAAATCGTCCACGTAAACAGCGATGTAGCTGCTTTGATGCTGAGTCTGCCTGAAGTAAAGGCAAGCCACGTGCTTGCTTTGTTTGAAGCCAATATTTTGTAGTACTTCATCTAGCGTCTGGTTCCATACGCGACCGGATTGCTTAAGCCCATATATAGCTTTATTGAGCTTTAAAACTTTGTTAGGATGCTTTGCGCTTACGAAATTTTGTGGTTGCTGCATGTATACTACTTCATCTAATTTGCTGTTTAGATATGCGTTGGAGATGTCCGCTTGATGCATGTGTAGCTGTTTTTCTGCAGCTATGGTGAACAACATACGAATGGTTTCGTAGCGTATTACAGGAGAGAAGGTTTCACTGTAGTTGATTCCCAATTGCTGTCCGCCACCCTTTGCGACCAATCTAGATTTGAATTTTTCGATTTCACCATCTGGATTTCTCTTTACTCGAAATACCCATTTCGAACCAATTGACTTTGCACCAGTAGGCAAATCAACCAACTCCCAAGTGTTGTTAGCTATAAGTGCATTGTACTCTGATTGCATTGACGCTTGCCAATTTGTTGCATATTGGCTCTGCAATGCTTCTGCGACTGTTTGAGGTGTTTCGACATCATCAAAAGAATTCAAGTTATTTAATACGTTATACGCCTTTTTGGGTCTGCCTGGTTGACCTGTGCGTATAATTTTTGGATGCCCTGGGCCCCGTTGTTGCGTTTCTTGTTGATCATTTTCAGTAGCGCTGACAAACTCTTCTTCTTCTTCTTCTTCGTCGGAGTCGCCTCACTCGTACTGTGGTTTATCGTTACAATTTTCAGATGTTGACTCACTTTCAACTTGATTTGACGTTGCATCTTCTTTGGAAGACGTGTGTGACTCAAGACGAATAATGTTTGTCTCAAAGTCATCATTTCGCTCTGATAAATTACATTTCTCAGATGTTACTGTGTCAAACTCACCTTCAACAAATTTGACATCCCTGCGCTCTATCACTGTACGTTTATTGCGATCATACAAGCGATAAGCTTTTGCTGATATTGAATAGCCGATGAAAATATACTCTTTTGCGTTTGCTTTAAATTTGCCCGTTCTATTTTTATCTATAGCAAATGCACGTGAACCGAAAACTCGAAGATGTTTTACCGACGCTTTGCGATCTTTCCACACTTCGAAAGGGGTACACCCATCTAAAGCCCTAGTGGGGCACCTGTTGCGTAGATATGCGGCCGTTTGTACAGCTTCGGCCCATAGAAATTCTTCTAATTTCGCGTGTATCAATAAACTTTTCGCCATTTCCACTATTGTACGGTTAACGCGTTCAGCAACGCCGTTTTGTTGAGGCGTGTACGGAACAGTGTTTTGCCTTTTTATACCGCATTCATTTAGAAAATTATTAAATTCATTGTTCATATTTTCAGTTCCGTTGTCACTACGCAAACATTTTATTTTGTTACCGGTTTGCAATTCAACGTAGCTTTTAAATAGTTTAAATTTCTGAAACACTTCATTTTTAGCGCGCATGAAGTAAACAAAAATTTTACGCGTATAGTCATCGATGAATGTCACGAAATAGCGATTTCCAGCTATTGATTTAACGTTCATTGGGCCACAGACGTCGCTGTGCACCAACTCAAGTACACTTTTTGTCATACGCTTTGCGTTTTTAGAGAATGGTAATGCACACAATTTTGCTTGGTTGCATGTATCGCAGTTCATGTCCGTATATACACATTCAATGTCCATACCTTCTACTAGTTTTTTATCATTTAGTAATTTTAAACTTTGAAAGTTTAAGTGGCCAAAGCGATTGTGCCACTTTTTTACATTTGATGTGTCCCTTAACATATGCACTTCACTGTTTTTCGCCAGCGTTTCATACAAATACAAGTTACCTTCTTGCTTTGCTCTTAACACAACTTTATTGTTTTTGTCTTTTATTTGCACTTCTTTTTCGCCAAATATTATTGAATTTTTGTATTGTGTCGATTTACTAACCGACAAAAAATTCATTTGCAAAGAAGGTACGTACAACACATCACGCATTTCAATATTTCTATTGTTTACTTTTAAGACAACTGTGCCTATACCGAACGATTCAACGTATTTATCAGCTGCTAATTTTACTGAAGTCTTTGTTTCACTGAACGACACAAACATGTTTTTGTTGCAGCACATATGTGTTGTCGCGCCACTGTCAATACACCACGTGTTTTTTCTTTGCTCCGCGGCACTTACATGTAACAGACAATTTGAATATTCTGTTTTGCACTTGTTTTCTTGCGCTGTTGCTTTTTTGCGACATTCACTAGCACGATGCTCAATTTTATCGCAATAGAAACACTTGCCTTTGAATTGCTGCTTTTGATCGTTTTTCTTTATGTTCTTTTTTACACTTTCGTTATGACTACTGTTCGTTACTTATCGAAGTACAGCTAAAACCGGCAGGTCATCATTTTTCATTTTTTCCTACTCAAACTTTGTAATTGGTCTTAAGTGCGCATTTCACAATAAACATAATAAATATATTTATTCCAACAAAGGTTATGGGCCCAGACCCATCGCGAATAAGTAGTGCGCGAAAACGGCAATAAAAATCGCTATATCGTGTCAGTGTACAAAAAAAAAAAAAAAAAAAAAAAAAAAAAAAAAATTGCAAAGCAAAATGAACGTGTCACATCAAATCGAAAAACTTGGTGATGATAACTACGACGTGTGGTGCATTACCATGCGCAGTGTGTTAATTACGGCTGATTTGTGGCAGGTGATCACAAATGCGAAGCCCGAGACAGCAACTGAAGCAGAATCAGCAAAATGGGACACGACAGAACAAAAGGCGTTAGCGTGCCTCATTTTAAACGTAAAGCCAAATCAGCTTTTGTATATAAAAGCTTGTACGACCGCAGCGGACGCATGGAAAAAATTGCGTGATGTTCATTTGCCGACTGGACCAGTCAGAAAAGTTCAACTTTACCAAAAGCTTTTGCGCTTAAAGATGCAGCGAGGGGAAGACGCATCAAAATATGTTCAAACATTTGTCGAAACTATAGACAAATTAGCTGAGCTTGACATAAAAATTAATGATGAGCTTAAAGCAATTATGCTTTTGTGAAGCCTACCAAATTCTTGGGAGAATTTTGTTGTTGCGATTGAAACGCGTGACAATTTGCCGTCGTTTGAAAGTGTAAAATTGAAACTTCTAGAAGAAGCTGCGCGAAAGGCAGAAACAAGCGAATGCGATAATTCAAGTGCGTCGGTATACGCACACACACATGTGCAAAGGGATGCGCATCAGTATCAAAAAATGAAAAATGATGACCTGCCGGTTTTAGCTGTACTTCGATAATGCCGTTTTAAGAAGAATATACATAACTGTAAACTACGAAAGTAGGTGTAAGTGAACAATGCGATAAATAAGAATACAAACTAAACATCGCAGTGTTGCCAGACTTATGCAAAATCTTATACATACATATTAAGCTTATTCTTATACAATTTCAACAGGAAAGCATTCAATCTTTCTTCTACTCCTACCAGGAACGTGGCAATAACAAAAATATAGGGTTTTGTGAAAAATCACATTTTTGTTTCAACTTTGCAAACGCTCCAGCGGCTAAACTATTTGAACGAGGTAAGTCGAACAAAAAGCATTGCTTAGATAATTTAAAGAGCTTTCAGGAAAGCAATCAATCTTTCTTCTACTCCTACCAGGAACGTGGCAATAACAAAAATGTAGGGTTTTGAGAAAAATCACATTTTTGTCTCAACTTTGCAAACGCTTCAGCGGCTAAACTATTTGAACGAGGTGAGTCAAACAAAAAGCATTGCTTAGATAATTTAAAGAGCTTTCAGGAAAGCAATCAATCTTTCTTCTTCTCCTACCAGGAACGTGGCAATAACAAAAATGTAGGGTTTTAAAAAAAGTCACATTTTTGTTTCAACTTTGCAAACGCTCCAGCGGCTAAACTATTTGAACGAGGTGAGTCAAACAAAAAGCATTGCTTAGATAATTTAAAGGGCTTTCAGGAAAGCAATCAATCTTTCTTCTACTCCTACCAGGAACGTGGCAATAACAAAAATGTAGGGTTTTGTGAAAAATCACATTTTTGTTTCAACTTTGCAAACGCTCCAGCGGCTAAACTATTTGAACGAGGTAAGTCGAACAAAAAGCATTGCTTAGATAATTTAAAGAGCTTTTAGGAAAGCACTCAATATTTCTTCTACTCCTACCAGGAACGTGGCAATAACAAAAATGTAGGGTTTTTAGAAAAATCACATTTTTGTTTCAACTTTGCAAACGTTCTAGCGGCTAAACTATTTGAACGAGGTGAGTCAAACAGAAAGCATTGCTTAGATAATTCAAAGAGCTTTCAGGAAAGCATTCAATCTCTCTTCTACTCCTACCAGGAACGTGGCAATAACAAAAATGTAGGGTTTTGAGAAAAATAACATTTTTGTTTCAACTTTGCAAACGCTCCAGCGGCTAAACTATTTGAACGAGGTAAGTCGAACAAAAAGCATTGCTTAGATAATTTAATGAGCTTTTAGGAAAGCATTCAATCTTTCTTCTACTCCTACCAGGAACGTGGCAATAACAAAAATGTAGGGTTTTTAGAAAAATCACATTTTTGTTTCAACTTTGCAAACGCTCCAGCGGCTAAACTAGTTGAACGAGGTGACTCAACTAAACAGCATTGGTAAGATAATTTAAGAGCTTTCAGGAAAGCTTTCAATCTTTCTTCTACTCCTACCAGGAACATGGCAATAGTGTTCACAAAAAATGTAGGGTTTTGATATAAATCACATTTTTGTTTCAACTTTGCAAACGCTCTAGCGGCTAAATTATTTGAACGAGGTGAGTCAAACAAAAAGCATTGCTTAGATAATTTAAAGAGCTTTCAGGAAAGCTTTCAATCTTTCTTCTACTCCTACCAGGAACGTGGCAATAGTGTTCACAAAGAATTTAGGGTTTTGAGAAAAATCACATTTTTGTTTCAACTTTGCAAACGCTCCACCGGCTAAACTATTTGAACGAAGTGAGTCAAACAAAAGGCGTTGCTTACATAATTTAAAGAGCTTTCAGGAAAGCATTCAATCTTTCTTCTACTCTTACCAGGAACGTGGCAATAACAAAAATGTAGGGTTTTGAGAAAAATCACATTTTTGTTTCAACTTTGCAAACGCTCCAGCGGCTAAACTATTTGAACGAGGTGAGTCAAACAAAAAGCATTGTTTAGATAATTTAAAGAGCTTTCAGGGAAGTCTTTAATCTTTTTTCTACTCCTACCAGGGGCCTGGCAATAGTGTTCACAAAAAATGTAGGGTTTTGAGAAAATATAAATTTTTATTTCAACTTTGCAAACGCTCTAGCGGCTAAACTATTTAAACGAGATGAGTCAAATAAACAGCATTGGTTAGATAATTTAAAGAGCTTTCAGGAAAGCATTCAATCTCTCTTCTTCTCCTACCAGGAACGTGGAAATAACAAAAATGTAGGGTTTTGATAAAAATCACATTTTTGTTTCAACTTTGCAAACGCTCCAGCGGCTAAACTATTTGAACGAGGTGAGTCAAACAGAAAGCATTGTTTAGATAATTCAAAGAGCTTTGAGGAAAGCATTCAATCTCTCTTCTACTCCTACCAGGAACGTGGCAATAACAAAAATGTAGGGTTTTAAGAAAAATCACATATTTGTTGCAACTTTGCAAACGCTTCAGCGGCTAAACTATTTGAACGAGGTGAGTCAAACAAAAAGCGTTTCTTAGATAATTTAAAGAGCTTTCAGGAAAGCATTCAATCTTTCTTCTACTTCTACCAGGAACGTGGCAATAACAAAAATGTAGGGTTTTGAGAAAAATCACATTTTTGTTTCAACTTTGCAAACGCTCTAGCAGCTAAACTATTTGAACGAGGTGAGTCAAACAAACAGCATTGCTTAGATAATTTAAAGAGCTTTCAGGAAAGCATTCAATCTTTCTTCTACTCTTACCAAGGGCGTGGCAATAGTAATCAAAATAATGTAGGGTATTGATAAAAATCACATTTTTATTTCATTTTTGCAAACGTTCTAGCGGCTAAGCTATTTGAACGAGGTGAGTCAAACAATAAGCCTTGCTTAGATAATTTAAAGAGCTTTCAGGAAAGCATTCAACCTTTCTTCTACTCCTACCAGAAGCGTGGCAATAGTGTTCCCAAGAAATGTTGGGTTTTGAGAAAAATCACATTTTTGTTTCAACTTTTCAAACGCTCTAGCGGCTAAACTATTTAAACGAGGTGAGTCAAGTAAAAGGCATTGGTTAAATAATTTTAAGAGCTTTCAGGAAGGCATTCAATCTTTCGTCTACTCCTACCAGGGGCGTGGCAATAGTGTTCACAAAAATGTAGGGTTTTGAGAAAAATCACGTCTTTGTTTCAACTTTGCTAACGCTCTAGCGGCTAAACTATTTAAACGAGGTGAGTCAAATAAAAAGCATTGGTTAAACAATTTTAAGAGCTTTCAGGAAAGCATTCAATCTTTCTTCTACTCCTACCAGGAACGTGGCAATAACAAAAATGTAGGGTTTTGAGAAAAATCACATTTTTGTTTCAATATTTCAAACGCCCCAGCGGCTAAACTATTTGAACGAGGTGAGTCAAACAAAAAGCATTGCTTAGATAATTTAAAGAGCTTTCGGGAAAGCATTCAGTCTTTCTTCTACTCCTACCAGGAACGTGGTAATAACAAAAATGTTGGGTTTTGAGAAAAATCACCTTTTTGTTTCAACTTTGCAAATGCTCAAACGGCTGAAGTATTCGAAAGAGGTGAGTCAAATAAAAAGCATTTCAGTTTTTATCACAACCGTTATTAACATACGTTCAACAGGAATTTCATTCGACCGAATACCTCTCTTCGTTTGAGCAGTTGTATTAACAGGCCTGTTGCTTCTATTATCATTACCAGTTTTAGCAGGAGCTATTATTATACTATTAACAGATCGAAATCTAAATACTTCCTTTTTTGACCCTGCCGGAGGAGGAGACCCTATTCTCTATCAACACTTATTTTGATTCTTTGGACACCCAGAAGTTTATATTTTAATTCTATCAGGATTCGGAATAATTTCTCATATTATTAGCCAAGAATCAGGAAAGTAGGAAACATTTGGATCTCTGGAGATAGTCTATGCTATAATAGCAATTGGTCTTTTAGGATTTATTGTATGAGCTCATCACATATTCACAGTAGGAATAGATGTAGACACTCGAGCTTATTTCACTTGAGCTACAATAATTATTGCCGTACCTTCAGGTATCAAAATTTTTAGCTGACTAGCCACATTACATGGTACACAACTAAATTACTCCCCAGCCATATTATGGGCCCTAGGATTTTTATTCTTATTTACAGTAGGAGGATTAACAGGAGTTGTGCTAGCTAATTCATCTGTAGATATTATTCTTCATGATACATATTATGTTGTAGCTCATTTTCACTACGTATTATCAATAGGAGCAGTATTTGCTATTATAGCAGGATTCGTTCACTGATACCCCCTATTTACAGGACTAGTACTAAACCCTAAATGATTAAAAAGTCAATTTATCATCATATTTATTGGAGTAAATTTAACATTCTTCCCACAGCACTTTTTAGGATTAGCAGGAATACCTCGACGTTATTCAGATTACCCAGACGCATATACAACATGAAATGTAGTTTCTACTATTGGTTCATCTATTTCTTTTCTAGGAATTTTATTTTTCCTATTTATCATTTGAGAAAGTTTAGTAACACAACGACAAGTAATCTACCCTATACAACTTAGTTCTTCAATTGAATGACTCCAAAATACCCCTCCAGCTGAACATAGTTATTCAGAACTACCTCTTTTAACTAACTATCTAATATGGCAGATTAGTGCAATGGATTTAAGCTCCATATATAAAGTATTTTACTTTTATTAGAAACCAATGACAACATGAGCTGCCCTTGGCCTTCAAGATAGAGCCTCTCCTCTTATAGAACAACTTACCTTCTTTCATGATCGTGCCCTAATAATTTTAGTAATAATTACAACATTCGTAGGTTACTTAATATTTATATTATTCTTTAATTCATACACTAAGCGAAACCTTTTACATGGTCAAACTATTGAAATAATTTGAACAATTCTTCCAGCAATTGTCCTACTATTTATTGCTTTCCCATCCCTTCGGCTACTATATTTATTAGATGAAATTAACGAGCCTTCAGTTACATTAAAGGCTATTGGACACCAATGATACTGAAGCTATGAATATTCAAATTTTATAAATGTAGAATTCGATTCTTATATAGTTCCTACTAATGAATTAACAACAGATGGGTTTCGACTTCTAGATGTTGATAATCGTGTAGTTCTACCTATAAACTCACAAATTCGGATTTTAGTAACAGCTGCGGACGTAATTCACTCATGAACAGTACCAGCATTAGGTGTAAAGGTTGATGGAACTCCTGGTCGACTAAACCAAACTAATTTCCTAATAAACCGACCTGGATTATTTTACGGTCAATGTTCAGAAATTTGTGGAGCTAATCACAGATTTATACCTATTGTAATTGAAAGACTTCCTGTAAATCATTTTATCAAATGAGTAATTAATAGAACTAACTCATAATTTTCATTAGATGACTGAAAGCAAGTACTGGTCTCTTAATCATCTTATAGTTAATTAGCACTTACTTCTAATGAAAAAAAAATTAGTTAAAAAATAACATTAGTATGTCAAACTAAAATTATTAAACTATTTAATATTTTTTGGTGCCTCAAATAGCCGCTATTGGTTATTATTTATTACCTTTTCAATTATTTTTATCTTGTTTAGTATAATAAATTATTACTCTGCAATCCCTAAAACACCTAAATCAGAAATTTCAAACAAGTACTCAACAACTTCCTTAAACTGAAAATGATAACAAGTTTATTTTCTGTATTCGACCCATCGTCAAGCATTTTCAATTTATCACTAAATTGAATAAGAACATTTTTAGGACTTCTTCTAATCCCCTCTGCTTACTGATTAATACCTTCACGATGACACATTTTTTGAAATTCGATTCTCCTTACACTTCACAAAGAATTCAAAACTATTTTAGGTCCATCAGGACACTCAGGATCAACTTTTATTTTTATTTATTTATTTTCATTAATTTTATTTAATAATTTTATAGGGTTGTTCCCCTATATTTTTACAAGAACAAGTCATTTAACTCTCACCCTTACATTAGCCTTACCTTTATGATTATGTTTCATACTTTATGGATGAATTAATCATACACAACATATATTCGCTCACCTAGTCCCTCAAGGAACTCCTGCAGTTCTTATACCATTTATAGTATTTATTGAAACTATTAGTAATATTATTCGACCTGGGACTTTAGCCATTCGACTAGCAGCTAATATAATTGCAGGACACTTATTACTTACACTTTTAGGAAACACAGGACCTTCCCTTTCTTACGCAATTGTATCTTTATTATTAATTGGTCAAATCGCCTTATTAGTTTTAAAGTCAGCAGTTGCTATTATTCAATCTTATGTATGTATTTGCCGTTCTAAGAACACTATACTCTAGAGAAGTAAACTAATGTCAACACACTCAAATTACCCATTTCATTTAGTGGATTATAGCCCTTGACCATTAACAGGAGCAATTGGAGCTATAACTTCTGTCTCAGGATTGGTAAAATGATTCCATCAATATGATATTTCATTGTTTGCTTTAGGAAATATTATTACTATTTTAACAGTATACCAGTGATGACGAGATGTTTCACGAGAAGGAACTTTTCAAAGGTTACACACTTTACCTGTAACATTAGGATTACGATGAGGAATAATTCTATTTATTTTATCAGAAGTTTTATTTTTTGTATCTTTCTTCTGAACATTTTTCCACAGAAGACTATCCCCAGCTATTGTATTAGGAGCTATATGACCTCCCGCAGGAATTCAACCCTTTAATCCATTCCAAATTCCATTATTAAATACAGCCATTATACTACCTTCAGGAGTAACAGTTACATGAGCCCACCACAGTTTAATAGAGGGTAATCATTCCCACGCAACACAAGGACTATTCTTTACAGTTTTTCTAGGAGTTAATTTCACTATTTTGCAAGCATATGAATACATTGAAGCACCGTTTACTATTGCAGATTCAGTTTATGGTTCTACCTTCTTCATAGCAACAGGATTCCACGGAATTCATGTATTAATCGGAACAACATTTCTTCTAGTATGTTTAATTCGACATTTAAACAACCATTTTTCTAAAACTCACCACTTCGGATTTGAAGCAGCTGCATGATACTGACATTTCGTTGATATCGTCTGACTATTCCTTTATATTTCAATTTATTGATGAGGAGGATAATTAATTTTTATCTATATAGTATATAAGTAATCATTCTACCTATAATCTTAATTATTTCAGTTTCTAATATTCTAATATGAGCCACAACAAGAATTGTATTCATCATTATCTTAATTATTGGGCTATATCATGAATGAAATCAAGGAATACTAAATTGATCAAATTAGGGTTGTAGTTAATTATAACATTTGATTTGCATTCAAAAAGTATTGAAATATCAATCTACCTTATAACCAACTCTGAATATGAAGCGATTTATTGCAATTAGTTTCGACATAATCTTAGGTATTTTATGCCCTTATTCTAATAAATTAAATATTAATTAAATTATTAATTGAAGCCAAAAAGAGGCTTATCACTGTTAATGATAGAACTGAGACCATTCTCCAATTAAGGAAGTATGACGTTCAAGAAAAAACTGCTAACTTTTATCTTTTAATGGTTAAACTTCATTTGTACTTCTATTTATACAGTTTAATAAAAACATTACATTTTCATTGTAAAAATAAAATTTTCTATTTTTATAAATTACTAAATTTTATATACTACATTCAAGAATTATACAATTACCCTAACATCTTCAGTGTTATGCTCTATTTTAAGCTACTTGAATAAAAAATTAAAAAAAAATGAAAACAAGAAAATAATTCATAAAACAAATAATAAAAGATAAGCCTTTAAATTATTATTATGTATAATAGATACATAGGTACTGAGAATACTTAACTAATTTATTATATACATTTTGACCCCCTAAAAATTCTGATCACCCCTGATCAAAAGACTTACACACTTTAATACCATAAGTTGAAATATAAGGCATAAATCATATAGATCCAGAAAAATAGCTCACTAAATAATTATGTAAAGACTTATTAAAATAAAATAAAGAAATATTAGAAATTAAGTACCCCAAGACTCCTCCTACTACACAAACAAATAAAGTCAATAGTTTTAAATAACTAGGCAAACAAATTATATAAGGAGTTGGAAAAATTAATCAGCTTAATATACTACCTCCAACAAATCTCATAATTAATAAACCACTTATGCCCCGCAGCATAATTCAACCTTCATCTCTCAATATATTCAAAGAACCACAATTTAACTCCCCCGTTATAGAATAATAAACCAACCGAAAAGAATAACAAATAGTTAGTCCAGTAGAAAAAAATAAATAAAAAAAGAAAATATTAATATAACTTAATGAAACAACTTCTAAAATCAAATCCTTAGAATAAAACCCAGCTAAAAAGGGCATTCCACATAAAGCTAAATTAGCTACATTAAAACAACCAGAAGTTAAAAGTATATGTACCCCTAACCCCCCCCCATCAAACGAATGTCTTTATAATTATTTATATTATGAATAATAGCTCCGGCACACATAAATAATAATGCCTTAAATAAAGCATGAGTCAATAAATGAAAAAAAGCAAGCTTATAAAATCCCATAGATAAAATTCTTATTATAAGACCCAACTGCCTTAGTGTAGAAAGAGCAATAATCTTCTTTAAATCATACTCAAAATTAGCCCCCAGTCCTACCATAAACATTGTCAGCCCAGAAAGCAATAATAATAAATCTCCTAATCATCTACCTCTTAATAAAACATTAAATCGAATTAATAAATAAACACCAGCAGTTACTAAGGTTGAAGAATGAACTAAAGCTGAAACAGGGGTAGGGGCTGCTATAGCAGCCGGTAGCCAAGAAGAAAAAGGAATCTGAGCTCTCTAAGTTACAGCAGCTAACATAATTAATGCACCAATAATTTCTATTTCAACTCTATTCTTCATACTTTCTAAATAAAAAATATAGTTTCAGCTTCCATAATTTAATATTCAAGCAATTGCCAATAAAAAGCCACATCTCCAATCCGTTTAGATAGGGCAGTAAGTATCCCGGCATTATAAGATTTAACATTTTGAAAATAAATAACTAAACAGTAAGACACCAACCCTAAACCATCTCACCCTAATAAAATTCTAATTAAATTAGGACTAATAATTTATAATATTATCGATAATACCAATATTAAAACTAATATAATAAAACGATTAATATTTGTATTTCCTCTTATATATTCCTTTCTATAATAAATTACTAAAGAAGCAATTAACAAAACAAAAGATATAAACAATAATCTCATTCAATCGAACAAAAAAGTTATAACAATTCTAGTTGAATTTAAACTAACAACTTCTCACTCTAAAAATAAAGAATAATCATTTAACAAAAATACTAAACTAGAAGTAAAAAAAACTAATTCTAATAATAATTAAAATTAAAAATCTAATTCTACAAATTGATAAATATTTCCCGATCTAAAATGACAAGCCTCATTTCATTGACACCACAAATCAATATTTTAAATAAACTATTTAGATCTAAAGCCAAAATTAACAAATATCTCTCTTTAAAATCAATAAATTTAAAGGAAATCAGTGAAGAAATAATAAAAAAATTTACGAATCTTACAACCTCTAAATGAATAAACTCCTGAAAAAATCTTTCCATGTTGACTATAGGCATATAAATACAGGGTATAAGCAGCACTAAAAAAAGACAGCAAGGACAAAGAAATTATAGTAACCCAAGACCAGCTCACAATTCTATTTAATAAAGAAATTTCTCCTTGTAAATTTAAAGAAGGAGGAGCAGCCATATTACAAGCTCTTAATAAAAATCACCATAAAGTTATTGAAGGCATAAAATTTAACAAACCCTTATTGATTAATAACCTTCGACTCCCCAATTGTTCATATGTAATATTAGCTAAACAAAATAAACCAGATGAACACAATCCATGAGCAATTATTAAAGTATAAGAACCGCAAAGACTTCAATAAGTTAAAGTTACCAAACCTCCCAAGACAATTCCTATATGAGCAACCGATGAATAAGCAATTAAAGCCTTTAAATCAGTTTGACGTAAACAAACTAAACTAATCAAGATTCCTCCCACCAATCTAATTCTAACTCACACATAATTATACTTAATACCTCTTAATTGCAAAAAAGAAAAAACCCGTAACAGTCCGTAACCCCCCAACTTTAACATAATTCCAGCTTGAATTATTGACCTTGAAACCGGGGCTTCAACATGAGCCTTAGAAAGCCATAAATGAACCAAAAACATGGACATTTTAACTAAAAAGGCTAAAATTAAAGATAAATACAATAAATCATAATTAAATATATAATTACCTAATAAATAAAAATTCATTGTATTTAAATTATTGTATAAATAAAAAATCCCGACTAATATGGGCAAAGAAACTAATAACGTATAAAATAATAAATAAACCCCAGCTTGAAGACGCTCAGGTTGATACCCTCAACCTAAAATTAAAAATAAAGTAGGAATTAATCTTCTTTCAAAAAATAAATAAAACATAAACAAATTCATTCTTCTAAAAGTTAATACTAAAAAAATTAACAAAATTAAAACATTAAATAAAAATAAATTTTTATAATTATTATATTTATAAACAGACTCACTAGCTCTAATTATAAGAGTCCAAATCCAAAGTCTCAATAAAATAAGACCATAAGAGATAACATCAAATCCTAAAAAATATGAAATATTTACAAAATAATTAGTACAATAATTTAAAATAATAAAGACAAAAGTTACAATAAACAATTACTTCTGAACCATTCAAAATAAACCATTTATAAAACAAATAGGACTAATAAAAAGTATTATAAAAATCAATTTTAACATTGTAACCCATTAAACGATTGAAAATAATCATTCCCGTGTGTACGAATTATAGAAACTAAAATAGAAAGACCCAAAGCACCCTCACACACTCTAAAAGTTAAAAATATTATACTAAAAAATCTTCTATAATCCATTAAATTTAAATAAATAAATAAAAGAAAAAATAGACTAAATACAATATATTTTAAACTTAAAAGTATAGATAATAAATGCTTACGATTAGAAACAAAAACAAAAATTCCTATTAAAAATAAAAAACAAGGTAGCCCTCAATATAAACTTATTAACATTAGTTTTTATAGTTTAATAAAAACATTGGTCTTGTAAACCAAAAATAAGATTTTGTCTTTTAAAACTTCAAGAGAAAAGAAATAACTTTATCATTAATCCCCAAAATTAATATTTTAAATAAACTACCTCCTGAAATTATACAACTCTTTTTATATTCTTCAACACTAATCTCAAGATTAATTTTTATTCAAATAAATCACCCCTTAGCAATAGGATTAATATTATTAATTCAAACATTACAAATCTGTTTAATTACCGGATTAATAGCTAAAAGATTCTGATTTTCATATGTCTTATTCTATGGCTGAGCTCAGGCCACCAAGGGTTACAGCTTGGCGAACTGTTGACGGCCTAAGTTCTTAGGTTAGCTGCGAATACCCAATAAGCAGTCCCTGACCAAGAGCGACAGGAGAGGAGGGTTCGGCTTAAAAGACCTGAAGCATCCTACGAATCTCCGGTGACGAGGCGAAACAGATGCCGCCTCAGAATAAGTATCCACAACCTCATAGAGGGTGGCCCCGAGGGATCACCTACCCACGAGAGGGAGGCAACATAGCGACGAGGGACGCCACAACGGAAATCGTAAGGAAAAGAAATCCCCAACTGTAAATGCTACAAATACAGCCCCCGACTAAAGTAAAGAGCACAGCACAGATGACAACGCAAGAAACCACGCAACGAAGTAGGACCACGATTTTGACACACGATTTGGAAACGTTTGAACTTGGGCTGACGGCTGTGGCATTCTGTTACCTTAGTATGCAAGAGTGACATCTTGCAGAAATGGCTTTCAGGGTAATGTCATAGGCGCCTCCGTCCCGTTAAAACTTTGGAAGGGCTTCAAGTACGTTCGATGCTACGTCGCTATTAGGTTGGTGGTACAGGCTCAGTTGATTTTAATCCTGACTAGTGCTATGGTCCTGGCTCTGAACACGAATTCCCATAACGTTTCGTGTCAACCCCGTGTGGCATCCCTGCAATGCAAAAATAACCACAGGGACCGAAAATGCAACTGTACAATCGAGCAGAGATAGCGGCTTGAAGCGGGGACCCTTACAAACATGAATAAAGAAAACAATGAAAACAACATACCAGAACAAAACCAAAAAGGACGAATGGACGACGAGTTGAGTGCCTTCAGAAGACAGAGCAAAATTTTGCGTTCGCCGCCACAGATGAGAAATGAGAGGGCAATCCAAACGGTTTGCACAGAGGAAGCCGCCTCCTCTATGCCTGAATCATCGGAAGCAAGCATGGAAACAAGTAATAGGACTCCGGTTATCGACCGAGGCCTACGAAATGGATACAACTCTCCAAGGCAAGAATTCATACAAAAAATGAGAGCAGAAGAGGATGAAGCCCTTTTAAAGTGCCGCGCTACCCTGAAAAAGATGAAGTTGGCAATGCTGAGACAGAAGAATATAAGTTCCGATGTAAAAAATGGGACTTCCGAGTTAGACGAACTTTTCGATATTATCGGTAGCCCACGCCGAAATTGGATGAAGGCAGAAAAGGATACGAGACGCACGACCACAACTAGGTCCTTAGAGGCATGCAACGAACACACCGATGTTTCAACGCCAGTGACAGCTCTTCCTAAACGAACGGCCCCAAGCCCAATGGAACAGGAGTCAGAGAAAAGGGGGCGAGGACCCGGAAATACTGTGTGGCACGTAGTAAGAGGAAAAAAGATACAGCAGGCAAAACGACATCAAAGCGCAGAGCAAACTCAAGGACAAACAGATGACAAGCTTCAGAAGAAAAAAAGGGCACCCAGAACCAGAGTTCGACCAGAAGCAGTGCTTATCAAACTGGCAGAAGTCCGCAGCTATGCCGAGGTGCTTCAAAACATACGGCAACACGTCATGACAGACCAAGTTAAAGTGGAAGTCCGGGCAACACGGAAAACAAAATCAGGTGCCCTGCTCCTAGAACTGAAGAAGGGAGAAAAGCCGAAACCAGAGCTCCGAAATGCTCTCACAAGCAACCTACGTGGTATAGCTTCTGTAAGCGAGCTAAAGCAGAAAGCCACAATTGAGATCCGAGATCTCGACTCCTTATCCACCGCAGCAGAAATCACGACCTCCGTAAGACGTCTGCTAGAGCAAGCAGATGAAGAAATCACAGTGAGGACCAGCGCTCCAAATACTCGCGAACAAATACGCGCATATGTGACGTTGACAGCCGATAGCGCAAACAGGGTACTAAAAGAAGGACACATTAAAATAGGATGGATCAGCTGCAGGATGAAGCTTATGAAGGAAGTTAAAAAAATGCTACAGATGCTTCGACTTCGGCCATTTACAATGAGAATGCAAAGGCCCCGACAGAAAAGGCCAAGGATTATGCATAAGATGTGGGAAACCCGGGCACAAGCTGAAAGACTGCAAAAACTCACCGAGCTGTTGCCTCTGCGTAGAACAGACGCATACCCAAACAGATCACATCCCAGGGTCCTGGTCGTGTGAGTCGTATAAGGAAAAAACAAGAACATGAAGATCTTGCAGTGTAACATGCACAGAAGCAAAACGGCTGACCACCTCCTGCCGCAGCTCATGCTGGAACTCGGAACCGAGGTAGCAATCATCAGCGAGCAATACAAAATGGCGCAAGATGGAACATGGCTAGAAGACACCACAGCAACAGCGGCAATATGGCTAACGGAAAGGAGCAGTTTCAAAAAAACAATCAGCGGGAGAGGAAATGGATTTGTCTGGATAAAAAACGAAAGCATTACGATAATTAGTTGCCACCTGACACCGAGCGACCCTATCGCAGACTTCCAAGCAAAGCTCGATGCTATAGAGGATGCTGCACGGCAAAGAAACCGTCACTTAATCATAGCCGGAGACTTCAACGCCAAGGCCATGGAATGGGGACACCGACTACAAACTCGAGGGGCCGGAAAATTCTCGACATGGCGGCTAGATTAGGTCTTATCGTCGCAAATAGAGGATCCTAAACCACATTCAGAAGACCAGGATGCAACGACACAACCCCTGATATCACGCTGGTGTCCGAAGGATTTGCAAACCAACTGCGGGAGTGGAAAGTTTTGGAAGAATATACTGGTAGCGACCACCAATACATATCCTACCTCATAGGCCCAGATAAAAATCCAGCAACGACGATAAGAAGAGGAACACGTAAATGGAACGCTTCCAAGCTAGACTCAGAAAAGCTTCTCGCAAGTAGCACAGCTAGGCTGATCGTCCAAGCAACTCTGAGCACCATCACTGAGGCATGCAAAGTAGCAATGCCCAAAATAAAAGGCGGACATCCAAAGAAAGCAGTTTACTGGTGGACGGACGAAATCCGAAACCTTAGACAAGCTTGCCTGCGCAAACGACGACAATATAAAAGAGCTAGGAGAAGAGGAAGAAACGGAATGGAAGAACATAAAGAATATAAAGCTGCGAAAACTGAGCTAAAGGACGTTATAACGAAGACAAAGAAAGATAAATGGGAAGAGCTACGTAACGATATAAACAAAAATCCGTGGGGTCTCGAGGCCAATAGTCCTCCTCGCAACAATTGACATACGAAATGCTTTCAATAGCGCAAAATGGGAAAATATGATCGACGCACTGAAAACTCACTTCAAAACGCCACTCTACTCTACATAATGAAAATGATACGAAGCTATCTTAAGGACAGGAAACTATTGTACGATACGAGTGACGGCTCACAAAGTAAGGAAATAATCTCTGGAGCAGCGCAGAGATCAATAATTGGACCAGACCTATGAAATGCCACCTACGAAGGAATTTTAAACGTTGAAATGCCTGACGATTGCTGCCTCGTTGGCTACGCAGACGATATCGCCGCCGTCATAACCGCGCGTAATACCGACATGGCCAGGCGTCGACTGACACAAGTTATGATACGAACACAGGCATGGTTGGACTCACACGGCCTCAGCCTAGCTGCTGAAAAAACAGAACTTATCCTGCTCACTAGGAAACATATCCCGCTGGAGGTAAACATGCAAGTTCATTCAGAAAGTATTAAAACGACGAAAACCCTAAAATACCTAGGAATAAGAATGGACAACAAATTGACGTACTGGGCTCAAATCCAACATGCTGCAAAAAAGTCAGCCAATATAACCATGGCGCTATCAAGACTCATGGCAAACACCGGAGGGCCACTTGCAAGTAGAAGGAAATTGCTTATGGACACAACACAGTCAGTGCTACTATACGGTAGCGAAATATGGGCCGACACATTAAATGTAGAACATGGACGGAAAGTGCTTTCTAAAGTGCAGAGAACAGCAGCCCTGAGAGTCGCCTCGGCGTACCGTACTGTATCCGAATCCGCAGTGCTAGTGATAAGCGGCGTCATCCCAATAGACCTTGTCGCAAAGGAGAGGAGACAACTATGGCTATGGAAGAAGGACGGAATAGAAATACACATGGAAACAAGACAACAGACGAGGAAGCAAACTCTTTAAGTCTGGCAAGATCGGTGCACAAGGGAGAGCAAAGAAAGATGGACCGCAAACTGATTAAAGAAAAAGAGAAGTGGCACAGTAGAAAACACGGCGAGGTAAACTACTACATAACACAGAAGCTGTCCGGTCACGGGTATTTCCGAAAATACCTATACAACATGGGAAAAGCAGAAAGCCCAGCATGTATTAATGGAAACGAACCACTAGACAATGCAAACCATACCATTTTCAAGGGCCACCGGTGGAAAGAAGCCCGAAGGACTGTACAAAACAAACTCGGAGAACTAAATGCGGAAAATCTCTTAGAAAAAATGATATCTAGCAGCGAAAACTGGAAAATAATTGCCTCGTACGTGGAACACGTTCTGCACACTAAAAAAAGAGACATGGACGCGGACTCCTAATAGAAGACGAGCTAAATAGCTTGATGCTGGCTACAAAATCGTAGGCATCCCTGGACGCAGGGAGAGTAGAAATTGACCTGTAATGGGTCCATCTTGGAAACCTTGCCCTGAAGTAATGCGAAAGCGGTCCCGAGGTAGAGGAAAAAATTCCATGATAGAAAGGGGGAGTGTTTTAGTGGGTACACCACTCACGTAGGATGACGATCCCTGTATGGTGCGAAGGCATTTTAAACCCTCCTTACGGCCTAAAAAAAAAATAAATATATGTATATCTTATTCTTAATCTTCTTAGGAGGTATACTAGTTCTATTTATTTATGTAACTTCCTTAGCAACAAATGAAATATTTTCACTATCTATAAAATTAACAACTATTTGTATTATAATTATATTAACCCTAACACTAATCGCTATATTTATAGATAAACTATCAACATCTTCATTTATTCAAAACTTAGAAATACAACCTTTATACAATTTTAACTTAACTGTATCTGAAAACTCTTTAAATCTTCATAACCTTTATAACTATTCAACAAATTTTATTACTATCTTATTAATAAACTATTTATTAATTACATTAATCGCAGTAGTAAAAATCACCAAACTATTTTATGGGCCCCTCCGACAAATAAACTAATGAACAAACCTTTACGAACCCAACATCCCTTATTTAAAATTGCAAATAATGCACTAGTAGATCTTCCAGCTCCAATTAATATTTCAGCTTGATGAAATATTGGGTCATTATTAGGTCTATGTTTAATTATTCAAATTCTAACAGGACTATTTTTAGCTATACACTATACTGCAGACATTAATTTAGCCTTTAATAGTGTAAACAATATTTGTCGTGACGTAAATTACGGGTGATTACTACGAACCCTTCATGCTAATGGTGCATCATTTTTCTTCATTTGTATTTACTTACATGTAGGACGAGGAATCTACTATGGATCTTATCTATTTACTCCCACTTGATTAGTAGGGGTACTAATTTTATTCTTAGTAATAGCAACAGCATTTATAGGATATGTACTACCCTGAGGACAAATGTCTTTCTGAGGAGCTACATTTATTACTAATTTGTTATCGGCCATCCCTTACTTAGGGGTTGACTTAGTTCAATGAGTATGGAGAGGATTTGCTATAGACAACGCCACGCTTACACGATTCTTCACATTCCACTTTATTTTACCATTTAATGTATTAGCAATAACTCGAATTCACTTGTTATTTCTCCACCAAACAGGATCTAATAACCCCTTTGGCTTAAATTCTAATATCGATAAAATTCCCTTCCACCCCTACTTCTCATATAAGGATATTGTAGGATTCGTTATCATAATTGCAGCATTAATCCTATTAACATTAATTAATCCATACTTATTAGGAGACCCAGATAGTTTTATTTCCGCTAATCCCCTAGTCACTCCAGTACACATTCAACCAGAATGATACTTCTTATTTGCTTACGCAATCCTACGATCTATTCCTAACAAGCTTGGGGGAGTAATTGCTCTAGTCCTATCAATTGCTATTTTAGCAATTCTACCATTCTATCACTTAAGAAAATTCCGAGGTATTCAATTCTACCCCATTAACAAAATTTTATTTTGAACTATAGTTGTTACAGTAATTTTATTAACTTGAATTGGAGCACGACCAGTAGAAGAACCCTATGTATTAGTAGGTCAAGTCTTAACTGTAATTTACTTACTACATTACATTATTAACCCATTAGTAAATACATGATGAGACAACTTAATTAATTAGTCAATGAGCTTGAACAAGCATATGTTTTGAAAACATAAGATAGAAATCAACCTTTCTATTGACTTTACTAAATTATATTAACCACATACAATAAATCAACAATAATTTTAACCCAATAATAAATAATAAAAAATTTAATGAAAAAGGTAAAAAACTCTTTCAAGCTAAATACATTAATTTATCATACCGGAACCGAGGTAAAGTTCCTCGGGCTCAAATAAAAACAAATGAAATAAATGTCAACTTAATATAAAATATAACATTAAATACATCACAACCTAAATAAATTACACAAAATAATATACTTATAAATCAAATTCTAGCATATTCAGCCATAAAAATTAAGGCATATCCTTCTCTTCTATATTCAATATTAAATCCAGAAACTAATTCTAATTCCCCTTCTGCAAAATCAAAAGGAGTACGATTGGTTTCAGCTAAACAAATACAAAACCAGACCAATCTAATAGGAAATAAAATTACCAAAAATCAAATAGTTTTTTGATAATAAAAAAAGTCTAAAATATTATAACTTCCAATTAAAAAAACAAAAGATAATAAAACCAATGCCATTCTAACTTCATAAGAAACAGTTTGTGCTACTGCCCGTTACCCCCCTAATAATGCATAATTAGAATTAGAAGATCAACCGGCAATTATACCAGTATACACACCTAAACTAGTACAACACAAAAAGAATAGTAAACCTAAATTAAATGAAAACAGCTTAACGAGAAAAGGAATACACAACCAAGCAACCAAAGATAAAAAATAAAGAAAAAATAGGAGAAAAATAATAAGAAATATAATTTGATAAAAGAGGGTAAGTTTGTTCCTTAGTAAATAACTTAATCGCATCACAAAAACGTTGAGGAATCCCTATTAAACCAACTTTATTTGGTCCTTTACGAATTTAAATATAACCTAAAACTTTACCTTCCAAAAGAGTTAAAAAAGCTACTCTTACTAAGATACAAATCACCAAAGTTAAACTTCCAATAATTGATAAAATAAATTCTATAAAAAACAAGTACTATTTGTAATATAAATTACATAAATAAATTCTAAATTTATTGCACTAATCTGCCAAAATAGTATAATATTAATCATATTCCTTATATAAAATACTATTATTCTAATACCTGGTCCTTTCGTACTAAGATATTATAATATATTAAAGATAGAAACCAACCTGGCTTACGCCGGCCTGAACTCAGATCATGTAAGAATTTAAAAGTCAAACAGACTTAACATTTAAGCGGATACACTTAAAAATATATCTTAATCCAACATCGAGGTCGCAAACTTTTTTATCGATATGAACTCTCCGAAAAAATTACGCTGTTATCCCTAAAGTAACTTAATCTTATAATCACTATTAATGGATCAATAACTCATAAATTAATGATTTTTAATAATTAAAAGTTCATTAAATTTTATTATCACCCCAACAAAATACCTTAAATTATAAAAATAAAATAAATCTAAAAAATTTAAACAACATAAAGTATAAAGATTTATAGGGTCTTCTCGTCTTTTAATTAAATTTTAGCTTTTTGACTAAAATATAAAATTCTATTATAAATTTATATGAAACAGCTTATACCTCGTCCAACCGTTCATACCAGCCTTCAATAAAAAGACTAATGATTATGCTACCTTTGCACAGTTAGAATACTGTGGCCATTTAAATAATTTCAGTGGGCAGGTCAGACTTTAAAAATAACTCAAAAAGACATGTTTTTGTTAAACAGGCGGGTAAAAATTTTGCCGAGTTCTTTATACAAACTTATCATATAAAATTACATAAACAAAAAAATATACTAATTCTATCATTATTACTTTTTATACTTAATTATTAAAAAAAATTTTATAAATAAATTAAAATATAATAAATAATATAATTTATAAAATAATTTATAACAAACTTTTAAATGATTGCTAATCCTAAGCATACTTTTTATATTACCGTTATTCATTTTTAATAATTTATCTTAAAGCTTATCCCTTAAGATATTCAAATAAATAAATTTTTTAATTAAATAAATAACCAAAAAATCAAAAATTTGTAAATTAAATTTATTTCTAAAACAACTAGATACCTTTATAAACGAATAACATTTCATTTCTAATAATTTATTAAAAATAATTTTGACACATTAACTTTAATAAACTATTAACTCTTATAAAATCGAGATTAATAATATATATATTAATTATTTGATAAATTTCAATTATCTTTCACAATACTAATCAACTATTATTAAAATTATTTTTTCATTAAAAACTACTAAAACAAAAAAAATGAAGAATATGGAAAGATTTTTTCAGGAGTTTATTCATTTAGAGGTTGTAAGATTCGTGAATTTTTTTTATTATTTCTTCACTGATTTCCTTTAAATTTATTGATTTTAAAGAGAGATATTTGTTTATTTTGGCTTTAGATCTAAATAGTTTATTTAAAATATTGATTTGTGGTGTCAATGAAATGAGGCTTGTCATTTTAGATCGTGAAATATTTATCAATTTGTAGAATTAGATTTTTAATTTTAATTATTATTAGAATTAGTTTTTTTTACTTCTAGTTTAGTATTTTTGTTAAATGATTATTCTTTATTTTTAGAATGAGAAGTTGTTAGTTTAAATTCAACTAGAATTGTTATAACTTTTTTGTTCGATTGAATGAGATTATTGTTTATATCTTTTGTTTTGTTAATTGCTTCTTTAATAATTTATTATAGAAAGGAATATATAAGAGGAGATACAAATATTAATCGTTTTATTATATTAGTTTTAATATTTGTATTATCGATAATATTATTAATTATTAGTACTAATTTAATTAGAATTTTATCAGGGTGAGATGGCTTAGGGTTGGTGTCTTACTGCTTAGTTATTTATTTTCAAAATGTTAAATCTTATAATGCCGGGATACTTACTGCCCTATCTAACCGGATTGGAGATGTGGCTTTTTATTGGCAATTGCTTGAATATTAAATTATGGAAGCTGAAACTATATTTTTTATTTAGAAAGTATGAAGAATAGAGTTCAAATAGAAATTATTGGTGCATTAATTATGTTAGCTGCTGTAACTTAGAGAGCTCAGATTCCTTTTTCTTCTTGGCTACCGGCTGCTATAGCAGCCCCTACCCCTGTTTCAGCTTTAGTTCATTCTTCAACCTTAGTAACTGCTGGTGTTTATTTATTAATTCGATTTAATGTTTTATTAAGAGGTAGATGATTAGGAGATTTATTATTATTGCTTTCTGGGCTGACAATGTTTATGGTAGGACTGGGGGCTAATTTTGAGTATGATTTAAAGAAGATTATTGCTCTTTCTACACTAAGGCAGTTGGGTCTTATAATAAGAATTTTATCTATGGGATTTTATAAGCTTGCTTTTTTTCATTTATTGACTCATGCTTTATTTAAGGCATTATTATTTATGTGTGCCGGAGCTATTATTCATAATATAAATAATTATAAAGACATTCGTTTGATGGGGGGGGTTAGGGGTACATATACTTTTAACTTCTGGTTGTTTTAATGTAGCTAATTTAGCTTTATGTGGAATGCCCTTTTTAGCTGGGTTTTATTCTAAGGATTTGATTTTAGAAGTTGTTTCATTAAGTTATATTAATATTTTCTTTTTTTCTTTATTTTTTTCTACTGGACTAATTATTTGTTATTCTTTTCGGTTGGTTTATTATTCTATAACGGGGGAGTTAAATTGTGGTTCTTTGAATATATTGAGAGATGAAGGTTGAATTATGCTGCGGGGCGTAAGTGGTTTATTAATTATGAGATTTGTTGGAGGTAGTATATTAAGCTGATTAATTTTTCCAACTCCTTATATAATTTGTTTGCCTAGTTATTTAAAACTATTGACTTTATTTGTTTGTGTAGTAGGAGGAGTCTTGGGGTATTTAGTTTCTAATGTTTCTTTATTTTATTTTAATAAGTCTTTACATAATTATTTAGTGAGCTATTTTTCTGGATCTATATGATTTATGCCTTATATTTCAACTTATGGTATTAAAGTGTGTAAGTCTTTTGATCAGGGGTGATCAGAACTTTTAGGGGGTCAAAATTTATATAATAAATTAGTTAAGTATTCTCAGTACCTATGTATCTATTATACATAATAATAATTTAAAGGCTTATCTTTTATTATTTGTTTTATGAATTATTTTCTTGTTTTAATTTTTTTTAATTTTTTATTCAAGTAGCTTAAAATAGAGCATAACACTGAAGATGTTAGGGTAATGTATAATTCTTGGATGTAGTGTATAAAATTTAGTAATTTATAAAAATAGAAAATTTTATTTTTACAATGAAAATGAAATGTTTTTATTAAACTGTATAAATAGAAGTACAAATGGAGTTTAACCATTAAAAGATAAAAGTTAGCAGTTTTTTCTTGAACGTCATACTTCTTTTATTGGAGAAGGGTCTCAGTTCTATCATTAACAGTGATAAGCCTCTTTTTGGCTTCAATTAATAATTTAATTAATATTTAATTTATTAGAATAAGAGCATAAAATACCTAAGATTATGTCGAAACTAATTGCAATAAATCGCTTCATATTCAGAGTTGGTTATAAGGTAGATTGATATTTCAATACTTTTTGAATGCAAATCAAATGTTATAATTAACTACAACCCTAATTTGATCAATTTAGTATTCCTTGATTTCATTCATGATATAGCCCAATAATTAAGATAATGATGAATACAATTCTTGTTGTGGCTCATATTATAATATTAGAAACTGAAATAATTAAGATTATAGGTAGAATGAGAGCAATTTCTACATCAAAAATTAAGAAAATAATTGTGATTAAGAAAAATCGAAGGGAAAAAGGTAGGCGTGAAGAAGACTTAGGGTCAAATCCACATTCGAAGGGGGAACATTTTTCACGATCTGTTAGTGCTTTTTGATAAGATAGAGGCTAGCGATATAACTACTCTGGTGATGATAATAAGAATTGATGCTATAATAGCAATTAAAAAAATTATCTATACTACTAATTAGTGGGCCTTATGATTGGAAGTCAAATATACTTATATACTATATAGATAAAAATTAATTATCCTCCTCATCAATAAATTGAAATATAAAGGAATAGTCTGACGATATCAACGAAATGTCAGTATCATGCAGCTGCTTCAAATCCAAAGTGGTAAGCTTTAGAAAAATGGTTGTTTAAATGTCGAATTAAACATACTAGAAGAAATGTTGTTCCGATTAATACATGAATCCCGTGGAATCCTGTTGCTATGAAGAAGGTAGAACCATAAACTGAATCCGCAATAGTAAATGGTGCTTCAATGTATTCGTATGCTTGCAAAATAGTAAAATAAACTCCTAGAAGAACCGTAAAGAATAGTCCTTGTGTTGCTTGCGAATGATTACCCTCTATTAAACTGTGGTGGGCTCATGTAACTGTTACTCCTGAAGATAATAGAATAGCTGTATTTAATAACGGAATTTGGAATGTATTATAGTGTTGAATTCCTGCGGGGGCCATATAGCCCCTAATTCAATAGCTGGGGATAGTCTTCTGTGGAAAAATGCTCAGAAGAAAGATACAAAAAATAAAACTTCTGATAAAATAAATAGAATTATTCCTCATCGTAATCCTAATGTTACAGGTAAAGTGTGTAATCCTTGAAAGGTTCCTTCTCGTGAAACATCTCGTCATCACTGGTATACTGTTAAAATAGTAATAATATTTCCTAAAGCAAATAATGAAATATCATATTGATGGAATCAGTTTACTAATCTTGAGACAGAAGTTATAGCTCCAATTGCTCCTGTTAATGGCCAAGGGCTATAATCTACTAAATGAAATGGGTGATTTGAGTGTGTTGACATTAGTTTACTTCTCTAGAGTATAGTGTGCTTAGAACTGCAAATACATAAGATCGAATAATAGCAACTGCTGACTCTAATACTAATAAGGCGATTTGACCAATTAATAATAAAGATACAATTGCGTAAGAAAGGGCCCTGTATTTCCTAAAAGTGTGAGTAATAAATGTCCTGCAATTATTTTAGCTGCTAGTAGAACGGCTAAAGTTCCAGGTCGAATAATATTACTAATAGTTTCAATACATACTATAAATGGTATAAGAACTGCAGGAGTTCCTTGAGGGACTAGGTGAGCGAATATATGTTGTGTGTGATTAATTCATCCATAAAGTATGAAACATAATCATAAGGGTAAAGCTAATGTAAGGGTAAGAGTTAAATGGCTTATTCTTGTAAAAATATAGGGGAATAACCCTATAAAATTATTGAACAAAATTAATGAAAATAAAGAAACAAAAATAAAAGTTGATCCTGAGTGTCCTGATGGTCCTAAAAGAGTTTTGAATTCTTTATGAAGTGTAAGGAGAATTGAATTTCAAAAAATATGTCATCGTGAAGGCATTAATCAGTAAGCAGAGGGGATTAGAAGAAGTCCTAAAAATGTTCTTATTCAATTTAATGATAAATTGAAAATGCTTGATGATGGGTCGAATACAGAAAATAAATTTGTTATCATTTTCAGTTTAAAGAAGTTGTTGAATACTTGCTTGAAATAAATAAATAACTCTTATTGCACATTAACAGCAAATATTGTTTTAAAAATAGGATAACTCAAGTAGAAAATTATAAATTATGCATATATTCATTGAAATACGCAAAATGATAACACAGTACAACAGCTAATCTAGGGGCTGAGAAATTCCAAGTCAGGGTGATGGTACTAGGTCAGTATAGTAAAACCCTCAAAGGGTTTGGCGTTCGTATGTGTCAGTTTTTTTATGACCTTTTAAATTTTAAATTAAAAAAAACCTGACACATACGAACGCCAAACCCTTTGAGGGTTTTACTATACTGACGTAGTACCATCACCCTGACTTGAATTTCTCACCCCCAGACAATAATCCCAAAAATGTTCCACAGTGTAATGTAATCATAGCAATTAATATGATGGCATGTAAACGTTTAAAAATATAAGCAAAAGGCTAACATGCGTCTGTAATAACAATGTGTATTTCTGAGCATAATTTTCAATGAATGCCTCGTGCGCGTCATTGTTAAAAATGTCTCCTTCTTAGCTAGCTGTGGTGAAACACGCTCATCGCATTTTGTTAGCTTTTGACAGTTCACACGCTTGTCCGTTGTTGGACGTTCTCTATAAATATACGTTCTCTGCTAATATATAAAGAGGAAAGATTTGTTTGTTTGCATTGAATAAGCTCCGAAACTACTTGACCGATTTAAAAGTTCTTTCACAGTTAGGAAGTTACGCTATCTGTGGTGAACATAGGCTATATTCAAAAAAGTTAGGGATCCATACTAAAACTCCGATAATGTAACCCAAGGTGTGAAAAATTATCCCAAAACTTTCTTTACTTTCGCTTGTGCTGCGAAAACTATTGATTATAAAACATGATAATATACTACACATTTGTCGATCATATAATTATCTACCAAAATGTCACAACAGCATATGTCTAACTATAGTCATGTGACAATAAATGTTTTTATCATTTTAAAAAAATATATATAAATACCATCGCTATAAAATCTTTTTTATTTAGACTTTAGGATTTATCTTTATCAAAACAAATGACTTCATATTTAAGTGTGTTTCAATACCATTATAAAACTTTTTGAATCTACATCTATATAAATAAAAATGAATCGTCAAAATGTATGTACGCTCATAACTTTCATACGACTGAACCAAATTTGATAATTCTTTTTTTAAATTGTTCGTTGAGGTTCAGAGATGGTTTCTGCGGAGAAAAAATTTCGAATAATTGCCGGAAAACCCCTAAAAACAGCCCTTTTCTTTTTCTCATACAAACGAATGAATGTTTGTTCGTTAGTAACGCTAAGAGAACGGCTGAACCAATATTGATGAAATTTTAAGAGGTTGTTCGTTGTGGATCAAGGAAGGTTTAGAAATAAAAATATCTTAAATTTTTTATGAAAAGTCAGCAAATTGGATAATTCCAAAAAGTAACTTTTTTCCATAAAAATTTTTTTCAATTTTTGTTTGTTTTGTTTTTCAATATTTTGATTTGTAAATTATTTTAATAGTTCAATTTCGGTCGCTTGCTTTTTTATTCCGGCTATTCAAAAGAAAAATTATTGAAAATTATTCAGTGAAAACTTTACGTGTGTTTCACACAAAGAGGTCAATTGCAGATTGAAATTTGTTACGAAGCCACCAAGAGGTCACCCTAATATCGGTCGGTGTTCTTTTTGCCATCAAAGTAAGTGAAGTGGTTGAAACCAAAATGGTGCATGGACCTTGCGGACACTACAATCCCTTTTCGGTTTGTATGTCTGACAATAAGTGCACGAAACAATATCCACGTGCTTTTCTTTCGGAAACACAAACTGGAAATGATGGATATCAAATCTATCGGCGTCGGTCACCAGATGACAATGGCAGAACATTCAGCATTCAACTTAGAAAAGTGAATATCAAAGTTGACAACACATGGACCGTACTATATTCACCATTATTATTTAATTCATATTCAAAACTCATATCAGTGTTTAGTTTCGCAGTTTAGTGAAATCGAAAAGGAAACAACATGGCGGTTATTGGTCTTAAACCATACGGTCCATACGTGAACTGCAATAAAGCGCTTTGTAGGATATTTACTTTTGCAATTCATGAAAGCTTTACGACAGTTTTGCGTCTCGCAGTTAATTTGGAGAATGGCCAAAGAGTGTATTTCAACCCAGAGAATACAGTTTGGCCAGTGGAAACATCGCCAGCAACAAAATTAACATTGACGAGTTTTTTCTCAACTTTCGTCAGTCATCTGTTTGAGAGAACATTGCTCTATTCGGAAATACCTTGATATTATGCATGGAATGCATCGTCGAAGAAATAGTTACGCAAAAAGCAAGTTCAACCAGTAGATTGACATCCACGTGTCTTATCAACTAATGGATTGGGACGAATTTATACAATCCACCCGAAAAACGACGATTGTTTCTACCTTCGGTTGCTATTGATTAATGTACGCGGTTCAACTTTATTTGAGTCATTGCGTACTGTGAATGGTTCGATGTGTGCAAGTTTTGGAGAAGTAAGCCAGCAATTATAATTCCTGGAACACGTTAATCACTGGAATGAAAATGAAGTTCGCACACTTTTCGCGATAATCATTTCGACATATCAGCCTTCAAATCCGCGTCTATTATGCGATACGAACAAAAATCGAATTGCCGAAGACAGTTTACATCGTCTTCGCTAAAAATTGGAAATGGTACAATTTCGGTTGATACTTCCGGTGGTTCGATATCAATTCCATCTTCCTTTTATCAATTCACGAAAGATGAACTCATCACAAATGTTCGGACATTGGCCAAATTATCGTAACTACGATTCCTTAAGTGTACGTGCAATGGTAGCTGCCAAAAATACCGATGTTGTTGACTTAAACTGGAAGTTTCGAAGTCAAATTCCGGGAGACTTGCGCTCATACAAATCGATCGATCATCTTGACAATGAAGACAACGCCGTGAATTATCCAGTGGTATTTCTAAACTCTTTGGACAGGCTTGGTATGCCACCGCATCATTTGCGTCTCGAAGTTGGATCCGTCGTTATTATGATTCGCAATCTTCATGTGCCGAAACTGTGTAATGGAACCCGACTGATTGTGACGCACCTATCGAATGCAAGGGGAGAATGCTTGATTCTACGAGTTCCTATGAGGTCTAACGATTTCCCATTTCAGTTCAAACCTATTCCGTTTCCAGTGAAAATTGCATTTGAGATGATAATCAACAGGACCTAAAGATAGTCGCATAGTGTGAGGCATCAATTTGGAAATGCTATGTTTTTCACACGGCCGTGGCGTGCTCACGTGTTGGAAAACCATATTTTATGTACACCGGAACAGAAACCCAAAAATGTTGTTTATAAAGCTGCGTTACATTGAAAACAAAAAAAAAAAAAAAACACCACAAATTAAATGATGAATTTAACTTTCTTTTCATTTCAAAATACATAATTTCACGCAGGACAACGGCTGCGGGGTCAGCTAGTATATATATAAAAATAAGTACGTATATGTACGTCGCTGAAATAATCGTAAACGCGTTGTGCGATTTCAACCAAACTTATACACTACGTAGGCAGTAGCCCATGTATGGTTTATATGAAGTTTGGTTGAAATCCGATAACGCATGTGTGTGCGGTGCATATGTGAAGTGAGTGTGTTTTTGCCAAAAGCATTTTTTTGTACCACATACAGCATTCGTTAGTATTGAATACATTTTGGTCGTTTGGGTATTGGAGAGCATTGCACGGAGTGATCCAAATAGCAATTTGTTATCATTTTTCTTTTCTCTTTGGACGTCATTGGTGATTGATCTTATCATAATCGATTTTTGAAAATATTAATTTCTTCGCATTTTTTGGTGAGTATTTTAATAAAAATAAATTAATTTTCGTTCGAAACATCGTTTTAATTTGAATATTTGGTTAAAAAAAATTAAAAAAAAACAATGATTAATGAGATAAAAATCGATTGTTTTGCTAAACAAGTGTTCTGATTGTTACAAGTGCATCATATGATTTTGTGACATAATCTCAAATTTGATAATTTGTGAAAAAAATTAAAAAATTTTGTGAATTTTTTTTTGTTTAATGTCCGATCAGTAAGTTAAAAATTACTTGGATTTTTTGGCCAATTTTTAATTGAATTTTGTCACATTTTCAACAGATTTTCGTGTCTTTTCGTCACTTTTTGGTGCTTTTCGAGTGCAGGCGATTTCGAACGATCTTCCGAACGGTAAGACAAAAAACATTTCGATTTTTTGGCCATTTTTAATTGAATTTCGACACATTTTCAGCATATTTTTAACAATTTTTGTGTCTTTTCGTGACTTTTTGGTGCTTTTCGAGTCCAGAATTTGCTGGATTTCAACAATTTATTACTGAAGTTCTTTATTCTCTTTAGTTTAGTTTCTTCTAAAAATGCCACGAAGAGCAAGAGCTGACATTGGACGTCGGTCGCTTGGAACCCAAAATAGATCAAACGAAAGGGAAAATCAATCGCAAGAACAGCGAGAACAAGAGATTGCAAATACAAGGGAACGTGTTGTAAGATCGCGTTCAGATCGTAGGCCGACAAGTATTAATCAAAATGTTCAAAGACGTGCCGCACAAATCTACGTTAATGTTGCTTTAAATGGTGCTGGATTTAGATATAATCAGGCAATTGATTACAGTTTGCATAAGTTTGTGGTGTTTGGTGGAATGAACAAAGTATGCCAACATTGTAATGCACTGAAATTTCATAATGAAACACCTGGAATGTGTTGTGCCAGTGGCAAAGTAAGATTACCCGAATTACAATACCCACCGGAACCATTGGCAACATTAATTTCAGGAACAACGCCGCAATCGAAACATTTTTTGGATAATACCCAAATGTATAATTCGTGCTTTAAAATGGCTTCCTTTGGAGCGTCGAATGTAATACGGAATAATTTCATGCCGACATTTAAGGTAATTTCGGCTCTGGGAATTTCGATGTGTTTAATATACTCTTCCAATTTTAATTAACAAGAATTAGTATGAAATGACTTAAATTTTTATTTGTTTTTTTTTCTCTTCAGAAAGTGAAGTCAATAAAAATGTCAGCGCTATGAACTATTATGCACATAGAATTATGATACGACAAAAGTAGGAAAATCATATTTTGAAATGTCGTAGACATGTATGCAAAGATAGAAACAGAGCGTTTGAACTTTATTCGATTCAATCAACGGAAGTTGCGATCAGAAGAGTATATATGTACATCTCCGCGATGCAATAAATAATGATGGAAATGTTGACAATGTTGGGCAAGTTGTTATTTTACCAGCGAGTTACACAGGCAGTCCAAAGCACATGCATGAATATGCACAATATGCCATTTGCTATGTTCGTTTTTATGGTCAACTAGATTTGTTTATTACATTTACATGTAATCCACAATGGGACGATATCAAGCAATATTTATATGAAGGGCAATCTTCTACAGACCGTCACGACGGTCGATGTTGGATATATTCGATGGAATGGCAAAAGAGAGGATTACCACATATCCATATTTTGGTATGGTTAGTCGACAAAATAACAAGCGACCAAATAGATGGCATCATCTCAGCAGAAATTCCTGATCAGGAAATCGATCCAGGTTTATTTGATGTTGTTACAAAAAGTATGATTCATGGACCATGTGGTGTTCTAAATATTAATTCGCCATGTATGAAAGATGGGAAATGCACGAAGCGGTATCACAGAGATTTGATTTCCGAGACAATTAATGGAAATGATGGTTGCCCATTGTATCGCCGACGCTCAACAGATGATAATGGTAAATCAATCAATCTACAAGTCTATAATCAAGATATTACAGTTGATAATAGGTGGGTTGTCCCCTATTCGCCAATACTATCAAAAGCATTCAAAGCTCATATCAATGTAGAATATTGCAATTCTGTTAAATCGATTAAATATATCTGCAAGTATGTAAATAAAGGCTGTGTTTATTGTTGCAGAGAAATAACACAATATATCAAATGGGAAGGTATGTCAGTAGCAATGAGGCAGTTTGGAGAATATTATCGTTCCCATTTCATGATCGAAATCCGGCAGTTATTCATTTGTCAGTACATTTGGAAAATGGACAACGTGTATATTTCACAGTTGATACTGCACAGCAAATTGCAGAGAATTAAAAGTTGAATAATAGGGAACAAAACCAACTTTATTAAAAACAAGTGTGTTCCTTTTCTTACTTTGTTTTGCCGTGCGAAGCAGGCACCGGGCCCGCTAGTAATTAATAATAATTTGGACATTTCATTCGAAAAATATCACAAGTTTAAAATTGTAAGTTACTTGAAAAATGTTGCATGGTCGCCGCTCAACCTGCTAAGTTAGGCAGCACCATAACACGTTAATTCGGCAAGCAAAAGTTTATAGCATACTAGCTGATAAATCGATTGCTATTGTAGTTGGGAAATTCTCTATGTAGGCATATTCTTTCTTGATATTTCATTTTCAAAATGACGCCGAGCAGTACGGTCTAGAACCGTTTAAAAGTTTGAAGAGCATGAAAATGGTTATTATTATTTATTCAAAGTAAGTACTGCATTTATAATAATGTATGTGCAAGGTGCGTTCCAAAGTAAACAGGACCTTACAAAAAACAGAACAAATGGGCAAAATCTATTTATTTTATTCAAAATAGTCTCTTTCTGCTTCAATACAGCTTCTCGCATGGTTCACAAGCATGTTGAACGAGTGTTTTAGCTCGTTGGACGGTATGGCCGCCAGTATGTTCGCGCAAGCTTTTCGAATGGCCCCTACGTCTGCATAATGCTTTCCTTTCATTGGCAAATGCATTTTTCCGAGAAGGAAGAAGTCGCGCTGTGCCATATCACGTGAATACGGGGAGTGCTTAATGGTTAAAATGTGATTTTTGGTCAAATAATAATTCACAAGCGTCGTATAGAATATTGGATTTTGAACAATTTTTGGTCGTCAGTCAATTTGTGCGGAACAAAATGTGCACACACCTTTCGTAAGCCCAACTGTTCGGTCAAAATGCGATAAATTGATGCTTTGGAGATGTTTAATCCCATTTCCATGAATTTCAATGATGATTTCAACTGTTTTTTGATTAATTTACGTTCAGTTTCGTTGAAATTTCCGGTGATCACGGAACCCATATGTTGGTCGTCATTTATGTCCCACGACCGCTTTGAAAACGTTGAAACCACTCGTGCACTCTGCTACGGGATAGGCAATCACCACCATAAACTTGTTTTATCAATTAAAACATTTCGGTAAAAGTTTTACCAATTTTAAAACAAAATTTAATGTTGGCTCTTTGTTCGAAGCTCATTTTCGCACCGATAACACAAACATACTGACACTTAAAACGCAATAACTTCACTTCCAATCGATGAAATATCACTGGACAATCGATAAAGATAGAAGATTCTAACGCACCAGTCGACATATAGATGGCGCCACCAGGGGGAGTTTACTTTGTATTATATAGTACAACTATTCCAGCCTACCTTCAAATAACATTTTGCCTGTCGAGGTGCCCCATAATAATAATAAACGATGTAGGTGTCCCTGGTACTGGTCCTGAAGAGGAGTCAGCATCAAGAAATAAAGTTGTTTTTCATTTTAAAAAACATATTTAAATCGCGCGGTCGATCCACCACGTGGCAGTCGTGTGCGGAATGAAATAAATTTTGCTAGAATATATTGTCTATACTAAATGTTTACATCTTTAAATTCGTATAGTAGGTAATTCAACCCAAAATGAAAGTTCTTTTTAAATAAATAAAGATTCAGAACTAAACATCATTTCATTTTAGAATTTTGTAAAAATAAACAAAGTTCTTTTGAGAACTAAACATTATTTCTTTTTAGAATTTTGTAAATCTTTTTTTTTTAATTTTTCGGTAAATAATATATTATTTAAAAAATTTTAACTCTCCAAACAGATTTTTGACTCAAGTAGTTCTTGTAATTTTCAATTACTTTTTTACAGATTTCAATTTAATCCAGTTTAACTTTTTTCATTTTAAAATGCTCAAAAGATCCAGATCTGCACTTTCTAGAAATAGCTCCCAGGCGAGGGTATCAAAAACATATCGTGATGGAGAATCTTCATCAGTAACTGAAAATTGTCTTGCAAGTCAAAGAAAATACGCATCACACTTCTTAAGTACCCACGCAAGAGACAACTATCAAGCGGCTTACTGAACAATAAGGCAGAACCTCTCAAGTACGCGCTCGAGAGTCAAGTATGCAGCGTGTGCAGCGGCTTGAAGAACAAAATATTAGAAATATACAAGCTCTCACTAGGGTGTCGAGCTCTGAGTGTTCCCAACGCCTTCATGATCAGAGAGAAAGACAACGGACATCAACGACTAGAGGTCGTATCAAATTTTAGCTAATAGTAACATATCGGCTTTCAGATAAGATCCACAGATTGATTATGCTCCACTGCTTTCCATACAAATTGGAGTCATGGATAGATCTGCTCTAAGTGTTTTGCCAAAAAATAGGCTGATGAACCGAATGGTATGTGCTGTGCTTTCAGAAAAGTCAACACATTCCGTACATATTTTAGACAACATACGTCGATACCATAACCTTTCTCAAATGACCTCGTTTGACGCAAAAGAAATAAGGATGATAATTTTCATGGACCTTGCGGACACCACAAGCCCACTTCGGTTTGTTTGTCTGAATGGCAAAACATTCAGAATTCAATTTAGAGGAGTGAATATCGAAGTTGACAACGCATGAATTGTACCACATTTGCCATTATTGTCTAATTCACGCGTTTAATAACATATATGCTTTTGCAATTGATGAACGTTTTTCGACAGTTGTCCATCTCGTAGTTCATTTGATGAAAGCCAAAAAGTGTATTTTAACCCAGAGAATGCAGTACAGCCAGCGGAAACACCGCCAACAAAAAAAATTGACCTTGACTGTAATTGAACCCTACTGATAACACACGCAGGACAACGCCTAAGGGTTCAGCTAGTAATATAGTTTTAGTTATTTAAATAATAATTCCCATGATTTAAGGCAGTGAACATGTATTTGCCAGAGGAGCATAGCCTTATGACGGCTAGGTTATACTTTGTGTATGTGCATATTTCTATTTCTATGCATTTGGATATGTTTTCCTTTATGGATGAACGTTAGGGTGCCCCAAAATATATAAAAGAAATTTTTTTCACGCATACTCTCTTAGTTTGTGTAAATCATATTAAAGCAATTGAAAACAAAGTTTGGTGTACGAATTAAATCGAAACTTGTCTTACCTGCTTACTACTTTATAATTTGTGCTTTTTACTGCTCCACTTCTCCCAGTTTGGCTCCCCAAAATATCCAGTGGGCCCAGAAAAAATATTTTACGAAAAACACAGCATTTTGTCATCTAGCGGTAAAGCAAGTTTTGTTAGTTCAATCAGGTGTACATACATACACCTAGTTCTATCAACCTGTGACAGGTTTTTATACTTTTGCAACCTATTGCTTCAGAGTATTATGGTTTTGTTACCCTAACTGCTGTAGCCATCATTTAGTGATCGGCCAAGTAGCCAAGCACATATGAACTTGTGCAACTAACGGCAGAGGGTCAGGGCAAAGGCAAAGTAATCTCGTCCCAGAGGTTAGAAGAAGTATGTGACAATATACCACTAGAAATCCTCCCTAGGGATAGCATTACCAAAAGGTTAACTTCACGGAGAAGTTCATGGTCACCCTTGGCAGCAAGGAGGAGTGGAACGATTCTACTCTCGAGCTGCTGCTGCGGAATAGTACGATCACGTGGTACCCTGACGGCTTGAAAACGTCGGAGGGAATAGGTGCAGGGATCGCAGGTCCACACACTAAGCTCTCTATATCTATGGAAAGCTTTCCGAGCATTTTCTAGGCAGAAGTCTTTGTCATAAGTCGGTGTATAGAGATAAACCTCCATTGCAACTATCGCAATGGGCGGATAATCATACTTAGCGATAGTCAAGCGGCACTAAGAGCGATCTGCTCCCACGAGATTAAATTGCTACTGGCGCAGGAGTGCAGAGAACGGAAGCTGAATAGCCCGGTAACGAACTGGTTGACAAGCTAGCCCGCTCCGCAGCTTCCACCAACATGTTAGGACCCGAACTCTTCACTGGAGTGGGTCCTCATACCATAAAGGAGTTGCTCCGCAAGTGAAGAAGGAGTAGGCAGAGAAAGGCATTGACAACAAATGCATGGCATGCGACATGCCAAGTTACTAATTATTGGATACAACCACAGCATGTTTAAATTAGTATTAACCTCCCTAGGGAAAACTCCGGCTACAGGTCGCATTTTACACCGGCCGGATATTCGCCGTAGCCAACGCGCAAAGGACCATAAATTTTCCACAGAACCCTTCTTCCGAAAACTCGTAAAGTCGTCTCATCAGATGTTGTCATCGTCCATACCTCTGCACTATACGAGGTGTGTTCAAAAGTATCGCGAATGGTAACTGACAGTTTTCTTCGATTGCAGGGGCGTGGTGCATCATGAGTTCTTGCCACAGGGAAGAACGGTCAATAAGGAATATTACCTGCAAGTTATGCGTAATTTGCGCGAAGCAATCCGCCGAAAAGGCCCGGATTTGTGGAAGACTTTTTGGCCAAAAACAACACACTAATGATGCCGCAGCCACCGTATTCTCCAGATCTGGCCCCCTGTGACTTTTTCTTGTTCCCTAAACTGAAGAGGCCTATGAAAGGACGACGTTACGCTTCTCTTGACGAGATAAAGACGGCATCGAAGGAGGAGCTGAAGAAGATAAAAAAAAATGATTTTTTAAGTGCTTCGAAGATTGGAAAAACCGTTGACACAAGTGCATAATATCTCATGGGGATTACTTTGAAGGGGACAAAATAGATATTCATGAATAAATAAATAATTTTTGAAAAAACACAAAATTCGCGATATTTTTGAACACACCTCGTGTAGGAGGACAGGAATAATGAGTACCTTATAAAGTTTGTTTTTATTCTTGGAGAAAGGAATTTAGCTCTAAATTTCCTATTTAGTCCGAAGTAGCACCTGTTGGCAAGATATTAAATATTCTGCGTTTGCTTTCGAGGCTGACGTTGATATTGGTGTTGATGCTGGTTCTAGAAGAAATTAACTACGATTTCGAAGTTATGACTGTCAACAGTGACGTGGGTACCTAGTCACAAGTGCGACAACTGTTTGTTAGACGACAGAAGATATTTAGTTTTGCCCTCGTTCACAACCAGACCCATGTCATCAACATACGCTAGGGAATGTACACTCTTATAGAAGCTGGTACCTTCTCTGTTTAGTTCCACAACTCGAATTACTTTCTCTAAAAGCAGGTTGCAGAAGTCAAGGGAAATGGAGTCGCCTTGCTTGAAACCTCGTTTAGTTTCGGCTCGGAGAGGTCCTTCCCGATCCTGACTGAGCTTTTGGTATTGCTCAACGTTAGTTTACACAGCGGGGATACCAAATTCAAACATCGCGGCATAAAGGCAGCTCATTTTCGTGCTGTCAAAAGCAGCTTTGAAATCGACGAAGAGGTGAAGCGTGTTGATCCTCTTTTCACGGGTCTTTTCAAAATTTAACGCATGGTGAATATCTCGTCAGTTGTTGATTTGCCAGGTCTAAAACCACACTGATAAGGTCCAATCAATTTGTTGACGGTGGGCTTCAATCATTTACGCAATACGCTCGATCGAACCTTATACGTAATTTTGCGAAGGATTATCCCACGATAGTTTGCTCAGATCGTGGGGTTTCCGTTTTTGGATTGAGCAGGGCACACTTAAATTCCAATAATTGGGTATGCTTTCGTCCGACCATATTCAAAGAAGCTGATGCATGCTCCTTATCAGCTCTTCGCCGCCGTGTTTGAATAGATCGGCCAGCAATCTATCGGCCCCTGCCGCTTTGTTGCTCTTCAGACGGGTGATTGCTATTCGAACTTCTTTATGCTCGGGCAATGGAACGTCTGCTCCATCGTCATCGATTAGAGAATCGGGTTCGCGATCACTTGATGTTATACTTTCACTGCCACTCAGCTGGTTGGAGAAGTGTTTTCTCCATAATTTTAGTATCCTCTGGGCATTAGTCTCAAGATCGTCTCTAACGGTTCTACAAGAGTATGCTTTGCTCTTGACTTTTTCTGTTAGTCGCCGCATCTTTTCGTAGAATATTCAAGCATTTGAACTCACGATTTTTGGCCTCTCTACTTTTCTGTCTGCAAATGCGTCTCGCCTCCCACTTCGCCTCTCGGAATCTATCCCATTTTCCAAAAACCAATGTTTTCGGATGCAGCTGTACGTAAGCAGCTTAAAATGCTGCGCCACATTTGTATTGCAGCTTCTCGACGTCGTGTTGACACGCGTTTTTTCCTTCACAGAGGCAGGTGCGAATCTTGGCTGCAACAGTGTAGTGGTCTAGTACAACAGATAACCGTATTTCGTGCCCTGACGTAGTCGATCAGCCTTGATCCATTTGGGGATGTTTCGGAGTGGAGGCTGAATTTACCGACCTTCGTTTTAAAGTCGCTAGGCACGATTTTGATACAGTGGCGGGGGCTTCTCTCATAAGTGCGCTCCAAGCGCTCATAGAAAACATCTTCCGTCGGGGCGTGGGCGCAAATCAGCGATATGTTGACGAACTTCGCTTTGATGCGGAATGTGGCTAGACGTTCATCCACCGCGTTTACTGACAGTACTCGGCGACGGAGTCTCTCTCCCACCACGAATCCCACACCAAATTTGCTCTGCTTTGTATGGCCACCGTAGTAAATGCCATAAGGACCTACTCGTCTCAGTCCCTTTCCCCTCCGCATTCTGTGGACGGCGGTGATGTCAGCCTTTACTTTAACGAGGACATCAACCAGCTGTGCTGCGGCGCCTTCCCAATTAAGGGACCGGACATTCCATGTGCATGCCCTTAAATCGCAGTCCTTATTTCGTTTGCCATGGTCGTCATCAAAAGGGGGGTCACTCATCCGAGGTTTGTTGTTCCTTTTCATTGTTATGATTTCGTACGGGGCGGGTCCCAAACCCAGCGCACAACCCTGCGGAGGGGATGTTTCGCTTTCTCACTTTAACTCGCATTCAAACGGATGTTCTTAGGCTACCCAGAGGATACTTGGTCAAAGACCATTTCATATGTAAAAGAATCGTTTCTGGCCACTCCCAAGAGAATGGCGATCAGAGAACTTTCCTCACTTGCGTGAACTCCATCCTCCACTTAATGAATAAATGTATATAAAATTGCTTAGGTTCGATACTCTGGTTGACGTTTGAAGTCTGAAGGTAATTCTCTGGCTTATTTTCTGGCAAGTTTCAAGAGTATAAAATATTCGGTTGCACCCGAAATAAGCTTACTTGTTGTTTACAATTTTGATAACAAAACATTTCGTTTTCACCGTAACTAAGATAGATTTAAGTTTTGTAATAGTTAACTGCATTTTCCGTAATAAATTTGTATTTTAAGATATCTTCTTGAGCACTGTGAACTGTTCCGTCCGTGGAGTATTTCTGTACCTATTCTCCACTGTTATCGCTTTTAGTATTTTTGTTATTTAATACGATTACGGGTTTAATGTTAGGATTTTAGAGATTATTTAACCACGGGAAAAGTTTTGTGATTGTTTCGAGTTACGGATAGGTTCGAGCTAGCATTCAACGAAACGAAGCGAATTGGATGAAAGCTTTGGCTTAGCACTAACCCGATAGCATACTGAGATGCATCAGTTGTTAGTAAAAGTTTTTTAATTAAAATCCGGTGGTTGTTTAACTGGTACATTTGTAATTAATTCCTTGAATGTTCCGACGAACCTAAAAATTCATTGTTCTTATTGTCAACAACGCAATTTTTGCCGCGAGATCTGTTTTTAACCAAAAGGGCATACGATTAAACTAGTAGTGACTACTTGATGAAAGCCTTTAGCATTTCTTAAAAGCAGTCATGCGGTAAGTTGTAAATAACTCTTCCACAATAATAAGTTAGAAGTATTTTTTTGCCAAGACGAATAAAATTCTCACATTTTTACTATCAAATCGGAATCGCACAAAAAAAAAAATTTACAACTCTTATTGCGTACGTATTTATTATCTACGACTTCAAAGTTTAGACTTCCAACAGAACCGTGTAAGTCTAGTCGGGAATGCGATCACTGTTATTCGTTCACAACCAGGCGCATCCGTTCCTTAATCAGTCTGGAAAGAGCAGAACTAAAAGCGCGGTTGTTGAGGTCAATGAAATAAATATCCTCGGCGTTCACCATCAGTTGTAAGCTGTTATAATCTTATAACATTCCTATTGAGTTCTGCACCTCTTATTATTTTATCTAGCAATAGACTGAAGAAGTCACACGATAGGAAGTCTCCTTGTCTGAAACGGTATAGAACCATTTGGAGAGGTGCTTCCCGACCGTAATTTTGCGAGGATTCCTTATTCGGACATAGCGACATAAAAACAGTTCCTTTTCGTGCTGGTGAAGGCTACTTTAAAATGAGGTGGTGTGTAACGGGTCTTTTCAGGATTTGGTGCATGAAAATCTGGTTACACTGATGAGGTCCAATTGTTGACGGTGGGCTTCAGTCTTTCACTCACTATGCTTGATAGGATCTTGTATGCAATATTAAGGAAGTTTCTACCACGATAATTAGCGCATATTGTGGGTTAACATATTAGTGGGTTAGGTAGAGCACTAATAGGTCCCAATCTTCGGGCATGCTTTCATCCGACCATATCTTGCAAAAAAGCGTATTCATCCGGGTAAGCCATCAGCCTTACCGCTTTGCTTTTCTTCAAGCAGGTAATTGCTATTCGAGCATCATCATAGTCGGGCAATGGAACATCTATTCTATCGTCATTGATTGGAAATCAGGCTCGCCATCTTCAGATGTTCACTTTCCTGACGTTCAGGAGGCTAGTGAAGTGTTCCCTCCATAACTTCAGTACTTCTGAACATCAGCCACTAGTACACATCTTTGGGTCCTCTCTGGCATTAAAATCGCCAATCTCATTCCCTTAAATCAGAGTCCTTAATACGTTTATTTTGGTCGTCATCAAAAGTAGATTTTTTCATCTGAGGCTGTTGGCTCTTTTTCATTGGTAGTGGCTTCTACGTGGCGGGTGCAAAACTCAGCGCACAACCCTCGCACTTGACGAGTAGTATAAAATTTTATACATATTTATAAAGCGAACCGTTTGTTACAAGACGCTGCTCCCCTGTGTATTTTTTTTAACAACATTTGTCGTTGAAAAATAATTTGGAGAACATATTTTCATAAAAATCTACGTATCGTTACTTAATTGTTTGAAATGAAAATACTACAAAAAGAAAAAAGTTAAAAGAGTTTAACAAGAAAAAAGGAAGTTAAGGGGTTATATACAGTAATTAATATAAAATTTGTTTTAAAACAAATTTAAGGCCACAAATTTAGACAGAAATCCGTTTTTTATGACAAACTATTTTGTCAAAAAATTTTATATTGCTTACTAAGCATACCGAAACTTTACTAGATTTGACATTACTTTAATGAAATTGTTTGGTTCAAAGATATAAGTGGACAGTTCAGAGATATAGTGGTCACCGCAACACGTTCTGAGAGGAGCTCCCAGAGTTAGGACGCGAAATTGTACAGTTGAAGCAAATAGTGAAAGTGAAAAAAGCGCTCTAAAATCGAAAATGAACAAAAGAAGTCAAATATGCTATAAACAACAATTTGAAAGATAGAAACTGAAAAAACAAAAAAAACTTCAACTCAAGAGCGAGAATTCAAATGTCTAAACAGCCAAACGAGGCATAACTAACGTTGAAGAAAAAAACGTATGAGCGACAAAACGCAGCAGGCGACAGTGTAACAAAGGACAATGCCGTAGGACGACATGAATGATTAGTTTAATTTTATTTCTACGTTCTTATGCGAATTTATGGCGATCTTAATCTTTATTAGTAGTACTACTATGTATTTATAATAATTAAATTATTTTATTTAACGTACAACACAACAGCATACATATTGTATGTACCTATATATCTCCATTTTGAAATATTTAATTTTTTTATTATTCATGAGAAGATTTACAAATCCTTTAAAGAAGGTAAAATTAATATCATTTCTATCAATTAAAATTCTTAGCGCGATTCTGTAATACTGTTCACAATACAGTCTCTAGTTTTTAGTCACAAAATATTGTCTCAAATTTGTGACTTCATAGTTAGCAGGTCACAAAACTAAAAAGAGCTCTTATACAATACTACGTTCGGACCGATAATGAAAACATGTTTTCTTGGGAAATACTAGTTTTCGCCCTAATTAAGAATAGTCTTTAATTATTCTTTAAAAATATATTTTCCTTCGATTCCTCGAAGGTTCCTTTTATTTAAATATTTAATATTTGTATACACAAAATATTATAACTGATTATGTCTAAATCTCTATTCAAACTGAGGACAAGAGTTGTATGCGCGTCACTCTTTTCTAGCAGTGCAGTCAACTCGTGTCGGCTTCCGATTGGCTAATTCCGGTGGCGTGGCATCTTGGATAATGTCATGCTTGTTGTTGTTGGTCACGTGGTTGCTGTACATTCTTGTATGATGATGCCCCTCCATGTGTCTGTGTGTTGATCACGTTGTATATGCGTGATGTGGTATTGGCTTGTTGTTGTCGGTCACGTGGCGGCTGTACATTCCTGTCTGATGATGTCATGTGTTTGTGTGCTGATCACGTTGTATATGCGTGATGTGGTATTGGCTTGTTGTTGTTGGTCATATATGTATGGTTAGGTGTTAACTCCCTAAAACTTGTGTTTTCGTCCATGTAAAATCTGTTAAACGAAAACACATTAGGGGTATTCAGACCAGTTTTGTTAATTCGTTAGTCGTTACTCGGTAGTTTTTTATGTGGGTTTTGTTTTTGTAGAATTAACAGATTATCGCTATACCGAGTATCGAAGTACCAGACTGGCAAGCATGACAGTTTTTTCGTTACTTGGTAACATCACTCAGCTGTTGTGTTGGCGTTGTTGCCTGATTTCGCGTCCTAACTCTGGGAGCTCCTCTCAAAAGAACGTTTTGCGGTGACCATTATATCTCTGAACCAAACAATTTCATTAAAGTAATGTCAAATCTAGTAAAGTTTCGGTATGACCAAATAGTTTTTTATAAAAAACGGATTTTTGTCTAAATTTGTGCCCTTAAATTTGTTTTAAAATAAATTTTATATTAATTACTGTATATAACCCCTTAACTTCCTTTTCTCTTGTTAAACTCCTTTTTGTGATATTTTCATTTCAAACAATCAAGTGACGATACGTAGACTTTTATGAAAATATGTTCTCTGTTTTTTAAAACAAATGTTTTTAAAAAAAAACAGGGGAACAGCGTCTTGTAACAAACGGTTCGCTTTATAAATATGTATAAAATTTTATACTACTCGTCAAGTGCAAGGGTTGTGCGCTGAGTTTTGCACCTGACACGTAGAAACCACTACCAATGAAAAAAAGCCAACAGCCTCAGATGAAAAAATCTACTTTTGATGACGACCAAAATAAACGTATTAAGGACTCTGATTTAAGGGAATGAGATTGGCGATTTTAATGCCAGAGAGGACCCAAAGATGTGTACTAGTGGCTGATGTTCAGAAGTACTGAAGTTATGGAGGGAACACTTCACTAGCCTCCTGAACGTCAGGAAAGTGAACATCTGAAGATGGCGAGCCTGATTTCCAATCAATGACGATAGAATAGATGTTCCATTGCCCGACTATGATGATGTTCGAATAGCAATTACCTGCTTGAAGAAAAGCAAAGCGGTAAGGCTGATGGCTTACCCGGATGAATACGCTTTTTTGCAAGATATGGTCGGATGAAAGCATGCCCGAAGATTGGGACCTATTAGTGCTCTACCTAACCCACTAATATGTTAACCCACAATATGCGCTAATTATCGTGGTAGAAACTTCCTTAATATTGCATACAAGATCCTATCAAGCATAGTGAGTGAAAGACTGAAGCCCACCGTCAACAATTGGACCTCATCAGTGTAACCAGATTTTCATGCACCAAATCCTGAAAAGACCCGTTACACACCACCTCATTTTAAAGTAGCCTTCACCAGCACGAAAAGGAACTGTTTTTATGTCGCTATGTCCGAATAAGGAATCCTCGCAAAATTACGGTCGGGAAGCACCTCTCCAAATGGTTCTATACCGTTTCAGACAAGGAGACTTCCTATCGTGTGACTTCTTCAGTCTATTGCTAGATAAAATAATAAGAGGTGCAGAACTCAATAGGAATGTTATAAGATTATAACAGCTTACAACTGATGGTGAACGCCGAGGATATTTATTTCATTGACCTCAACAACCGCGCTTTTAGTTCTGCTTTTTCCAGACTGATTAAGGAACGGATGCGCCTGGTTGTGAACGAATAACAGTGATCGCATTCCCGACTAGACTTACACGGTTCTGTTGGAAGTCTAAACTTTGAAGTCGTAGATAATAAATACGTACGCAATAAGAGTTGTAAATTTTTTTTTGTGCGATTCCGATTTGATAGTAAAAATGTGAGAATTTTATTCGTCTTGGCAAAAAAATACTTCTAACTTATTATTGTGGAAGAGTTATTTACAACTTACCGCATGACTGCTTTTAAGAAATGCTAAAGGCTTTCATCAAGTAGTCACTACTAGTTTAATCGTATGCCCTTTTGGTTAAAAACAGATCTCGCGGCAAAAATTGCGTTGTTGACAATAAGAACAATGAATTTTTAGTTTCGTCGGAACATTCAAGGAATTAATTACAAATGTACCAGTTAAACAACCACCGGATTTTAATTAAAAAACTTTTACTAACAACTGATGCATCTCAGTATGCTATCGGGTTAGTGCTAAGCCAAAGCTTTCATCCAATTCGCTTCGTTTCGTTGAATGCTAGCTCGAACCTATCCGTAACTCGAAACAATCACAAAACTTTTCCCGTGGTTAAATAATCTCTAAAATCCTAACATTAAACCCGTAATCGTATTAAATAACGAAAATACTAAAAGCGATAACAGTGGAGAATAGGTACAGAAATACTCCACGGACGGAACAGTTCACAGTGCTCAAGAAGATATCTTAAAATACAAATTTATTACGGAAAATGCAGTTAACTATTACAAAACTTAAATCTATCTTAGTTACGGTGAAAACGAAATGTTTTCTTATCAAAATTGTAAACAACAAGTAAGCTTATTTCAGGTGCAACCGAATATTTTATACTCCTGAAACTTGCCAGAAAATAAGCCAGAGAATTACCTTCAGACTTCAAACGTCAACCAGAGTATCGAACCTAAGCATATTTATATACATTTATTCATTAAGTGGAGGATGGAGTTCACGCAAGTGAGGAAAGTTCTCTGATCGCCATTCTCTTGGGAGTGGCCAGAAACGATTCTTTTACATATGAATAGAGCAGCTTACGACTTCCGGTCTTTGACCAAGTATCCTCTGGGTAGCCTAAGAACATCCGTTTGAATGCGAGTTAAAGTGAGAAAGCGAAACATCCCCTCCGCAGGGTTGTGCGCTGGGTTTGGGACCCGCCCCGTACGAAATCATAACAATGAAAAGGAACAACAAACCTCGGATGAGTGACCCGCCTTTTGATGACGACCATGGCAAACGAAATAAGGACTGCGATTTAAGGGCATGCACATGGAATGTCCGGTCCCTTAATTGGGAAGGCGACGCAGCACAGCTGGTTGATGTCCTCGTTAAAGTAAAGGCTGACATCACCGCCGTCCACAGAATGCGGAGGGGAAAGGGACTGAGACGAGTAGGTCCTTATGGCATTTACTACGGTAGCCATACAAAGCAGAGCAAATTTGGTGTGGGATTCGTGGTGGGAGAGAGACTCCGTCGCCGAGTACTGTCAGTAAACGCGGTGGATGAACGTCTAGCCACATTCCGCATCGAAGCGAAGTTCGTCAACATATCGCTGATTTGCGCCCACGCCCCGACGGAAGATTTTTTCTATGAGCGCTTGGAGCGCACTTATGAGAGAGGCCCCGCCACTGTATCAAAATCGTCCCTAGCGACTTTAACGCGAAGGTCGGTAAATTCAGCCTCCACTCCGAAACATCCCCAAATGGATCAAGGCTGATCGACTACGCCAGGGCACGAAATACGGTTATCTGTTGTACTAGATTCTAGAATAAGAAAATTCATCAAACCCCCTGGCTGTCTGCAGATCGAAACACACAAACCAGATCGATCATGTTGTGATAGGTGGAAGACACGTCTCCAGTGTTTTAGATGTGCGTGCGCTCCGTGGTCCTAACATCGACTCGGACCACTACACTGTTGCAGCCAAGATTCGCACCTGCCTCTGTGAAGGAAAAAACGCCCGTCAACACGACGTCGAGAAGCTGCAATACAAATGTGGCGCAGCATTTTAAGCTGCTTACGTACAGCTGCATCCGAAAACATTGGTTTTTGGAAAATGGGATAGATTCCGAGAGGCGAAGTGGGAGGCGAGACGCATTTGCAGACAGAAAAGTAGAGAGGCCAAAAATCGTGAGTTCAAAGGCTTGAATATTCTACGAAAAGATGCGGCGACTAACAGAAAAAGTCAAGAGCAAAGCATACTCTTGTAGAACCGTTAGAGACGATCTTGAGACTAATGCCCAGAGGATACTAAAATTATGGAGAAAACACTTCTCCAACCAGCTGAGTGGCAGTGAAAGTATAACATCAAGTGATCGCGAACCCGATTCTCTAATCGATGACGATGGAGCAGACGTTCCATTGCCCGAGCATAAAGAAGTTCGAATAGCAATCACCCGTCTGAAGAGCAACAAAGCGGCAGGGGCCGATAGATTGCTGGCCGATCTATTCAAACACGGCGGCGAAGAGCTGATAAGGAGCATGCATCAGCTTCTTTGAATATGGTCGGACGAAAGCATACCCAATTATTGGAATTTAAGTGTGCCCTGCTCAATCCAAAAAACGGAAACCCCACGATCTGAGCAAACTATCGTGGGATAATCCTTCGCAAAATTACGTATAAGGTTCGATCGAGCGTATTGCGTAAATGATTGAAGCCCACCGTCAACAAATTGATTGGACCTTATCAGTGTGGCTTTAGACCTGGCAAATCAACAACTGACGAGATATTCACCATGCGTTAAATTTTGGAAAAGACCCGTGAAAAGAGGATCAACACGCTTCACCTCTTCGTCGATTTCAAAGCTGCTTTTGACAGCACGAAAATGAGCTGCCTTTATGCCGCGATGTTTGAATTTGGTATCCCCGCTGTGTAAACTAACGTTGAGCAATACCAAAAGCTCAGTCAGGATCGGGAAGGACCTCTCCGAGCCGAAACTAAACGAGGTTTCAAGCAAGGCGACTCCATTTCCCTTGACTTCTGCAACCTGCTTTTAGAGAAAGTAATTCGAGTTGTGGAACTAAACAGAGAAGGTACCAGCTTCTATAAGAGTGTACATTCCCTAGCGTATGTTGATGACATGGGTCTGGTTGTGAACGAGGGCAAAACTAAATATCTTCTGTCGTCTAACAAACAGTTGTCGCACTTGTGACTAGGTACCCACGTCACTGTTGACAGTCATAACTTCGAAATCGTAGTTAATTTCTTCTAGAACCAGCATCAACACCAATATCAACGTCAGCCTCGAAAGCAAACGCAGAATATTTAATATCTTGCCAACAGGTGCTACTTCGGACTAAATAGGAAATTTAGAGCTAAATTCCTTTCTCCAAGAATAAAAACAAACTTTATAAGGTACTCATTATTCCTGTCCTCCTACACGAGGTGTGTTCAAAAATATCGCGAATTTTGTGTTTTTTCAAAAATTATTTATTTATTCATGAATATCTATTTTGTCCCCTTCAAAGTAATCCCCATGAGATATTATGCACTTGTGTCAACGGTTTTTCCAATCTTCGAAGCACTTAAAAAATCATTTTTTTTTATCTTCTTCAGCTCCTCCTTCGATGCCGTCTTTATCTCGTCAAGAGAAGCGTAACGTCGTCCTTTCATAGGCCTCTTCAGTTTAGGGAACAAGAAAAAGTCACAGGGGGCCAGATCTGGAGAATACGGTGGCTGCGGCATCATTAGTGTGTTGTTTTTGGCCAAAAAGTCTTCCACAAATCCGGGCCTTTTCGGCGGATTGCTTCGCGCAAATTACGCATAACTTGCAGGTAATATTCCTTATTGACCGTTCTTCCCTGTGGCAAGAACTCATGATGCACCACGCCCCTGCAATCGAAGAAAACTGTCAGTTACCATTCGCGATACTTTTGAACACACCTCGTATAGTGCAGAGGTATGGACGATGACAACATCTGATGAGACGACTTTACGAGTTTTCGGAAGAAGGGTTCTGTGGAAGATTTATGGTCCTTTGCGCGTTGGCTACGGCGAATATCCGGCCGGTGTAAAATGCGACCTGTAGCCGGAGTTTTCCCTAGGGAGGTTAATACTAATTTAAACATGCTGTGGTTGTATCCAATAATTAGTAACTTGGCATGTCGCATGCCATGCATTTGTTGTCAATGCCTTTCTCTGCCTACCCCTTCTTCACTTGCGGAGCAACTCCTTTATGGTATGAGGACCCACTCCAGTGAAGAGTTCGGGTCCTAACATGTTGGTGGAAGCTGCGGAACGGGCTAGCTTGTCAGCCAGTTCGTTACCGGGCTATTCAGCTTCCGTTCTCTGCACTCCTGCGCCAGTAGCAATTTAATCTTGTGGGAGTAGATCGCTCTTAGTGCCGCTTGACTATCGCTAAGTATGATTATCCGCCCATTGCGATAGTTGCAATGGAGGTTTATCTCTATACACTGACTTATGGCAAAGACTTCTGCCTAGAAAATGCTCGGAAAGCTTTCCATAGATATAGAGAGCTTAATGTGTGGACCTGCGATCCCTGCACCTATTCCCTCCGACGTTTTCAAGCCGTCAGGGTACCACGTGATCGTACTATTCCGCAGCAGCAGCTCGAGAGTAGAATCGTTCCACTCCTCCTTGCTGCCAAGGGTGACCATGAACTTCTCCGTGAAGTTAAACTTTTGGTAATGCTATCCCTAGGGAGGATTTCTAGTGGTATATTGTCACATACTTCCTCTAACCTCTGGGACGAGATTACTTTGCCTTTGCCCTGACCCTCTGCCGTTATTTGCACAAGTACATATGTGCTTGGCTACTTGGCAGCAGTTAGGGTAACAAAATCATAATACTCTGAAGCAATAGGTTGCAAAAGTATAAAAACCTGTCATAGGTTGATAGAACTAGGTGTATGTATGTACACCTGATTGAACTAACAAAACTTGCTTTACCGCTAGATGACAAAATGCTGTGTTTTTCGTAAAATATTTTTTCTGGGCCCACTGGATATTTTGGGGAGCCAAACTGGGAGAAGTGGAGCAGTAAAAAGCACAAATTATAAAGTAGTAAGCAGGTAAGACAAGTTTCGATTTAATTCGTACACCAAACTTTGTTTTCAATTGCTTTAATATGATTTACACAAACTAAGAGAGTATGCGTGAAAAAAATTTCTTTTATATATTTTGGGGCACCCTAACGTTCATCCATAAAGGAAAACATATCCAAATGCATAGAAATAGAAATATGCACATACACAAAGTATAACCTAGCCGTCATAAGGCTATGCTCCTCTGGCAAATACATGTTCACTGCCTTAAATCATGGGAATTATTATTTAAATAACTAAAACTATATTACTAGCTGAACCCTCAGGCGTTGTCCTGCGTGTGTTATCAGTAGGGTTCAATTACAGTCAAGGTCAATTTTTTTTGTTGGCGGTGTTTCCGCTGGCTGTACTGCATTCTCTGGGTTAAAATACACTTTTTGGCTTTCATCAAATGAACTACGAGATGGACAACTGTCGAAAAACGTTCATCAATTGCAAAAGCATATATGTTATTAAACGCGTGAATTAGACAATAATGGCAAATGTGGTACAATCCATGCGTTGTCACTATATTCACTCCTCTAAATTGAATTCAGAATGTTTTGCCATTCAGACAAACAAACCGAAGTGGGCTTGTGGTGTCCGCAAGGTCCATGAAAATTATCATCCTTATTTCTTTTGCGTCAAACGAGGTCATTTGAGAAAGGTTATTGTATCGACGTATGTTGTCTAAAATATGTACGGAATGTGTTGACTTTTCTGAAAGCACAGCACATACCATTCGGTTCATCAGCCTATTTTTTGGCAAAACACTTAGAGCAGATCTATCCATGACTCCAATTTGTATGGAAAGCAGTGGAACATAATCAATCTGTGGATTTTATCTGAAAGCCGATATGTTACTATTAGCTAAAATTTGATACGACCTCTAGTCGTTGATGTCCGCTGTCTTTCTCTCTGATCATGAAGGCGTTGGGAACACTCAGAGCTCGACACCCTAGTGAGAGCTTGTATATTTCTAATATTTTGTTCTTCAAGCCGCTGCACACGCTGCATACTTGACTCTCGAGCGCGTACTTGAGAGGTTCTGCCTTATTGTTCAGTAAGCCGCTCGATAGTTGTCTCTTGCGTGGGTACTTAAGAAGTGTGATGCGTATTTTCTTTGACTTGCAAGACAATTTTCAGTTACTGATGAAGATTCTCCATCACGATATGTTTGTGATACCCTCGCCTGGGAACTATTTCTAGAAAGTGCAGATCTGGATCTTTTGAGCATTTTAAAATGAAAAAAGTTAAACTGGATTAAATTGAAATCTGTAAAAAAGTAATTGAAAATTACAAGAACTACTTGAGTCAAAAATCTCTTTGGAGAGTTAAAAGTTTTTAAATAATATATTATTTACCGAAAAATTAAAAAAAAAAGATTTAGAAAATTCTAAAAAGAAATAATGTTTAGTTCTCAAAAGAACTTTGTTTATTTTTACAAAATTCTAAAATGAAATGATGTTTAGTTCTGAATCTTTATTTATTTAAAAAGAACTTTCATTTTGGGTTGAATTACCTACTATACGAATTTAAAGATGTAAACATTTAGTATAGACAATATATTCTAGCAAAATTTATTTCATTCCGCACACGACTGCCACGTGGTGGATCGACCGCGCGATTTAAATATGTTTTTTAAAATAAAAAAACAACTTTATTTCTTGATGCTGACTCCTCTTCAGGACCAGTACCAGGGACACCTACATCGTTTATTATTATTATGGGGCACCTCGACAGGCAAAATGTTATTTGAAGGTAGGCTGGAATAGTTGTACTATATAATACAAAGTAAACTCCCCCTGGTGGCGCCATCTATATGTCGACTGGTGCGTTAGAATCTTCTATCTTTATCGATTGTCCAGTGATATTTCATCGATTGGAAGTGAAGTTATTACATTAAATTTTGTTTTAAAATTGGTAAAACTTTTACCGAAATGTTTTAATTGATAAAACAAGTTTATAGTGGTGATTGCCTATCCCGTAGCAGAGTGCACGAGTGGTTTCAACGTTTTCAAAGCGGTCGTGGGACATAAATGACGACCAACATATGGGTTCCGTGATCACCGGAAATTTCATCGAAACTGAACGTGAATTAATCAAAAAACAGTTGAAATCATCATTGAAATTCATGGAAATGGGATTAAACATCTCCAAAGCATCAATTTATCGCATTTTGACCGAACAGTTGGGCTTACGAAAGGTGTGTGCACATTTTGTTCCGCACAAATTGACTGACGACCAAAAATTGTTCAAAATCCAATATTCTATACGACGCTTGTGAATTATTATTTGACCAAAAATCACATTTTAACCATTAAGCACTCACCGTATTCACGTGATATGGCACAGCGCGACTTCTTCCTTCTCGGAAAAATGCATTTGCCAATGAAAGGAAAGCATTATGCAGACGTAGGGGCCATTCGAAAAGCTTGCGCGAACATACTGGCGGCCATACCGTCCAACGAGCTAAAACACTCGTTCAACATGCTTGTGAACCATGCGAGAAGCTGTATTGAAGCAGAAAGAGACTATTTTGAATAAAATAAATAGATTTTGCCCATTTGTTCTGTTTTTTGTAAGGTCCTGTTTACTTTGGAACGCACCTTGTACATATATTATTATAAATGCAGTACTTACTTTGAATAAATAATAATAACCATTTTCATGCTCTTCAAACTTTTAAACGGTTCTAGACCGTACTGCTCGGCGTCATTTTGAAAATGAAATATCAAGAAAGAATATGCCTACATAGAGAATTTCCCAACTACAATAGCAATCGATTTATCAGCTAGTATGCTATAAACTTTTGCTTGCCGAATTAACGTGTTATGGTGCTGCCTAACTTAGCAGGTTGAGCGGCGACCATGCAACATTTTTCAAGTAACTTACAATTTTAAACTTGTAGTATTTTTCGAATGATATGTCCAAATTATTATTAATTACTAGCGGGCCCGGTGCCTGCTTCGCACGGCAAAACAAAGTAAGAAAAGGAACACACTTGTTTTTAATAAAGTTGGTTTTGTTCCCTATTATTCAACTTTTAATTCTCTGCAATTTGCTGTGCAGTATCAACTGTGAAATATACACGTTGTCCATTTTCCAAATGTACTGACAAATGAATAACTGCCGGATTTCGATCATGAAATGGGAACGATAATATTCTCCAAACTGCCTCATTGCTACTGACATACCTTCCCATTTGATATATTGTGTTAATTCTCTGCAACAATAAACACAGCCTTTATTTACATACTTGCTGATATATTTAATCGATTTAACAGAATTGCAATATTCTACATTGATATGAGCTTTGAATGCTTTTGATAGTATTGGCGAATAGGGGACAACCCACCTATTATCAACTGTAATATCTTGATTATAGACTCGTAGATTGATTGATTTACCATTATCATCTGTTGAGCGTCGGCGATACAATGGGCAACCATCATTTCCATTAATTGTCTCGGAAATCAAATCTCTGTGATACCGCTTCGTGCATTTCCCATCTTTCATACATGGCGAATTAATATTTAGAACACCACATGGTCCATGAATCATACTTTTTGTAACAACATCAAATAAACCTGGATCGATTTCCTGATCAGGAATTTCTGCTGAGATGATGTCATCTATTTGGTCGCTTGTTATTTTGTCGACTAACCATACCAAAATATGGGCATGGTCCCATGTTGCCTGCGCAATACTGCGACACAAGCCTCCACGGCTGTGCAATCTGCACATAGTTCGCGCGCCGCGCCGCCACTCAACCAGAGTGGCCATCTGAGGACCTCAACGGTCAGGAGCTCAAACAGGCAACATAGCTCCCACTCTGACTTATCCCCCCCCCCAACCTTCATCCCGCTCCAATCCTCGTGCGAGATCCAATCAGCAACTCTTGGTCCCTCGCACAGTCTGTTCCGTGTGTCAGGCCGTCATACGTCGGAACGTCACATCGGTTAAGTGCAATTCCTGCGCTGGCTGGTGTCACTTCCCGACGTGTTCCGGCCTGCGCACCACACGTGAGTGGAGTGATTCCTACGTTGCCCCATGCTGCAGGAGTCTGCCCCCGCAACTCACAACAGTGGCGTCGCCGACCAACACCCCAGTGCGACAACCGCCCCTGCGGGTTCTGCAGCTGCAACAAACACCACCTACACGTCACTCCCTCACCCCCAGGATCACCCACGGACACCCGCGACAAACCAGACTTCTCCAATTCAACTGCAACGGACTCCAGAGTAAGATCGAGGAGATAGTTGCACTTATGAATCGGGAACGTGTATTGATAGCTGCGGTCCAAGAAGCCAAGTTAAACAACCGCTCAGATCTTCTGAGTTATGCAGGTTTCAACGTTATACGTAAAGATCGCGAGCGAGATAGTGGTGGTGGCCTAGCTTTCATATTGCACAACACCGTGCAGTACCGTCTAATCGAAGAAGACATCGACCCAAGGGATACTACCCTAGAATGTCAGGGCATAGCTATCCGGTCAGGAGATGTCGAGCTCGAAATATTCAATATATACATCCCCACAGTTACATGTTGCCCTACAGGATATCACCCGAATATAGGTGCGCTACTTCGTGGTGAAAACCGTATGGTACTAGGCGACTTTAACGCGCACCACGATCTTTGGCATTCCTGCCTGTCAAATGATCGTAGGGGGATGGAGCTGGCGGAACAGATTGACGGCTCGACATTCTGCACAATGAATGACGAAGCCCCCACCAGAGTTATGGGCACCTGTAATAGCTCGCCAGATATCACCATTGCTAGCGGTGGTCTGATTAACAGCATAACCTGGCGACCTATGCTAACTCTCGCCTCAGACCATCTGCCCATAATTATCTCGATCAAGAAGCCTCCCGATTTCGTTTCCGTGGACAACCGTACCTTCTTTAACTTTAAAAAATCTAATTGGGTCGGCTTCACGGAATTTACTGAGAGCACCTTCAACGCTCTACCCATTCCTACGGACGTATGCGTTGGCGAACGTCAATTCCGCAAGGTGATCGCAGCAGCTACCGCTCGCTTCATCCCTTCTGGAAGATTAGCGGAAATTCGCCCCAATTTCCCAGCCGAAGCAGCGGTTCTATCTAATGAGCGCGACACCTTACGCCATGCCGATCCCGGGGATCCCCGAATAAGGGATCTCAATTTGGAGATTCGGCACATGGTAAATCAACATAAGCGGACGAAATGGATGGAGCACCTGAAGTCCTGCAACCTCTCCACCGGTGTGAGTAAGCTTTGGGCTACTGTCAAAGCTCTGTCTAATCCGAGGAGACATGACGACCGAGTTGAAGTTCAATTCAATGGTCATGCCTCCTCGGACCCGAAGAAGTGCGCGTGCTATTTTAGCCGGCAGTTTACACTGCACCCTTCGGTAGACAAAGCTAAGAGATGTGTTAACCGACGGCTGCGCAAAATGCCAAACAACTGCGCGCCACTTACTTTCACCGATGAGGAGGTTCAGGGTGTCATCAACAAGGCAAAATCGTCTAAATTCATTGGCCCTGATGGAATCAATATGCTAATGTTAAAGCATCTAGGCTCGACGGGAGTAAAATATCTCACCAAGGTCTTCAACCTGTCGCTCACCACTCTTCAAATACCCGATGTGTGGAAAGTCGGAAGAGTGGTCCCACTACTGAAACCTGGGAAACCCGCCAACAAAGGGGAGTCCTATCGTCCGATAACTCTCCTCTCCCCAGTAGTGAAGACACTAGAAGCCTTGCTACTCCCGACCTTCACTCACCACCTGAGCCTAGCAAGCCACCAGCATGGATTCCGTAAAGTGCGCAGCACCACCACAGCACTTAGCGTCATAAACGCCCAGATAGTTCGTGGCCTCAACCAGAAACCACCCTGCGAAAGAACGATCCTCGTAGCGTTGGACCTGTCAAAAGCTTTTGACACGGTCAATCACACAACGCTACTGCAGGACATCGAAAAAACCACTCTCCCTCCAGGGCTAAAGAGGTGGACCATGAACTATCTGAACGGTTGTCAGTCATCCGTACTATTTCGAGGCGAAACATCTAAACTGAGAAGAATTAAACAGGGGGTTCCGCAGGGTGGTGTCCTCTCCCCGCTACTGTTTAACTTCTATATCTCGAAACTTCCTCAACCACCAGAGGGGGTTTCCATAACCTCATACGCAGATGACTGGACGATAATGACGTCGGGCAATGGAATCGATGGCATGTGTTCGAAAGTAAACAGCTACCTCTCCGACCTTTCTCGTTTCCTCACTGCACGAAACCTCCAACTTTCACCCACCAAATCCACAGCGACCATATTCACTAACTGGACGAAGGAGTATAGACTTGAACTTAATATTGCGGTCGATGGCGTCAAAATCCCGACTGTCAATAGCCCTAAGATTTTAGGCGTAACTCTCGATAGTCTATGCTCCTTCTCTCCCCATACGACCGCGATTATCGCCAAGGTACAGAGCCGCAACAAAATCCTCAAGTCGCTAGCCGGCAGCACATGGGGAAAAGACAAAGAAACGTTGCTGGCAACTTACAAGGCAATCGGCCGGCCGGTCCTCAACTACGCAGCGCCGATATGGTCGCCTGGATGCAGTGGTACGCAGATGAGGAAACTCCAGACCTGCCAAAATACTGCACTCCAGACCACGACGGGATGCCTCTTGATGTCTCCCATTGAACACCTCCACAGTGAGACAAGTATGCTACCTGTAAAGGAGCATAATCAACTCCTCTCCAGGCAGTTCCTGCTGGGTTGTTTCCGCAGGAATCACCCCTGCAGCCACCTGCTTGGCGCGGAACCGCCTCCCAGGATCATCAAGAGGTCATTCCTCGACTATGTCGTCGACATTGAACAGTACGCCGACCAGACTTCGGACGCAACGAACTATCGACAGGCACTGGCCGCCATTCACAGTGGAGCCATCAACACCTTCATCGACTCCTTTCCCGTGAATGGCGTTCTTGGAGTCAAACCACCACCTATTGCAGACGAGGAGCTCCAGTTGCCGCGAGAAACGCGAGTGACCCTAGCGCAACTTCGTTCCGGATATTGTAGCAGGTTAAACTCCTACTTATCCAGAATCGACCCTGACATACCCAATGTATGTCCTGCATGCAACGAGTCTCCGCATGACACTGACCACCTCTTTGCATGCCCTACAAACCCTACCCATCTAACACCCTCCTCCCTTTGGTCCGACCCCGTCGAAACAGCACGTTTCCTGGGCCTACCGTTAGATGACCTCGACGACAACACAAGTAACCCTCACCATCCTAACGGGGACTAGGTAACCGTTAACAACCACAACAACAACATGGGCATGTGGTAATCCTCTCTTTTGCCATTCCATCGAATATATCCAACATCGACCGTCGTGACGGTCTGTAGAAGATTGCCCTTCATATAAATATTGCTTGATATCGTCCCATTGTGGATTACATGTAAATGTAATAAACAAATCTAGTTGACCATAAAAACGAACATAGCAAATGGCATATTGTGCATATTCATGCATGTGCTTTGGGCTGCCTGTGTAACTTGCTGGTAAAATAACGACTTGCCCAACATTGTCAACATATCCATCATTATTGATTGCATCGCGGAGATATTCTCTTCTGATCGCAACTTCCGTTGATTGAATCGAATAAAGTTCAAACGCTCTGTTTCTATCTTTGCATACATGTCTACGACATTTCAAAATATGATTTTCCTAATTTTGTCGTATCATAATTCTATGTGCATAATAGTTCATAGCGCTGACATTTTTATTGACTTCACTTTCTGAAGAGAAAAAAAAAACAAATGGAAATTTAAGTCATTTCATACTAATTCTTGTTAATTAAAATTGGAAGAGTATATTTAAGACATCGAAATTCCCAGAGCCGAAATTACCTTAAATGTCGGCATGAAATTATTTCGTATTACATTCGACGCTCCAAAGGAAGCCATTTTAAAGCACGAATTATACATTTGGATATTATCCAAAAAATGTTTCGATTGCGGCGTTGTTCCTGAAATTAATGTTGCCAATGGTTCCGGTGGGTATTGTAATTCGGGTAATCTTACTTTGCCACTGGCACAACACATTCCAGGTGTTTCATTATGAAATTTCAGTGCATTACAATGTTGGCATACTTTGTTCATTCCACCAAACACCACAAACTTATGCAAACTGTAATCAATTGCCTGATTATATCTAAATCCAGTACCATTTAAAGCAACATTAAGGTAGATTTGTGCGGCACGTCTTTGAACATTTTGATTAATACTTGTCGGCCTACGATCTGAACGCGATCTTACAACACGTTCCCTTGTATTTGCAATCTCTTGTTCTCGCTGTTCTTGCGATTGATTTTCCCTTTCGTTTGATCTATTTTGGGTTCCAAGCGACCGACGTCCAATGTCAGCTCTTGCTCTTCGTGGCATTTTTAGAAAAAACTAAACTAAAGAGAATAAAGAACTTCAGTAATAAATTGATGAAATCCAGCAAATTCTGGACTCGAAAAGCACCAAAAAGTCACGAAAAGACACAAAAATTGTTAAAAATATGCTGAAAATGTGTCGAAATTCAATTAAAAATGGCCAAAAAATCGAAATGTTTTTTGTCTTACCGTTCGGAAGATCGTTCGAGATCGCCTGCACTGTAAAAGCACCAAAAAGTGACGAAAAGACACGAAAATCTGTTGAAAATGTGACAAAATTCAATTAAAAATTGGCCAAAAAATCCAAGTAATTTTTAACTTACTGATCGGACATTAAACAAAAAAAAAATTCACAAAATTTTTTAATTTTTTTCACAAATTATCAAATTTGAGATTATGTCACAAAATCATATGATGCACTTGTAACAATCAGAACACTTGTTTAGCAAAACAATCGATTTTTATCTCATTAATCATTGTTTTTTTTTAATTTTTTTTAACCAAATATTCAAATTAAAACGATGTTTCGAACGAAAATTAATTTATTTTTATTAAAATACTCACCAAAAAATGCGAAGAAATTAATATTTTCAAAAATCGATTATGATAAGATCAATCACCAATGACGTCCAAAGAGAAAAGAAAAATGATAACAAATTGCTATTTGGATCACTCCGTGCAATGCTCTCCAATACCCAAACGACCAAAATGTATTCAATACTAACGAATGCTGTATGTGGTACAAAAAATGCTTTTGGCAAAAACACACTCACTTCACATATGCACCGCACACACATGCGTTATCGGATTTCAACCAAACTTCATATAAACCATACATGGGCTACTGCCTACGTAGTGTATAAGTTTGGTTGAAATCGCACAACGCGTTTACGATTATTTCAGCGACGTACATATACGTACTTATTTTTATATATATATGTAGATTCAAAAAGTTTTATAATGGTATTGAAACACACTTAAATATGAAGTCATTTGTTTTGATAAAGATAAATCCTAAAGTCTAAATAAAAAAGATTTTATAGCGATGGTATTTATACATATTTTTTTAAAATGATAAAAACATTTATTGTCACATGACTATAGTTAGACATATGCTGTTGTGACATTTTTGTAAATAATTATATGATCGACAAATGTGTAGTATATTATCATGTTTTATAATCAATAGTTTTCGCAGCACAAGCGAAAGTAAAGAAAGTTTTGGGATAATTTTTCAAACCTTGGGTTACATTATCGGAGTTTTAGTATGGATCCCTAACTTTTTTGAATATAGCCTATGTTCACCACAGATAGCGTAACTTCCTAACTGTGAAAGAACTTTTAAATCGGTCAAGTAGTTTCGGAGCTTATTCAATGCAAACAAACAAATCTTTCCTCTTTATATATTAGCAGAGAACGTATATTTATAGAGAACGTCCAACAACGGACAAGCTATCAAAAGCTAACAAAATGCGATGAGCGTGTTTCACCACAACTAGCTAAGAAGGAGACATTTTTAACAATGACGCGCACGAGGCATTCATTGAAAATTATGCTCAGAAATACACACTGTTATTACAGACGCATGTTAGCCTTTTGCTTATATTTTTAAACGTTTACATGCCATCATATTAATTGCTATGATTACATTACACTGTGGAACATTTTTGGGATTATTGTCTGGGGGGTGAGAAATTCCAAGTCAGGGTGATGGTACTACGTCAGTATAGTAAAACCCTCAAAGGGTTTGGCGTTCGTATGTGTCAGGTTTTTTTTAATTTAAAATTTAAAAGGTCATAAAAAAAACTGACACATACGAACGCCAAACCCTTTGAGGGTTTTACTATACTGACCTAGTACCATCACCCTGACTTGGAATTTCTCAGCCCCTAGATTAGCTGTTGTACTGTGTTATCATTTTGCGTATTTCAATGAATATATGCATAATTTATAATTTTCTACTTGAGTTATCCTATTTTTAAAACAATATTTGCTGTTAATGTGCAATAAGAGTTATTTATTTATTTCAAGCAAGTATTCAACAACTTCTTTAAACTGAAAATGATAACAAATTTATTTTCTGTATTCGACCCATCATCAAGCATTTTCAATTTATCATTAAATTGAACATTTTTAGGACTTCTTCTAATCCCCTCTGCTTACTGATTAATGCCTTCACGATGACATATTTTTTGAAATTCAATTCTCCTTACACTTCATAAAGAATTCAAAACTCTTTTAGGCCCATCAGGACACTCAGGATCAACTTTTATTTTTGTTTCTTTATTTTCATTAATTTTGTTCAATAATTTTATAGGGTTATTCCCCTATATTTTTACAAGAACAAGCCATTTAACTCTTACCCTTACATTAGCTTTACCCTTATGATTATGTTTCATACTTTATGGATGAATTAATCACACACAACATATATTCGCTCACCTAGTCCCTCAAGGAACTCCTGCAGTTCTTATACCATTTATAGTATGTATTGAAACTATTAGTAATATTATTCGACCTGGAACTTTAGCCGTTCTACTAGCAGCTAATATAATTGCAGGACATTTATTACTCACACTTTTAGGAAATACAGGGCCTTCCCTTTCTTACGCAATTGTATCTTTATTATTAACTAGCTGACCCCGCAGCCGTTGTCCTGCGTGAAAATATGTGTTTTGAAATGAAAAGAAAGTTAAATTTATCATTTCATTTTTTTCAATGCAACACAGCTTGATAAACAACATTTTTTGGCTTCTCTTCTGGTGTACAGAAAAGATGGTTTTCCAACTCGTGCGCACGCCACTTATATCTGACCGTGTGAAAAACATAGTATTTCCAAATTTATGCCACACACTATGCGAATATCCTTGTGTCCTGTCATCTCAAATGCAATTTTCACTGGAAACGGAATACGTTTAAACTGAAATGGCAAATCTTTAGAACTCAAAGGAATTCGTAAAATCAAGCATTCTTACCCCTTGTATTCTTTAGCTGCGTCCCAATCAATCAGGTTCCATTACACAGTTTCGGCGCATGAAGATTGCGAAACATAATAACGACAGTTCCAACTTCGAGACGCAAATGGTGCGGTGACATACCAAGCCTCTCCAAATAATTTAGAAATTCCCACTGGATAATTCATTCATTGTCAAGACGAACCATCGATTTGTATGAGCGCAAGTCTCCCGGAATTTGACTTTGAATCTTCCAGTTTAAGTCAACAATATCGGTGTTTTTGGCAGTTAACATTGCGCATATACTTAAGGAATCGTAGTTACGATAATTTGGCCAATGTCTGAACATTCGTGATGAGTTCATATTTCGTGAACTGATAAACGGCAGATGGAATTGATATCAAACCACCGGAAGTATCTATTCCCAATTTTTAGCGAAGACGATGTAAAAAGATTTCGGCAATTTCCCTTTTGTTCGTATCACATAATTGACGCGGATTTGAAGGCTGATATGTCGAAATGATTATCGTGAAAAGTGTGCTTCATTTGCATTCCAGTGATTATCATTTTCCAGCAATTGTAATTGCTGGCTTGCTTCTCAAAAAGTTGTACACACCGTACCATTCACAGTACGCAAAGACTCAAATGAGGTTGAACCGCGAACATTTATCAATAGCAACCGAAGGTTGAAACAATCGTCGTTTTGCCGGTGGATTGTGTAAATTCGTCCTAATGGATTAGTTGATAACACACCTGGATGTCCATCTACTGGTTGGCCTTGATTTCTGCGTAATTATTTCTTCAACGATGCATTACACGAATAATATCAAGGTATTTCCAAATATCCTCGCAAACGGATCTCTGACGAAAGTTGAGCAAAAACTCGTAAATGCTAATTTTGTTGCGGGCGGTGTTTCCACTGGCTGTACTGTATGCCCTGGGTTGAAATACATACTTTGGCCTTCTCCAAATTAACTGTGAGGCGCACAACAGCCGGAAAACGTTCATGAATCGCAGAAGTAAATGTCCTACAAAGCGCTTTATTGCAGTTTATGTATCAACCGTATTGCTTCCTATGGTGATGTACTTTCAAACGTATTTTATCGATTACACTAAACTACAACACCAAACACTGATATGAGTTTGACTGAATGATTTCATCAATTTGAACTGGTGTAACCACCATCCACCATCCAAGAAGAATGTGTGCCACTCAACAGAGTACATCTAGCATCATATGTATATACGTTGCTTCAGGATAATATCCATCGAAGCTGTTGCTTGAAAAGTCTTACTGTGACATCGGGACGATCGCTTGCTGATTGACCGCGATCCATAATACCGCACGTACATATGTCATCGCATCTCGGAAGTACTCCGTCATGTGCCTTGGATTGCTAATGTATGTACATATGTTGATGCCAAAAAGAACGCCGACCGATATTAGCGCGACCTCTTCGTGGCATCGTAACAAATTTCAATCTGTAATTGATCACTTTGTGTGAAACACACATAACGTTTTCACTGAATAATTTTCAAAAATTTTTGAAGCAAACGACAAATTTGAACGATTCAAATAATTGAAAAACAAAACAAAAAAAAATTGAAAAAAAAAATTGTATGGAAAAAAATAACTTTTTGGAATTTTCCAATTTTTCGACTTTTCCTCACGAAAAGCATACAGGTTTCTTTATTTCTAAACCTTCCCCGATCCATACAGAACATTCTCTGAAAATTTCATCAAGATTGGTTCAGTCGTTCTCATAGCGTTACTAATAAACCAACATTCATTCATTTATATGGAAAAAAGAAAAGGGCTGTTTTCAGGGGGTTTCCGGCAATTATTTGAATTTTTCTTGCTGTAAAAAACATCTTTGAACCTCAACGGACATTTAGAAAAAAGAATTGGTCAAATTGGTCCAGGCGTTGTTGAGTTATGCGCTTACCAACACATTTTGCGATTCATTTTTATGTATAAGATTGGTCAAATCGCCTTATTAGTATTAGAGTCAGCAGTTGCTATTATTCGATCTTATGTATTTGCAGTTCTAAGCACACTATACTCTAGAGAAGTAAACTAATGTCAACACACTCAAATCACCCATTTCATTTAGTAGATTATAGCCCTTGGCCATTGACAGGAGCAATTGGAGCTACAACTTCTGTCTCAGGATTAGTAAACTGATTCCATCAATATGATATTTCATTATTTGCTTTAGGAAATATTATTACTATTTTAACAGTATACCAGTGATGACGAGATGTTTCACGAGAAGGAACGTTTCAAGGATTACACACTTTACCTGTAACATTAGGATTACGATGAGGAATAATTCTATTTATTTTATCAGAAGTTTTATTTTTTGTATCTTTCTTCTGAGCATTTTTCCACAGAAGACTATCCCCAGCTATTGAATTAGGGGCTATATGGCCCCCCGCAGGAATTCAACCCTTTAATTCATTCCAAATTCCATTATTAAATACAGCCATTATACTACCTTGAGGAGTAACAGTTACATGAGCCCACCACAGTTTAATAGAGGGTAATCATTCCCAAGCAACACAAGGACTATTCTTTACAGTTCTTCTAGGAGTTAATTTCACTATTTTGCAAGCATACGAATACATTGAAGCACCATTTACTATTGCGGATTCAGTTTATGGTTCTACCTTCTTCATAGCAACAGGATTCCACGGGATTCATGTATTAATCGGAACAACATTTCTTCTAGTATGTTTAATTCGACATTTAAACAACCATTTTTCTAAAGCTTACCACTTTGGATTTGAAGCAGCTGCATGATACTGACATTTCGTTGATATCGTCTGACTATTCCTTTATATTTCAATTTATTGATGAGGAGGATAATTAATTTTTATCTATATAGTATATAAGTATATTTGACTTCCAATCATAAGGCCCACTAATTAGTAGTATAGATAATTTTTTTAATTGCTATTATAGCATCAATTCTTATTATCATCACCAGAGTAGTAATATCACTAGCCTCTATCTTATCAAAAAAAGCATTAACAGATCGTGAAAAATGTTCCCCCTTCGAATGTGGATTTGACCCTAAGTCTTCTTCACGTCTACCTTTTTCCCTTCGATTTTTCTTAATCACAATTATTTTCTTGATTTTTGATGTAGAAATTGCTCTCATTCTACCCAAAATCTTAATTATTTCAATTTCTAATATTATGATATGAGCCACAACAAGAATTGTATTCATCATTATCTTAATTATTGGGCTATACCATGAATGAAATCAAGGAATACTAAATTGATCAAATTAGGGTTGTAGTTAATTATAACATTTGATTTGCATTCAAAAAGTATTGAAATATCAATCTACCTTATAATCAACTCTGAATATGAAGCGATTTATTGCAATTAGTTTCGACCTAATCTTAGGTATTTTATACCCTTATTCTAATAAATTAAATATTAATTAAATTATTAATTGAAGCCAAAAAGAGGCTTATCACTGTTAATGATAGAACTGAGACCATTCTCCAATTAAGGAAGTATGACGTTCAAGAAAAAGCTGCTAACTTTTATCTTTTAATGGTTAAACTCCATTTGTACTTCTGTTTATATAGTTTAATAAAAACATTACATTTTCATTGTAAAAATAAAATTTTCTATTTTTATAAATTACTAAATTTTATACACTACATCCAAGAATTATACAATTACCCTAACATCTTCAGTGTTATGCTCTATTTTTAAGCTACTTGAATAAAAAATTAAAAAAAATGAAAACAAGAAAATAATCCATAAAACAAATAACAAAAGATAAACCTTTAAAATATTATTATGCATAATAGATACATATTGAGAATACTTAACTAATTCGTTATATAAATTTTGGCCCCCTAAAAATTCTGATCACCCCTGATCAAAAGACTTACACACTCTTATCCCTAACACTAAAGGATAATTAATAAATCATATATCATATAGATCCAGAAAAATAACTTACTAAATAATTATGTAAAGACTTATTAAAATAAAATAAAGAAACATTAGAAATTAAATACCCCAAGACTCCTCCTACTACACAAACAAATAAAGTCAATAACTTTAAATAACTCGGCAAACAAACTATATAAGGAGTTGGAAAGATTAATCAGCTTAATATTCTACCTCCAATAATACTCATAATTAATAAGCCGCTTATCCCCCGTAATATAATTCAACCCTCATCTCTTAATATATTCAAAGAGACACAATTTAGCTCCCCAGTTATAGAATAATAAACCAACCGAAAAGAATAACAAACAGTTAATCCGGTAGAAAAAAAATAAAGAAAAAAAGAATATATATTAATATAACTTAATGAAACAACTTCTAAAATCAAATCCTTAGAATAAAATCCAGCTAAAAAAGGCATTCCACATAAAGCTAAATTAGCCACATTAAAACAAGCAGAAGTTAAAGGTATATACACCCCTAAACCCCCCATCAACCGAATTTCTTGAGAATTATTTATATTATGAATAATAGCTCCAGCACACATAAATAATAGCGCCTTAAATAAAGCATGAGTCAACAAATGAAAAAAAGCAAGTTTATAAAATCCTATAGATAAAATTCTTATTATAAGACCTAACTGTCTCAAGGTAGAAAGAGCAATAATTTTCTTTAAATCAAATTCAAAATTAGCCCCCAGTCCTGCTATAAACATCGTTAACCCAGAAAGCAATAATAATAAATCTCCTAACCATCTACCTCTTAATAAAATATTAAATCGAATTAATAAATAAACACCAGCAGTTACTAAGGTTGAAGAATGAACTAAAGCTGAAACAGGTGTAGGAGCTGCTATAGCAGCCGGTAGCCAAGAAGAAAAAGGAATCTGAGCTCTCTTAGTTATAGCAGCTAACATAATTAATGCACCAATAATTTCTATTTCAACTCTATTCTTCATACTTTCTAAATAAAAAATATAATTTCAGCTTCCACAATTTAATATTCAAGCAATTGCTAGTAAAAAAGCCACATCTCCAATCCGGTTAGATAGGGCAGTAAGTATCCCGGCATTATAAGATTTAACATTTTGAAAATAAATAACTAAACAATAAGACACCAATCCTAAACCATCTCATCCTAATAAAATTCTAATTAAATTAGGACTAATAATTAATAGTATCATCGATAACACAAATATTAAAACTAATATAATAAAACGATTAATATTTGTATCTCCTCTTATGTACTCCTTTCTATAATAAATCACTAAAGAAGCAATTAACAAAACAAAAGATATAAATAATAACCTCATTCAATCGAACAAAAAAGTTATAACAATTCTAGTTGAATTTAAACTGACAACTTCTCATTCTAAAAATAAAGAATAATCATTTAACAAAAATACTAAACTAGAAGTAAAAAAACTAATTCTAATAGTAATTAAAATTAAAAATCTAATTCTACAGATTGATAAATATTTCACGATCTAAAATGATAAATATCATTTCATTGACACCACAAATCAATATTTTAAATAAACTATTTGGATCTAAAGCCAAAATAAACAAATATCTCTCTTTAAAATCAATAAATTTAAAGGAAATCAATGAAGAAATAATAAAAAAAATTCACGAACCTTACCACCTCTAAATGAATAAACCCCTGAAAAAATCTTTCCATGTTGACTATAAGCGTATAAATACAGAGTATAAGCAGCGCTAAAAAAAGACAACAAAGATAAAAAAATTATAGTAACTCAAGACCAGCTCACAATTCTATTTAATAAAGAAATTTCTCCTAACAGATTTAAGGAAGGAGGAGCAGCCATATTACAAGCTCTTAATAAAAATCATCATAAAGTTATTGAAGGCATAAAATTTAACAAACCCTTATTGATTAATAAACTTCGGCTCCCCAATCGTTCATATGTAATATTAGCTAAACAAAATAAACCAGATGAACACAATCCATGAGAAATTATTAAAGTATAAGAACCACAAAGACCTCAATAAGTTAAAGTTATTAAACCTCCCAAGACAATTCCTATATGAGCAACCGATGAATAAGCAATTAAAGCCTTTAGATCAGTTTGACGTAAACAAACTAAACTAATCAAGACTCCTCCCACCAATCTAATTCTAACTCACACATAATTATACTTAATACCTCTTAATTGCAAGAAAGAGAAAACCCGCAACAATCCATAACCCCCCAACTTTAATATAATTCCAGCTAAAATTATTGACCCTGAAACCGGAGCTTCAACATGAGCCTTAGGAAGTCATAAATGAACTAAAACATGGGTATTTTAACTAAAAAAGCTAAAATTAAAGATAAATACAATAAATCATAATTAAATATATAATTACCTAATAAATAAAAATTCATTGTATTTAAATTATTGTATAAATAAAAAATCCCGACTAATATGGGCAAAGAAACTAATAACGTATAAAATAATAAATAAACCCCAGCTTGAAGACGCTCAGGTTGATACCCTCAACCTAAAATTAAAAATAAAGTAGGAATTAATCTTCTTTCAAAAAATGAATAAAACATAAATAAATTCATTCTTCTAAAAGTTAATACTAAAAAAATTAATAAAATTAAAACATTAAATAAAAATAAATTTTTATAATTATTATATTTATAAACAGACTCACTAGCTCTAATTATAAGAGTACAAATTCAAAATCTCAATAAAATAAGACCATAAGAGATAACATCAAATCCTAAAAATATGAAATATTTACAAAATAATTAGTACAATAATTTAAAATAATAAAGACAAAAGTTACAATAAATAATAAATTCTGAACCATTCAAAATAAACCATTTATAAAACAAATAGGACTAATAAAAAGTATTATAAAAATCAATTTTAACATTGTAATACATTAAACGATTGAAAATAATCATTCCCATGTGTACGAATTATAGAAACTAAAATAGAAAGACCCAAAGCACCTTCACACACTCTGAAAGTTAAAAATATTATACTTAAAAATCTTCTATAATCCATTAAATTTAAATAAATAAACAAAAGAAAAAATAGACTTAATACAATATATTCTAAACTTAAAAGTATAGATAATAAATGCTTACGATTAGAAACAAAAACAAAAATTCCTATTAAAAATAAAAAACAAGGTAACCCTCAATATAAACTTATTAACATTAGTTTTAATAGTTTAATAAAAACATTGGTCTTGTAAACCAAAAATAAGATTTTGTCTTTTAAAACTTCAAGAGAAAAGAAATAACTTTATCATTAATCCCCAAAATTAATATTTTAAATAAACTACCTCCTGAAATTATACAACTCTTTTTATATTCTTCAACACTAATCTCAAGTTTAATTTTTATTCAAATAAATCACCCCTTAGCAATAGGATTAATATTATTAATTCAAACATTACAAATCTGTTTAATTACCGGATTAATGGCTAAAAGATTCTGATTTTCATATATCTTATTTTTAATCTTCTTAGGGGGTATATTAGTTCTATTTATTTATGTAACTTCCTTAGCATCAAATGAAATATTTTCACTATCTATAAAATTAACAACTATTTGTATTATAATTATATTAACCTTAACATTAATTGCTATATTTATAGATAAACTATCAACATCTTCATTTATTCAAATAAATCACCCCTTAGCAATAGGATTAATATTATTAATTCAAACATTACAAATCTGTTTAATTACCGGATTAATGGCTAAAAGATTCTGATTTTCATATATCTTATTTTTAATCTTCTTAGGGGGTATATTAGTTCTATTTATTTATGTAACTTCCTTAGCATCAAATGAAATATTTTCACTATCTATAAAATTAACAACTATTTGTATTATAATTATATTAACCTTAACATTAATTGCTATATTTATAGATAAACTATCAACATCTTCATTTATTCAAAACTTAGAAATACAGCCCTTATATAATTTTAACTTAATTGTACCTGAAAACTCATTAAATCTTCATAAACTATATAACTATCCAACAAATTTTATTACTATCTTATTAATAAATTATTTATTAATTACATTAATCGCAGTAGTAAAAATTACTAAACTATTTTATGGGCTCCTCCGACAAATAAACAAATGAACAAACCTTTACGAACCCAACACCCCTTATTTAAAATTGCAAATAATGCTCTAGTAGATCTTCCAGCCCCAATTAATATTTCCGCTTGATGAAATTTTGGGTCATTACTAGGTCTATGTTTAATTATTCAAATTCTAACAGGACTATTTTTAGCTATACACTATACTGCAGATATTAATTTAGCCTTTAATAGTGTAAATCATATTTGTCGTGACGTAAATTACGGATGATTACTACGAACCCTTCATGCTAATGGTGCATCATTTTTCTTCATTTGTATTTACTTACATGTAGGACGTGGAATCTACTACGGATCTTACTTATTTACTCCCACTTGATTAGAAGGAGTACTAATTTTATTCTTAGTAATAGCAACAGCATTTATAGGGTATGTACTACCCTGAGGACAAATGTCTTTCTGAGGAGCTACAGTTATTACTAATTTATTATCAGCCATCCCTTACTTAGGAGTTGATTTAGTTCAATGATTATGAGGAGGATTTGCTGTAGACAACGCTACACTTACACGGTTCTTCACATTCCACTTTATTTTACCATTTATTGAATTAGCAATAACTTTAATTCACTTGTTATTCCTCCACCAAACAGGGTCTAATAACCCTATTGGATTAAATTCTAATATTGATAAAACTCCCTTCCACCCATACTTCTCATACAAGGATATCGTAGGATTCGTTATCATAATTGCAGCATTAATCCTATTAACATTAATTAACCCGTATTTATTAGGAGACCCAGATAATTTTATTCCCGTTAATCCGCTAGTCACTCCAGTACACATTCAACCAGAATGATACTTCTTATTTGCTTACGCAATTCTACGATCTATTCCTAACAAGCTTGGAGGAGTAATTGCTCTAGTCCTATCAATTGCTATCTTAGCAATTTTACCATTCTATCACTTAAGAAAATTCCGAGGTATTCAATTCTACCCTATTAACAAAATTTTATTCTGAACTATAGTTGTTACAGTAATTTTATTGACATGAATTGGAGCTCGACCAGTAGAAGAACCTTATGTATTAGTAGGTCAAATCTTAACTGTAATTTATTTCCTATATTACATTACTAATCCATTAGTAAATAAATGATGAGACAACTTAATTAATTAATTAGTCAATGAGCTTGCATATATGTTTTGAAAACATAAGATAGAAATCAACCTTTCTATTGACTTTACTAAATAATATTAACCACATATAATAAATCAACAATAACTTTAACCCAATAATAAATAATAAAAAATTCAATGAAAAAGGTAAAAAACTCTTTCAAGCTAAATATATTAATTTATCATACCGAAACCGAGGCAAAGTCCCTCGAGCCCAAATAAAAACAAATGAAATAAATGTCAACTTAATATAAAATATAACATTAAATACATCACAACCTAAAAAAATTACACAAAATAATATACTTATAAATAAAATTCTAGCATATTCAGCCATAAAAATTAAAGCAAATCCTCCTCTTCTGTATTCAATATTAAACCCAGAAACTAATTCTGATTCACCTTCCGCGAAATCAAACGGAGTACGATTAGTTTCAGCTAAACAAATACAAAACCAAACCAATCTAATAGGAAATAAAATTACCAAAAATCAAATAGTTTTTTGATAATAAAAAAAATCTAAAATATTATAACTTCCAATTAAAAAAACAAAAGATAATAAAACCAATACCATTCTAACTTCATAAGAAATAGTTTGTGCTACAGCCCGTAACCCCCCTAATAATGCATAATTAGAATTAGAAGATCAACCAGCAATCATAACAGTATACACGCCCAAACTAGTGCAACACAAAAAAAATAATAAACCTAAATTAAATGAAAAAAGCTTAACGAAAAAAGGAATACACAACCAAGCAACCAAAGATAAAAATAAAGAAAAAATAGGAAAAAAATAATAAGAAATATAATTTGATAAAAGAGGATGAGTCTGTTCCTTAGTAAATAACTTAATCGCATCACAAAAAGGTTGAGGAATTCCTATTAAACCAACTTTATTTGGTCCTTTACGAATTTGAATATAACCTAAAACTTTCCGTTCCAAAAGGGTTAAAAAAGCTACTCTTACTAAAACACAAATCACCAAAATTAAACTTCCAATAATTGACAAAATAAATTCTATAAAAAACAAGTACTATTTGTAATATAAATTACATAAATAAATTCTAAATTTATTGCACTAATCTGCCAAAATAGTATAATATTAATCATATTCCTTATATAAAATATTATTATTCTAATAAATGGTCTTTTCTTACTAAGATATTATAATATATTAAAGATAGAAACCAACCTGGCTTACGCCGGCCTGAACTCAGATCATGTAAGAATTTAAAAGTCAAACAGACTTAACATTTAAGCGGATACACTTAAAAATATATCTTAATCCAACATCGAGGTCGCAAACTTTTTTATCGATATGAACTCTCCGAAAAAATTACGCTGTTATCCCTAAAGTAACTTAATCTTATAATCACTATTAATGGATCAATAACTCATAAATTAATGACTTTTAATAATTAAAAGTTCATTAAATTTTATTATCACCCCAACAAAATACCTTAAATTATAAAAATAAAATAAATCTAAAAAATTTAAACAACATAAAGTATAAAGATTTATAGGGTCTTCTCGTCTTTTAATTAAATTTTAGCTTTTTGACTAAAATATAAAATTCTATTATAAATTTATATGAAACAGCTTATACCTCGTCCAACCGTTCATACCAGCCTTCAATAAAAAGACTAATGATTATGCTACCTTTGCACAGTTAGAATACTGTGGCCATTTAAATAATTTCAGTGGGCAGGTCAGACTTTAAAAATAACTCAAAAAGACATGTTTTTGTTAAACAGGCGGGTAAAAATTTTGCCGAGTTCTTTATACAAACTTATCATATAAAATTACATAAACAAAAAAATATACTAATTCTATCATTATTACTTTTTATACTTAATTATTAAAAAAAATTTTATAAATAAATTAAAATATAATAAATAATATAATTTATAAAATAATTTATAACAAACTTTTAAATGATTGCTAATTCTAAGCATACTTTTTATATTACCGTTATTCATTTTTAATAATTTATCTTAAAGCTTATCCCTTTAGATATTCAAATAAATAAATTTTTTAATTAAATAAATAACCAAAAAATCAAAAATTTGTAAATTAAATTTATTTCTAAAACAACTAGATACCTTTATAAACGAATAACATTTCATTTCTAATAATTTATTAAAAATAATTTTGACACATTAACTTTAATAAACTATTAACTCTTATAAAATCGAGATTAATAATATATATATTAATTATTTGATAAATTTCAATTATCTTTCACAATACTAATCAACTATTATTAAAATTATTTTTTCATTAAAAACTACTAAAACAAAAAAAATGAAGAATATGGAAAGATTTTTTCAGGAGTTTATTCATTTAGAGGTTGTAAGATTCGTGAATTTTTTTTATTATTTCTTCACTGATTTCCTTTAAATTTATTGATTTTAAAGAGAGATATTTGTTTATTTTGGCTTTAGATCTAAATAGTTTATTTAAAATATTGATTTGTGGTGTCAATGAAATGAGGCTTGTCATTTTAGATCGTGAAATATTTATCAATTTGTAGAATTAGATTTTTAATTTTAATTATTATTAGAATTAGTTTTTTTTACTTCTAGTTTAGTATTTTTGTTAAATGATTATTCTTTATTTTTAGAATGAGAAGTTGTTAGTTTAAATTCAACTAGAATTGTTATAACTTTTTTGTTCGATTGAATGAGATTATTGTTTATATCTTTTGTTTTGTTAATTGCTTCTTTAATAATTTATTATAGAAAGGAATATATAAGAGGAGATACAAATATTAATCGTTTTATTATATTAGTTTTAATATTTGTATTATCGATAATATTATTAATTATTAGTACTAATTTAATTAGAATTTTATCAGGGTGAGATGGCTTAGGGTTGGTGTCTTACTGCTTAGTTATTTATTTTCAAAATGTTAAATCTTATAATGCCGGGATACTTACTGCCCTATCTAACCGGATTGGAGATGTGGCTTTTTATTGGCAATTGCTTGAATATTAAATTATGGAAGCTGAAACTATATTTTTTATTTAGAAAGTATGAAGAATAGAGTTCAAATAGAAATTATTGGTGCATTAATTATGTTAGCTGCTGTAACTTAGAGAGCTCAGATTCCTTTTTCTTCTTGGCTACCGGCTGCTATAGCAGCCCCTACCCCTGTTTCAGCTTTAGTTCATTCTTCAACCTTAGTAACTGCTGGTGTTTATTTATTAATTCGATTTAATGTTTTATTAAGAGGTAGATGATTAGGAGATTTATTATTATTGCTTTCTGGGCTGACAATGTTTATGGTAGGACTGGGGGCTAATTTTGAGTATGATTTAAAGAAGATTATTGCTCTTTCTACACTAAGGCAGTTGGGTCTTATAATAAGAATTTTATCTATGGGATTTTATAAGCTTGCTTTTTTTCATTTATTGACTCATGCTTTATTTAAGGCATTGTTATTTATGTGTGCCGGAGCTATTATTCATAATATAAATAATTATAAAGACATTCGTTTGATGGGGGGGGTTAGGGGTACATATACTTTTAACTTCTGGTTGTTTTAATGTAGCTAATTTAGCTTTATGTGGAATGCCCTTTTTAGCTGGGTTTTATTCTAAGGATTTGATTTTAGAAGTTGTTTCATTAAGTTATATTAATATTTTCTTTTTTTCTTTATTTTTTTCTACTGGACTAATTATTTGTTATTCTTTTCGGTTGGTTTATTATTCTATAACGGGGGAGTTAAATTGTGGTTCTTTGAATATATTGAGAGATGAAGGTTGAATTATGCTGCGGGGCGTAAGTGGTTTATTAATTATGAGATTTGTTGGAGGTAGTATATTAAGCTGATTAATTTTTCCAACTCCTTATATAATTTGTTTGCCTAGTTATTTAAAACTATTGACTTTATTTGTTTGTGTAGTAGGAGGAGTCTTGGGGTATTTAGTTTCTAATGTTTCTTTATTTTATTTTAATAAGTCTTTACATAATTATTTAGTGAGCTATTTTTCTGGATCTATATGATTTATGCCTTATATTTCAACTTATGGTATTAAAGTGTGTAAGTCTTTTGATCAGGGGTGATCAGAACTTTTAGGGGGTCAAAATTTATATAATAAATTAGTTAAGTATTCTCAGTACCTATGTATCTATTATACATAATAATAATTTAAAGGCTTATCTTTTATTATTTGTTTTATGAATTATTTTCTTGTTTTAATTTTTTTTAATTTTTTATTCAAGTAGCTTAAAATAGAGCATAACACTGAAGATGTTAGGGTAATGTATAATTCTTGGATGTAGTGTATAAAATTTAGTAATTTATAAAAATAGAAAATTTTATTTTTACAATGAAAATGAAATGTTTTTATTAAACTATATAAATAGAAGTACAAATGGAGTTTAACCATTAAAAGATAAAAGTTAGCAGTTTTTTCTTGAACGTCATACTTCTTTAATTGGAGAAGGGTCTCAGTTCTATCATTAACAGTGATAAGCCTCTTTTTGGCTTCAATTAATAATTTAATTAATATTTAATTTATTAGAATAAGAGCATAAAATACCTAAGATTATGTCGAAACTAATTGCAATAAATCGCTTCATATTCAGAGTTGGTTATAAGGTAGATTGATATTTCAATACTTTTTGAATGCAAATCAAATGTTATAATTAACTACAACCCTAATTTGATCAATTTAGTATTCCTTGATTTCATTCATGATATAGCCCAATAATTAAGATAATGATGAATACAATTCTTGTTGTGGCTCATATTATAATATTAGAAACTGAAATAATTAAGATTATAGGTAGAATGAGAGCAATTTCTACATCAAAAATTAAGAAAATAATTGTGATTAAGAAAAATCGAAGGGAAAAAGGTAGGCGTGAAGAAGACTTAGGGTCAAATCCACATTCGAAGGGGGAACATTTTTCACGATCTGTTAGTGCTTTTTGATAAGATAGAGGCTAGCGATATAACTACTCTGGTGATGATAATAAGAATTGATGCTATAATAGCAATTAAAAAAATTATCTATACTACTAATTAGTGGGCCTTATGATTGGAAGTCAAATATACTTATATACTATATAGATAAAAATTAATTATCCTCCTCATCAATAAATTGAAATATAAAGGAATAGTCTGACGATATCAACGAAATGTCAGTATCATGCAGCTGCTTCAAATCCAAAGTGGTAAGCTTTAGAAAAATGGTTGTTTAAATGTCGAATTAAACATACTAGAAGAAATGTTGTTCCGATTAATACATGAATCCCGTGGAATCCTGTTGCTATGAAGAAGGTAGAACCATAAACTGAATCCGCAATAGTAAATGGTGCTTCAATGTATTCGTATGCTTGCAAAATAGTAAAATAAACTCCTAGAAGAACCGTAAAGAATAGTCCTTGTGTTGCTTGCGAATGATTACCCTCTATTAAACTGTGGTGGGCTCATGTAACTGTTACTCCTGAAGATAATAGAATAGCTGTATTTAATAACGGAATTTGGAATGTATTATAGTGTTGAATTCCTGCGGGGGCCATATAGCCCCTAATTCAATAGCTGGGGATAGTCTTCTGTGGAAAAATGCTCAGAAGAAAGATACAAAAAATAAAACTTCTGATAAAATAAATAGAATTATTCCTCATCGTAATCCTAATGTTACAGGTAAAGTGTGTAATCCTTGAAAGGTTCCTTCTCGTGAAACATCTCGTCATCACTGGTATACTGTTAAAATAGTAATAATATTTCCTAAAGCAAATAATGAAATATCATATTGATGGAATCAGTTTACTAATCTTGAGACAGAAGTTATAGCTCCAATTGCTCCTGTTAATGGCCAAGGGCTATAATCTACTAAATGAAATGGGTGATTTGAGTGTGTTGACATTAGTTTACTTCTCTAGAGTATAGTGTGCTTAGAACTGCAAATACATAAGATCGAATAATAGCAACTGCTGACTCTAATACTAATAAGGCGATTTGACCAATTAATAATAAAGATACAATTGCGTAAGAAAGGGCCCTGTATTTCCTAAAAGTGTGAGTAATAAATGTCCTGCAATTATTTTAGCTGCTAGTAGAACGGCTAAAGTTCCAGGTCGAATAATATTACTAATAGTTTCAATACATACTATAAATGGTATAAGAACTGCAGGAGTTCCTTGAGGGACTAGGTGAGCGAATATATGTTGTGTGTGATTAATTCATCCATAAAGTATGAAACATAATCATAAGGGTAAAGCTAATGTAAGGGTAAGAGTTAAATGGCTTATTCTTGTAAAAATATAGGGGAATAACCCTATAAAATTATTGAACAAAATTAATGAAAATAAAGAAACAAAAATAAAAGTTGATCCTGAGTGTCCTGATGGGCCTAAAAGAGTTTTGAATTCTTTATGAAGTGTAAGGAGAATTGAATTTCAAAAAATATGTCATCGTGAAGGCATTAATCAGTAAGCAGAGGGGATTAGAAGAAGTCCTAAAAATGTTCTTATTCAATTTAATGATAAATTGAAAATGCTTGATGATGGGTCGAATACAGAAAATAAATTTGTTATCATTTTCAGTTTAAAGAAGTTGTTGAATACTTGCTTGAAATAAATAAATAACTCTTATTGCACATTAACAGCAAATATTGTTTTAAAAATAGGATAACTCAAGTAGAAAATTATAAATTATGCATATATTCATTGAAATACGCAAAATGATAACACAGTACAACAGCTAATCTAGGGGCTGAGAAATTCCAAGTCAGGGTGATGGTACTAGGTCAGTATAGTAAAACCCTCAAAGGGTTTGGCGTTCGTATGTGTCAGTTTTTTTTATGACCTTTTAAATTTTAAATTAAAAAAAACCTGACACATACGAACGCCAAACCCTTTGAGGGTTTTACTATACTGACGTAGTACCATCACCCTGACTTGGAATTTCTCACCCCCCAGACAATAATCCCAAAAATGTTCCACAGTGTAATGTAATCATAGCAATTAATATGATGGCATGTAAACGTTTAAAAATATAAGCAAAAGGCTAACATGCGTCTGTAATAACAATGTGTATTTCTGAGCATAATTTTCAATGAATGCCTCGTGCGCGTCATTGTTAAAAATGTCTCCTTCTTAGCTAGCTGTGGTGAAACACGCTCATCGCATTTTGTTAGCTTTTGACAGTTCACACGCTTGTCCGTTGTTGGACGTTCTCTATAAATATACGTTCTCTGCTAATATATAAAGAGGAAAGATTTGTTTGTTTGCATTGAATAAGCTCCGAAACTACTTGACCGATTTAAAAGTTCTTTCACAGTTAGGAAGTTACGCTATCTGTGGTGAACATAGGCTATATTCAAAAAAGTTAGGGATCCATACTAAAACTCCGATAATGTAACCCAAGGTTTGAAAAATTATCCCAAAACTTTCTTTACTTTCGCTTGTGCTGCGAAAACTATTGATTATAAAACATGATAATATACTACACATTTGTCGATCATATAATTATTTACAAAAATGTCACAACAGCATATGTCTAACTATAGTCATGTGACAATAAATGTTTTTATCATTTTAAAAAAATATGTATAAATACCATCGCTATAAAATCTTTTTTATTTAGACTTTAGGATTTATCTTTATCAAAACAAATGACTTCATATTTAAGTGTGTTTCAATACCATTATAAAACTTTTTGAATCTACATATATATATAAAAATAAGTACGTATATGTACGTCGCTGAAATAATCGTAAACGCGTTAGTGCGATTTCAACCAAACTTATACACTACGTAGGCAGTAGCCCATGTATGGTTTATATGAAGTTTGGTTGAAATCCGATAACGCATGTGTGTGCGGTGCATATGTGAAGTGAGTGTGTTTTTGCCAAAAGCATTTTTTGTACCACATACAGCATTCGTTAGTATTGAATACATTTTGGTCGTTTGGGTATTGGAGAGCATTGCACGGAGTGATCCAAATAGCAATTTGTTATCATTTTTCTTTTCTCTTTGGACGTCATTGGTGATTGATCTTATCATAATCGATTTTTGAAAATATTAATTTCTTCGCATTTTTTGGTGAGTATTTTAATAAAAATAAATTAATTTTCGTTCGAAACATCGTTTTAATTTGAATATTTGGTTAAAAAAATTAAAAAAAAACAATGATTAATGAGATAAAAATCGATTGTTTTGCTAAACAAGTGTTCTGATTGTTACAAGTGCATCATATGATTTTGTGACATAATCTCAAATTTGATAATTTGTGAAAAAAATTAAAAAATTTTGTGAATTTTTTTTTGTTTAATGTCCGATCAGTAAGTTAAAAATTACTTGGATTTTTTGGCCAATTTTTAATTGAATTTTGTCACATTTTCAACAGATTTTCGTGTCTTTTCGTCACTTTTTGGTGCTTTTACAGTGCAGGCGATCTCGAACGATCTTCCGAACGGTAAGACAAAAAACATTTCGATTTTTTGGCCATTTTTAATTGAATTTCGACACATTTTCAGCATATTTTTAACAATTTTTGTGTCTTTTCGTGACTTTTTGGTGCTTTTCGAGTCCAGAATTTGCTGGATTTCATCAATTTATTACTGAAGTTCTTTATTCTCTTTAGTTTAGTTTTTTCTAAAAATGCCACGAAGAGCAAGAGCTGACATTGGACGTCGGTCGCTTGGAACCCAAAATAGATCAAACGAAAGGGAAAATCAATCGCAAGAACAGCGAGAACAAGAGATTGCAAATACAAGGGAACGTGTTGTAAGATCGCGTTCAGATCGTAGGCCGACAAGTATTAATCAAAATGTTCAAAGACGTGCCGCACAAATCTACGTTAATGTTGCTTTAAATGGTACTGGATTTAGATATAATCAGGCAATTGATTACAGTTTGCATAAGTTTGTGGTGTTTGGTGGAATGAACAAAGTATGCCAACATTGTAATGCACTGAAATTTCATAATGAAACACCTGGAATGTGTTGTGCCAGTGGCAAAGTAAGATTACCCGAATTACAATACCCACCGGAACCATTGGCAACATTAATTTCAGGAACAACGCCGCAATCGAAACATTTTTTGGATAATATCCAAATGTATAATTCGTGCTTTAAAATGGCTTCCTTTGGAGCGTCGAATGTAATACGAAATAATTTCATGCCGACATTTAAGGTAATTTCGGCTCTGGGAATTTCGATGTGTTTAATATACTCTTCCAATTTTAATTAACAAGAATTAGTATGAAATGACTTAAATTTTTATTTGTTTTTTTTTTTCTCTTCAGAAAGTGAAGTCAATAAAAATGTCAGCGCTATGAACTATTATGCACATAGAATTATGATACGACAAAATTAGGAAAATCATATTTTGAAATGTCGAAGATTCTTTCATCAATATTTCGTAGACATGTATGCAAAGATAGAAACAGAGCGTTTGAACTTTATTCGATTCAATCAACGGAAGTTGCGATCAGAAGAGTATATATGTACATCTCCGCGATGCAATCAATAATGATGGAAATGTTGACAATGTTGGGCAAGTTGTTATTTTACCAGCAAGTTACACAGGCAGTCCAAAGCACATGCATGAATATGCACAATATGCCATTTGCTATGTTCGTTTTTATGGTCAACTAGATTTGTTTATTACATTTACATGTAATCCACAATGGGACGATATCAAGCAATATTTATATGAAGGGCAATCTTCTACAGACCGTCACGACGGTCGATGTTGGATATATTCGATGGAATGGCAAAAGAGAGGATTACCACATGCCCATATTTTGGTATGGTTAGTCGATAAAATAACAAGCGACCAAATAGATGACATCATCTCAGCAGAAATTCCTGATCAGGAAATCGATCCAGGTTTATTTGATGTTGTTACAAAAAGTATGATTCATGGACCATGTGGTGTTCTAAATATTAATTCGCCATGTATGAAAGATGGGAAATGCACGAAGCGGTATCACAGAGATTTGATTTCCGAGACAATTAATGGAAATGATGGTTGCCCATTGTATCGCCGACGCTCAACAGATGATAATGGTAAATCAATCAATCTACAAGTCTATAATCAAGATATTACAGTTGATAATAGGTGGGTTGTCCCCTATTCGCCAATACTATCAAAAGCATTCAAAGCTCATATCAATGTAGAATATTGCAATTCTGTTAAATCGATTAAATATATCTGCAAGTATGTAAATAAAGACTGTGTTTAGTGTTGCAGAGAAATAACACAATATCAAATGGGAAGGTATGTCAGTAGCAATGAGGCAGTTTGGAGAATATTATCGTTCCCATTTCATGATCGAAATCCGGCAGTTATTCATTTGTCAGTACATTTGGAAAATGGACAACGTGTATATTTCACAGTTGATACTGCACAGCAAATTGCAGAGAATTAAAAGTTGAATAATAGGGAACAAAACCAACTTTATTAAAAACAAGTGTGTTCCTTTTCTTACTTTGTTTTGCCGTGCGAAGCAGGCACCGGGCCCGCTAGTAATTAATAATAATTTGGACATTTCATTCGAAAAATATCACAAGTTTAAAATTGTAAGTTACTTGAAAAATGTTGCATGGTCGCCGCTCAACCTGCTAAGTTAGGCAGCACCATAACACGTTAATTCGGCAAGCAAAAGTTTATAGCATACTAGCTGATAAATCGATTGCTATTGTAGTTGGGAAATTCTCTATGTAGGCATATTCTTTCCTGATATTTCATTTTCAAAATGACGCCGAGCACTACGGTCTAGAACCGTTTAAAAGTTTGAAGAGCATGAAAATGGTTATTATTATTTATTCAAAGTAAGTACTGCATTTATAATAATATATGTACAAGGTGCGTTCCAAAGTAAACAGGACCTTACAAAAAACAGAACAAATGGGCAAAATCTATTTATTTTATTCAAAATAGTCTCTTTCTGCTTCAATACAGCTTCTCGCATGGTTCACAAGCATGTTGAACGAATGTTTTAGCTCGTTGGACGGTATGGCCGCCAGTATGTTCGCGCAAGCTTTTCGAATGGCCCCTACGTCTGCATAATGCTTTCCTTTCATTGGCAAATGCATTTTTCCGAGAAGGAAGAAGTCGCGCTGTGCCATATCACGTGAATACGGGGAGTGCTTAATGGTTAAAATGTGATTTTTGGTCAAATAATAATTCACAAGCGTCGTATAGAATATTGGATTTTGAACAATTTTTGGTCGTCAGTCAATTTGTGCGGAACAAAATGTGCACACACCTTTCGTAAGCCCAACTGTTCGGTCAAAATGCAATAAATTGATGCTTTGGAGATGTTTAATCCCATTTCCATGAATTTCAATGATGATTTCAACTGTTTTTTGATTAATTCACGTTCAGTTTCGTTGAAATTTCCGGTGATCACGGAACCCATATGTTGGTCGTCATTTATGTCCCACGACCGCTTTGAAAACGTTGAAACCACTCGTGCACTCTGCTACGGGATAGGCAATCACCACCATAAACTTGTTTCATCAATTAAAACATTTCGGTAAAAGTTTTACCAATTTTAAAACAAAATTTAATGTTGGCTCTTTGTTCGAAGCTCATTTTCGCACCGATAACACAAACATACTGACACTTAAAACGCAATAACTTCACTTCCAATCGATGAAATATCACTGGACAATCGATAAAGATAGAAGATTCTAACGCACCAGTCGACATATAGATGGCGCCACCAGGGGGAGTTTACTTTGTATTATATAGTACAACTATTCCAGCCTACCTTCAAATAACATTTTGCCTGTCGAGGTGCCCCATAATAATAATAAACGATGTAGGTGTCCCTGGTACTGGTCCTGAAGAGGAGTCAGCATCAAGAAATAAAGTTGTTTTTTCATTTTAAAAAACATATTTAAATCGCGCGGTCGATCCACCACGTGGCAGTCGTGTGCGGAATGAAATAAATTTTGCTAGAATATATTGTCTATACTAAATGTTTACATCTTTAAATTCGTATAGTAGGTAATTCAACCCAAAATGAAAGTTCTTTTTAAATAAATAAAGATTCAGAACTAAACATCATTTCATTTTAGAATTTTGTAAAAATAAACAAAGTTCTTTTGAGAACTAAACATTATTTCTTTTTAGAATTTTGTAAATCTTTTTTTTTTTTTTTTAATTTTTCGGTAAATAATATATTATTTAAAAACTTTTAACTCTCCAAACAGATTTTTGACTCAACAGATTTCAATTTAATCCATTTCAGTTTAATCCAGTTTAACTTTTTTCATTTTAAAATGCTCAAAAGATCCAGATCTGCACTTTCTAGAAATAGTTCCCAGGCGAGGGTATCAAAAACATATCGTGATGGAGAATCTTCATCAGTAACTGAAAATTGTCTTGCAAGTGAAAGAAAATACGCATCACACTTCTTAAGTACCCACGCAAGAGACAACTATCGAGCGGCTTACTGAACAATAAGGCAGAACCTCTCAAGTACGCGCTCGAGAGTCAAGTATGCAGCGTGTGCAGCGGCTTGAAGAACAAAATATTAGAAATATACAAGCTCTCACTAGGGTGTCGAGCTCTGAGTGTTCCCAACGCCTTCATGATCAGAGAGAAAGACAGCGGACATCAACGACTAGAGGTCGTATCAAATTTTAGCTAATAGTAACATATCGGCTTTCAGATAAGATCCACAGATTGATTATGCTCCACTGCTTTCCATACAAATTGGAGTCATGGATAGATCTGCTCTAAGTGTTTTGCCAAAAAATAGGCTGATGAACCGAATGGTATGTGCTGTGCTTTCAGAAAAGTCAACACATTCCGTACATATTTTAGACAACATACGTCGATACAATAACCTTTCTCAAATGACCTCGTTTGACGCAAAAGAAATAAGGATGATAATTTTCATGGACCTTTGTCTGAATGGCAAAACATTCTGAATTCAATTTAGAGGAGTGAATATCGAAGTTGACAACGCATGGATTGTACCACATTTGCCATTATTGTCTAATTCACGCGTTTAATTACATATATGCTTTTGCAATTGATGAACGTTTTTCGACAGTTGTCCATCTCGTAGTTCATTTGATGAAAGCCAAAAAGTGTATTTTAACCCGGAGAATGCAGTACAGCCAGCGGAAACACCGCCAACAAAAAAAATTGACCTTGACTGTAATTGAACCCTACTGATAACACACGCAGGACAACGCCTGAGGGTTCAGCTAGTAATATAGTTTTAGTTATTTAAATAATAATTCCCATGATTTAAGGCAGTGAACATGTATTTGCCAGAGGAGCATAGCCTTATGACGGCTAGGTTATACTTTGTGTATGTGCATATTTCTATTTCTATGCATTTGGATATGTTTTCCTTTATGGATGAACGTTAGGGTGCCCCAAAATATATAAAAGAAATTTTTTTCACGCATACTCTCTTAGTTTGTGTGAATCATATTAAAGCAATTGAAAACAAAGTTTGGTGTACGAATTAAATCGAAACTTGTATTACCTGCTTACTACTTTATAATTTGTGCTTTTTACTGCTCCACTTCTCCCAGTTTGGCTCCCCAAAATATCCAGTGGGCCCAGAAAAAATATTTTACGAAAAACACAGCATTTTGTCATCTAGCGGTAAAGCAAGTTTTGTTAGTTCAATCAGGTGTACATACATACACCTAGTTCTATCAACCTATGACAGGTTTTTATACTTTTGCAACCTATTGCTTCAGAGTATTATGGTTTTGTTACCCTAACTGCTGTAGCCATCATTTAGTGATCGGCCAAGTAGCCAAGCACATATGTACTTGTGCAAATAACGGCAGAGGGTCAGGGCAAAGGCAAAGTAATCTCGTCCCAGAGGTTGGAAGAAGTATGTGACAATATACCACTAGAAATCCTCCCTAGGGATAGCATTACCAAAAAGGTTAACTTCACGGAGAAGTTCATGGTCACCCTTGGCAGCAAGGAGGAGTGGAACGATTCTACTCTCGAGCTGCTGCTGCGGAATAGTACGATCACGTGGTACTCTGACGGCTTGAAAACATCGGAGGGAATAGGTGCAGGGATCGCAGGTCCACACACTAAGCTCTCTATATCTATGGAAAGCTTTCCGAGCATTTTCTAGGCAGAAGTCTTTGCCATAAGTCGGTGTATAGAGATAAACCTCCATTGCAACTATCGCAATGGGCGGATAATCATACTTAGCGATAGTCAAGCGGCACTAAGAGCGATCTACTCCCACGAGATTAAATTGCTACTGGCGCAGGAGTGCAGAGAACGGAAGCTGAATAGCCCGGGAACGAACTGGCTGACAAGCTAGCCCGCTCCGCAGCTTCCACCAACATGTTAGGACCCGAACTCTTCACTGGAGTGGGTCCTCATACCATAAAGGAGTTGCTCCGCAAGTGAAGAAGGAGTAGGCAGAGAAAGGCATTGACAACAAATGCATGGCATGCGACATGCCAAGTTACTAATTATTGGATACAACCACAGCATGTTTAAATTAGTATTAACCTCCCTAGGGAAAACTCCGGCTACAGGTCGCATTTTACACCGGCCGGATATTCGCCGTAGCCAACGCGCAAAGGACCATAAATCTTCCACAGAACCCTTCTTCCGAAAACTCGTAAAGTCGTCTCATCAGATGTTGTCATCGTCCATACCTCTGCACTATACGAGGTGTGTTCAAAAGTATCGCGAATGGTAACTGACAGTTTTCTTCGATTGCAGGGGCGTGGTGCATCATGAGTTCTTGCCACAGGGAAGAACGGTCAATAAGGAATATTACCTGCAAGTTATGCGTAATTTGCGCGAAGCAATCCGCCGAAAATGCCCGGATTTGTGGAAGACTTTTTGGCCAAAAACAACACACTAATGATGCCGCAGCCACCGTATTCTCCAGATCTGGCCCCCTGTGACTTTTTCTTGTTCCCTAAACTGAAGAGGCCTATGAAAGGACGACGTTACGCTTCTCTTGACGAGATAAAGACGGCATCGAAGGAGGAGCTGAAGAAGATAAAAAAAAATGATTTTTTTAAGTGCTTCGAAGATTGGAAAAACCGTTGACACAAGTGCATAATATCTCATGGGGATTACTTTGAAGGGGACAAAATAGATATTCATGAATAAATAAATAATTTTTGAAAAAACACAAAATTCGCGATATTTTTGAACACACCTCGTGTAGGAGGACAGGAATAATGAGTACCTTATAAAGTTTGTTTTTATTCTTGGAGAAAGGAATTTAGCTCTAAATTTCCTATTTAGTCCGAAGTAGCACCTGTTGGCAAGATATTAAATATTCTGCGTTTGCTTTCGAGGCTGACGTTGATATTGGTGTTGATGCTGGTTCTAGAAGAAATTAACTACGATTTCGAAGTTATGACTGTCAACAGTGACGTGGGTACCTAGTCACAAGTGCGACAACTCTTTGTTAGACGACAGAAGATATTTAGTTTTGCCCTCGTTCACAACCAAACCCATGTCATCAACATACGCTAGGGAATGTACACTCTTATAGAAGCTGGTACCTTCTCTGTTTAGTTCCACAACTCGAATTACTTTCTCTAAAAGCAGGTTGCAGAAGTCAAGGGAAATGGAGTCGCCTTGCTTGAAACCTCGTTTAGTTTCGGCTCGGAGAGGTCCTTCCCGATCCTGACTGAGCTTTTGGTATTGCTCAACGTTAGTTTACACAGCGGGGATACCAAATTCAAACATCGCGGCATAAAGGCAGCTCATTTTCGTGCTGTCAAAAGCAGCTTTGAAATCGACGAAGAGGTGAAGCGTGTTGATCCTCTTTTCACGGGTCTTTTCCAAAATTTAACGCATGGTGAATATCTCGTCAGTTGTTGATTTGCCAGGTCTAAAACCACACTGATAAGGTCCAATCAATTTGTTGACGGTGGGCTTCAATCATTTACGCAATACGCTCGATCGAACCTTATACGTAATTTTGCGAAGGATTATCCCACGATAGTTTGCTCAGATCGTGGGGTTTCCGTTTTTGGATTGAGCAGGGCACACTTAAATTCCAATAATTGGGTATGCTTTCGTCCGACCATATTCAAAGAAGCTGATGCATGCTCCTTATCAGCTCTTCGCCGCCGTGTTTGAATAGATCGGCCAGCAATCCATCGGCCCCTGCCGCTTTGTTGCTCTTCAGACGGGTGATTGCTATTCGAACTTCTTTATGCTCGGGCAATGGAACGTCTGCTCCATCGTCATCGATTAGAGAATCGGGTTCGCGATCACTTGATGTTATACTTTCACTGCCACTCAGCTGGTTGGAGAAGTGTTTTCTCCATAATTTTAGTATCCTCTGGGCATTAGCCTCAAGATCGTCTCTAACGGTTCTACAAGAGTATGCTTTGCTCTTGACTTTTTCTGTTAGTCGCCGCATCTTTTCGTAGAATATTCAAGCATTTGAACTCACGATTTTTGGCCTCTCTACTTTTCTGTCTGCAAATGCGTCTCGCCTCCCACTTCGCCTCTCGGAATCTATCCCATTTTCCAAAAACCAATGTTTTCGGATGCAGCTGTACGTAAGCAGCTTAAAATGCTGCGCCACATTTGTATTGCAGCTTCTCGACGTCGTGTTGACGGGCGTTTTTTCCTTCACAGAGGCAGGTGCGAATCTTGGCTGCAACAGTGTAGTGGTCTAGTACAACAGATAACCGTATTTCGTGCCCTGACGTAGTCGATCAGCCTTGATCCATTTGGGGATGTTTCGGAGTGGAGGCTGAATTTACCGACCTTCGCGTTAAAGTCGCTAGGGACGATTTTGATACAGTGGCGGGGGCCTCTCTCATAAGTGCGCTCCAAGCGCTCATAGAAAACATCTTCCGTCGGGGCGTGGGCGCAAATCAGCGATATGTTGACGAACTTCGCTTTGATGCGGAATGTGGCTAGACGTTCATCCACCGCGTTTACTGACAGTACTCGGCGACGGAGTCTCTCTCCCACCACGAATCCCACACCAAATTTGCTCTGCTTTGTATGGCCACCGTAGTAAATGCCATAAGGACCTACTCGTCTCAGTCCCTTTCCCCTCCGCATTCTGTGGACGGCGGTGATGTCAGCCTTTACTTTAACGAGGACATCAACCAGCTGTGCTGCGGCGCCTTCCCAATTAAGGGACCGGACATTCCATGTGCATGCCCTTAAATCGCAGTCCTTATTTCGTTTGCCATGGTCGTCATCAAAAGGGGGGTCACTCATCCGAGGTTTGTTGTTCCTTTTCATTGTTATGATTTCGTACGGGGCGGGTCCCAAACCCAGCGCACAACCCTGCGGAGGGGATGTTTCGCTTTCTCACTTTAACTCGCATTCAAACGGATGTTCTTAGGCTACCCAGAGGATACTTGGTCAAAGACCGGAAGTCGTAAGCTGCTCTATTCATATGTAAAAGAATCGTTTCTGGCCACTCCCAAGAGAATGGCGATCAGAGAACTTTCCTCACTTGCGTGAACTCCATCCTCCACTTAATGAATAAATGTATATAAAATTGCTTAGGTTCGATACTCTGGTTGACGTTTGAAGTCTGAAGGTAATTCTCTGGCTTATTTTCTGGCAAGTTTCAGGAGTATAAAATATTCGGTTGCACCCGAAATAAGCTTACTTGTTGTTTACAATTTTGATAAGAAAACATTTCGTTTTCACCGTAACTAAGATAGATTTAAGTTTTGTAATAGTTAACTGCATTTTCCGTAATAAATTTGTATTTTAAGATATCTTCTTGAGCACTGTGAACTGTTCCGTCCGTGGAGTATTTCTGTACCTATTCTCCACTGTTATCGCTTTTAGTATTTTCGTTATTTAATACGATTACGGGTTTAATGTTAGGATTTTAGAGATTATTTAACCATGGGAAAAGTTTTGTGATTGTTTCGAGTTACGGATAGGTTCGAGCTAGCATTCAACGAAACGAAGCGAATTGGATGACAGCTTTGGCTTAGCACTAACCCGATAGCATACTGAGATGCATCAGTTGTTAGTAAAAGTTTTTTAATTAAAATCCGGTGGTTGTTTAACTGGTACATTTGTAATTAATTCCTTGAATGTTCCGACGAACCTAAAAATTCATTGTTCTTATTGTCAACAACGCAATTTTTGCCGCGAGATCTGTTTTTAACCAAAAGGGCATACGATTAAACTAGTAGTGACTACTTGATGAAAGCCTTTAGCATTTCTTAAAAGCAGTCATGCGGTAAGTTGTAAATAACTCTTCCACAACAATAAGTTAGAAGTATTTTTTTGCCAAGACGAATAAAATTCTCACATTTTTACTATCAAATCGGAATCGCACAAAAAAAAAAATTTACAGCTCTTATTGCGTACGTATTTATTATCTACGACTTCAAAGTTTAGACTTCCAACAGAACCGTGTAAGTCTAGTCGGGAATGCGATCACTGTTATTCGTTCACAACCAGGCGCATCCGTTCCTTAATCAGTCTGGAAAAAGCAGAACTAAAAGCGCGGTTGTTGAGGTCAATGAAATAAATATCCTCGGCGTTCACCATCAGTTGTAAGCTGTTATAATTTTATAACATTCCTATTGAGTTCTGCACCTCTTATTATTTTATCTAGCAATAGACTGAAGAAGTCACACGATAGGAAGTCTCCTTGTCTGAAACGGTATAGAACCATTTGGAGAGGTGCTTCCCGACCGTAATTTTGCGAGGATTCCTTATTCGGACATAGCGACATAAAAACAGTTCCTTTTCGTGCTGGTGAAGGCTACTTTAAAATGAGGTGGTGTGTAACGGGTCTTTTCAGGATTTGGTGCATGAAAATCTGGTTACACTGATGAGGTCCAATTGTTGACGGTGGGCTTCAGTCTTTCACTCACTATGCTTGATAGGATCTTGTATGCAATATTAAGGAAGTTTCTACCACGATAATTAGCGCATATTGTGGGTTAACATATTAGTGGGTTAGGTAGAGCACTAATAGGTCCCAATCTTCGGGCATGCTTTCATCCGACCATATCTTGCAAAAAAGCGTATTCATCCGGGTAAGCCATCAGCCTTACCGCTTTGCTTTTCTTCAAGCAGGTAATTGCTATTCGAACATCATCATAGTCGGGCAATGGAACATCTATTCTATCGTCATTGATTGGAAATCAGGCTCGCCATCTTCAGATGTTCACTTTCCTGACGTTCAGGAGGCTAGTGAAGTGTTCCCTCCATAACTTCAGTACTTCTGAACATCAGCCACTAGTACACATCTTTGGGTCCTCTCTGGCATTAAAATCGCCAATCTCATTCCCTTAAATCAGAGTCCTTAATACGTTTATTTTGGTCGTCATCAAAAGTAGATTTTTTCATCTGAGGCTGTTGGCTTTTTTTCATTGGTAGTGGTTTCTACGTGTCAGGTGCAAAACTCAGCGCACAACCCTTGCACTTGACGAGTAGTATAAAATTTTATACATATTTATAAAGCGAACCGTTTGTTACAAGACGCTGTTCCCCTGTTTTTTTTTAAAAACATTTGTTTTAAAAAACAGAGAACATATTTTCATAAAAGTCTACGTATCGTCACTTGATTGTTTGAAATGAAAATATCACAAAAAGGAGTTTAACAAGAGAAAAGGAAGTTAAGGGGTTATATACAGTAATTAATTTAAAATTTATTTTAAAACAAATTTAAGGGCACAAATTTAGACAAAAATCCGTTTTTTATAAAAAACTATTTGGTCATACCGAAACTTTACTAGATTTGACATTACTTTAATGAAATTGTTTGGTTCAGAGATATAATGGTCACCGCAAAACGTTCTTTTGAGAGGAGCTCCCAGAGTTAGGACGCGAAATCAGGCAACAACGCCAACACAACAGCTGAGTGATGTTACCAAGTAACGAAAAAACTGTCATGCTTGCCAGTCTGGTACTTCGATACTCGGTATAGCGATAATCTGTTAATTCTACAAAAACAAAACCCACATAAAAAACTACCGAGTAACGACTAACGAATTAACAAAACTGGTCTGAATACCCCTAATGTGTTTTCGTTTAACAGATTTTACATGGACGAAAACACAAGTTTTAGGGAGTTAACACCTAACCATACATATATGACCAACAACAACAAGCCAATACCACATCACGCATATACAACGTGATCAGCACACAAACACATGACATCATCAGACAGGAATGTACAGCCGCCACGTGACCGACAACAACAAGCCAATACCACATCACGCATATACAACGTGATCAACACACAGACACATGGAGGGGCATCATCATACAAGAATGTACAGCAACCACGTGACCAACAACAACAAGCATGACATTATCCAAGATGCCACGCCACCGGAATTAGCCAATCGGAAGCCGACACGAGTTGACTGCACTGCTAGAAAAGAGTGACGCGCATACAACTCTTGTCCTCAGTTTGAATAGAGATTTAGACATAATCAGTTATAATATTTTGTGTATACAAATATTAAATATTTAAATAAAAGGAACCTTCGAGGAATCGAAGGAAAATATATTTTTAAAGAATAATTAAAGACTATTCTTAATTAGGGCGAAAACTAGTATTTCCCAAGAAAACATGTTTTCATTATCGGTCCGAACGTAGTATTGTATAAGAGCTCTTTTTAGTTTTGTGACCTGCTAACTATGAAGTCACAAATTTGAGACAATATTTTGTGACTAAAAACTAGAGACTGTATTGTGAACAGTATTACAGAATCGCGCTAAGAATTTTAATTGATAGAAATGATATTAATTTTACCTTCTTTAAAGGATTTGTAAATCTTCTCATGAATAATAAAAAAATTAAATATTTCAAAATGGAGATATATAGGTACATACAATATGTATGCTGTTGTGTTGTACGTTAAATAAAATAATTTAATTATTATAAATACATAGTAGTACTACTAATAAAGATTAAGATCGCCATAAATTCGCATAAGAACGTAGAAATAAAATTAAACTAATCATTCATGTCGTCCTACGGCATTGTCCTTTGTTACACTGTCGCCTGCTGCGTTTTGTCGCTCATACGTTTTTTTCTTCAACGTTAGTTATGCCTCGTTTGGCTGTTTAGACATTTGAATTCTCGCTCTTGAGTTGAAGTTTTTTTTTGTTTTTTCAGTTTCTATCTTTCAAATTGTTGTTTATAGCATATTTGACTTCTTTTGTTCATTTTCGATTTTAGAGCGCTTTTTTCACTTTCACTATTTGCTTCAACTGTACAATTTCGCGTCCTAACTCTGGGAGCTCCTCTCAGAACGTGTTGCGGTGACCACTATATCTCTGAACTGTCCACTTATATCTTTGAACCAAACAATTTCATTAAAGTAATGTCAAATCTAGTAAAGTTTCGGTATGCTTAGTAAGCAATATAAAATTTTTTGACAAAATAGTTTGTCATAAAAAACGGATTTCTGTCTAAATTTGTGGCCTTAAATTTGTTTTAAAACAAATTTTATATTAATTACTGTATATAACCCCTTAACTTCCTTTTTCCTTGTTAAACTCTTTTAACTTTTTTCTTTTTTGTAGTATTTTCATTTCAAACAATTAAGTAACGATACGTAGATTTTTATGAAAATATGTTCTCCAAATTATTTTTCAACGACAAATGTTGTTAAAAAAAATACACAGGGGAGCAGCGTCTTGTAACAAACGGTTCGCTTTATAAATATGTATAAAATTTTATACTACTCGTCAAGTGCGAGGGTTGTGCGCTGAGTTTTGCACCCGCCACGTAGAAGCCACTACCAATGAAAAAGAGCCAACAGCCTCAGATGAAAAAATCTACTTTTGATGACGACCAAAATAAACGTATTAAGGACTCTGATTTAAGGGAATGAGATTGGCGATTTTAATGCCAGAGAGGACCCAAAGATGTGTACTAGTGGCTGATGTTCAGAAGTACTGAAGTTATGGAGGGAACACTTCACTAGCCTCCTGAACGTCAGGAAAGTGAACATCTGAAGATGGCGAGCCTGATTTCCAATCAATGACGATAGAATAGATGTTCCATTGCCCGACTATGATGATGTTCGAATAGCAATTACCTGCTTGAAGAAAAGCAAAGCGGTAAGGCTGATGGCTTACCCGGATGAATACGCTTTTTTGCAAGATATGGTCGGATGAAAGCATGCCCGAAGATTGGGACCTATTAGTGCTCTACCTAACCCACTAATATGTTAACCCACAATATGCGCTAATTATCGTGGTAGAAACTTCCTTAATATTGCATACAAGATCCTATCAAGCATAGTGAGTGAAAGACTGAAGCAAACCGTCTACATTTGGACCTCATCAGTAAACCAGATTTTCATGCACCAAATCCGGAAAAGACCCGTTACACACCACCTCATTTTAAAGCAGCCTTCACCAGCACGAAAAGGAACTGTTTTTATGTCGCTATGTCCGAAAGAGGTACTCTCGCAAAATTACGGCTTTGTAAATTGACGTTGAGCAACACAAAAAACTCCGTCAGAATCGGGAAGGACGTCTCCAAATGGTTCTATACCGTTTCATACAAGGGGACTTTCTATCGTGTGACTTCTTTAGTCTATTGCTAGATAAAATAATAAGAGGTGCAGAACTCAATATGAAGGTTATAAGATTATAACAGCCTAACTGATGGTGTACGCCGAGGATATTTATATCATTGGCCTCAACAACCGCGCCATTAGTTCTGCTTTTTCCAGACTGATTAAGGAAGCGAAACAGATGCCTCTGGTTGCGAACGAATAACAGTGATCGCATTGCCGACTAGACTTACACGGTTCAGTTGGAAGTCATAACTTTGAAGTCTTAGGTAATAAATCGTCTATCTTTAAACCAGCATAAGCACCAATACCAATATAAGCCTTGAAATCGAAGGCAGAATCCCTCTTGCCAACAGGTGCTACTTTGGACTGAGTAGACAATTAAAAATTAAAATAAAGTAAATTTATGGTCCTTTGCGCGTTGGCAGCGGCAAGCACCGCAGTGAATGCAACGATGAAGTGTAACACTACAACTTTTAATTTTGAATTTTGATGTTGGTAGGCAATTTAAAGTTGCTCAACATCTGTATTGTTAGTAATATTGCCAATGAAGGCTGCACATTGTTAAAGTGTATCAATTGATGTCTAAATATGATATATTTCCTACCTTTCAGTACTTGTAATAAACTTTCATTTTGATGGATTGATAGAGCTGTTAATTTCCAAACAAATTTTGAAAAGGCAACATGTACTTGCAGTTTCGGTCGCATGATACCAGCTTAGATGAAGTGCAAACTCCCCGTGTTTTTTGTTTAGTTGCATAAACTGCAATTAAGCATAGCAAAAATAGTCAAAACATAAATTAAATTAGTTATAAATAATATTTAAGAGGATCAGCTAAATTTTCGTACACCAATAACGGTATTTTATATGAACATATGTATGTTTGTTTTTGTGTGTTTATTTGAACTCAACGCATTTGCAAAGGACACCTGTGGGCTAAACATACATGTCTCTCAGACCGCTAAAGCTAGCCAAATTCACTTAGGACACCTCTTGGAAGGAGTCTTCAAATCGGATAATAACCTCGTTGAGACCCATATAACGGTACTGTTAAAAATTAATAAAACGCGAACATACCAGGGACATTAAATTTTACCCCCAAAATGATACGAAAGGGTTTTATACGAGCCGGTGTCAAAATCGGACGATGGGCTTAGTACCATCCGCTTTTACGTAAAGTCACATACCTTAGAACTTATTCGACCGATATCAACCGAATTTGGTACTTACCATTCTTCTGACAGTTTTATGGTACAATGCGAAAATTGGTGAAATCGGACTAAAATAGCGCCTGCTTCCCTTACAAGAAAATTTTAAATTCCATTTTATCCCTTCAATTTCTAGTACATAATTAATAATATATCCAAATAAAACTCTCCACGAATAGTGTCTTTGAAGTATGCCACTCTATTTCCATAAATTACTCCAAATCAGGGTAAAATTGTTAAAGCCACTAGGTACCGAATGTGTTGACCCCGCTACAAGCAGTCGACCTTTGACCAAAAAAATCGGAAAATGTGTAAGATATATAGGGTAAGTTAGGGCAGAGTGATGAAGGCATGATTTTTTTTTATCAGTAACTCATCGGCCTCAACACCCGCGCCGTTAGTTCTGCTTTCTCCAGACTGGACAAGGAAGCAAAACAAATGAGTCTGGCAGTGAACGAGGGCAAGACGAAATATCTCCTGTCATCAAACAAACAGTCGTCGCACTCGCGACTTGGCTCCCACGTCACTGTTGACAGTCATAACTTGTAGATAATTTCGTCTATCTTGGAACCAGCGTAAACACCACCAACAATGTCAGCCTAGAAATCCAACGCAGAATAACTCTTGCCAACAGGTGCTACTTCGGACTGAGTAGGCATTTGAGAAGCAAAGTCCTCTCTCGACAAACAAAAACCAAACTCTGTAAGCCGCTCATATGGCGCAGAGGCTTGGACGATGTCAGCAACGGATGAGTCGACGTTGCGAGTTTTCGAGAGAAAAGTTCTGCGAAAGATTTATGGTCCTTTGCGCGTTGGCCACGGCGAATATCGCATTCGATGGAACGATGAGCTGTACCAGATATACGACGACATTGACATAGTTCAGCGAATTAAACAACTGCGGCTACGCTGGCTAGGTCATGTTGTCCGGATGGATGAAAGCACTCCAGCTCTGAAAGTATTCGACGCAGAACCCGCCGGGGAAGCAGAGAAAGAGGAAGACCTCCACTCCGTTGGAAAGAGCAAGTGGAGAAGGAACTGGCTTCGCTTGGAATATCCAATTGGCGCCACGTAGCGAAAAGAAGAAAGGACTTTCGTGCGGTTGTTAACTCGGCTATAATCGCGTAAGCGGTGTCTACGCCAATTAAGAAGAAGAAGAACTAAAAAATTCTGAAAGGAGTTTTATGTTGTTTGAAAAATATGCCTTTAATGTATTATGTATTCAAGAATTGGCGGGTAGTGTGATATACTTTATAATTTTAATGTAATTTACAAGACTTGCTTAGCGTTTCGACGGGCATTTGCTATGTGCACAAAATACAATAAGTCGCTTTGGAAACTTGTCGTCTACCTCGTTTGCATCAAAGGATTTCTTGGAAAAGGTTCACTTTGCGTCCTTACTTGGTGGCGCTTCTGCCCGAAATTCTTCACCTGAGCTCTGAAAATGCAAACTTTTTCGGACTCGCTCGATAAGTACGAGGTAAGTTCCAAAGTAAACAGGAATTTTTGAATCTAGCGCCCCCTGGTGGCGCCATCTTTATGCCGACTGATGTGTTTGTATCTGCTGTTTTCATCGATTGTCCAATGAGAATGTCATGACATTTCATTGATTGGAAGTAAAGTTGTTGCGTTTTAAGTGTCAGTATGTTTGTGTTATCGGAAATGTTTCAATCGACGAAACAAGTTTATGGCGATGATTGCCTATCCCGTAGCTGAGTGCGGAAATTCCATCGAAATTGTGAATTGTGCGTGAATTCATCAAAAATCAACCGAAACGATTTGAAATTCATGGAAATAGAATTGAACAACTCCAAAGCATCAATTACTTGCTTATGACTGAACATTTGCGCTTTCAAAAGGTGTGTACTCGGTTTGTTCCGCACAAATTAACTGACGACCAAAATTGTTCAGAATCTAACATTCGATCCACGCTTGTGAATGATTACACATTTTAACCATTAACCACTCCCCGTATTCACCTGATATGGTACCGTGGGACTTCTTCCTTTTCGGAAAAATGCATTTGCCAATGAAAGGAAAGCATTATGCAGACGTAGAGGCCATTCGAAAGGCTTGCACCGGCATACTGGCGGCCATACCGGCCAACGAGCTAAAACACTCTTTTGCCATGTTTTTGGACCATGCAAAAAGCTGTATTGAAACAGAAGGAGACTATTTTGAATAAAATAAATTGATTTTGCCGAAAAAATCATTTGTTCTGTTTTTTTAAGTGCTGTTTCCTTTGGAATGTAATTTGTATTCTTGTTTTTGCTTTGCCTGGTTACTCTGACTTTTTACCTTGTTGCTGTATATCTTTTACGTAGTACCAATTTTTACCCTTTTCAAAATTGTTCATGCTTTCCTTCAAAGATGCTTTTGTCAGAGGGGGCTTGGGGGCCTAAGGGTAGGCAATAGTTTGTTCAGACATTAGAAAAAAAGAAGGAAAACAAAGTTCGTAAAAGAAAATACTGCAAAAATTGTATTGAAATTTGTATAACTTTTACATGAACCTAGCATAATGTTATATTTAGAAATATTTTTGAGTAAGGAAAACATATTGACTTGAGTCCAGAGTCAGAGTATTTAATATTGTTTGGCTTGAATAGGTTTTTGTATTAGATGCACCAAAATGAGAGGAAATACGAAACCTATTAAGGATATTTTCTGGCGAACTTGATGTTGTTGGGATATCTAGCACCAAATTTAATATTATAAATTGCTAAGTGTAGTTCACTTACATTCTCTAAGGCTATATACGAACGGAATTGTTTTGATATAAGACGGTTTTCACATTATAAATAAAATCAAAGCAACGATACTCATCGCATTTATGTGCAAATTTGAATTTACAGTTGGAATGTTTTGCCTATGTGATTTTCTATCTCTAATTCATTCACTCAGCGTGATTCTTCAAGAAGAATCGATCGATCAAGCTACGCTGCTTGTAACGTTTCGAAATCGAAAACAAAAAACTGAGGAATAAATTTTGATCCATTCAGGCACGAAAAAAATGGGGCAGCACTGAAAGTTGACGAAGGAAAACCAAGAATCCGCACCCGAGAGACAAAACGCGAAAATTTATGCGAAGAAAACTATCGGATCTCAGTGTAAATTCCTCTGTTGCATACAATCGGCGTACATTTGAAAACGCGCTTTGCTGGAGAAGTATTGGCTAGATTTACACTGAGTTTACTGCTTCCAAAAAAAGTATCTGCTTTGAAAACCAAAGAAATGGAAAATTTTATTGAGTGCTTGATAGATAGATTTAGAGGTCTTTTGGATAATGACAACGTCGCACAGTGGGGCAGAATGACCTAAAAGTTGGCATCAACTAAACGGCTTAAGCTAGGAAGTTGGAAATTGGTACCCTGATTCCTCTTACTAAAGTTAGTATGTGTACCAAATTTCAGAATATTGCGCTTACAACCGAAGTTTTTAGACTGTATCAGATTTACCTGAACCGTTCATATAGTGATTGGTGGCGACTGCTTTATTTTATATATATATTTATATTGCTACTTTCATCACTAGACCAATTTTCGTTTTGTTGACCGTCATCATCGCAAATATCGTCATATTCTTCATCGTTATTAGGAGTAAGTGGACATATCAATAATTCCAATACTTCAGTTGGTAACTTTTGGTTATTAGTTCTTTTGAATTTTCTCTTTGAACTTATTACCGGATCAGACCTTAGCATAAATGAATTGAATATGTCAATATTAGTTTCCACACGGCCGCATTTTCTTGAATGGTGTTCGCGATATCTTTTAAAATCCTTGTTGCATGCCTCTTGTGCTTCTTCCGATAATTGGCGGATTGGTAGTAAAGCGTGAGAAATTATTTCAGGGCCATGTATTAAAAACTTATGCATTGTTGGAGGCATGCGAGACCAAGGGTATTTATCCACAAAGTACCTAGCAGTGTCCAGGCAATACTTCGTGAACTTTTCAACATTTATTTCATGTCCGCTGGCTACAGTTATTAATATATTGTGCAATCTTTTAATCAAAGTTAAATCCAATTTTTTAAATTCGGCCGAAACCTCTGCCTCCCTAAAGAATCGTCGCGCTGTGTTACCATCATTAGAATTTCCAAACCCTGGCTTTGGAACATCAACAATCAAACCGCATCGTTTTCTAAATTCGTTTTGTATTCGTTTTTTTATTTTCAGCAACAATATTTTTTTCCAAGTCATTTCGAACTTGCCATTTTTCTACTGGCAGTTTATAAGACAGATGCAAAAGAATCTTATCCATCCGTGCAATATTGATAGTCCAAAGCTTAAGTTATCTGTATGTATTTCTCGTTTCACCATTTTGTCAATATGATGTTGCACTACAAATGTAGCACTTTTGAGTGGATGTCGTCTGGGTTATCGCATTACAAACTTTCCCATCCACCATAGTAAAAAGTAAAGCGTGCTCAACTTCAATAGATTTTCCATCACATATCGTTTTAGATTATTTAAGATTTCCAATCTCTTCAGTAACTCTGTTTTTCTCCGGTATTGAAACTTCAGAGGATTCCTTAATAAATTCAATTTTCAAAGGCCTGCAATAGCGCGTCGAAGATGGAGCAGGATTTTGCCAAACAACTCTTTCGCCCAACACTATACGAATACTAGTTATGAAAACATCAGAATCAGAAGCTTCAATACCATGAAATACTTGCTTATATGAGCTATGGCCTACCATCGAATCCCCACTTGTGTAAATCCTTTGCGGGAATGGAATCTATTACAGTCCTCTGTGCAATAATCAGACGACATATTGTGTGGTCCAGCAAGGATTGTAAAGTTGCACAGACAAGCGTATTAGTTGCCTTGATGTGTTCTTTGGAAGGATAACATTTCTTTTTTTCTTCCTGTATTACTTTATAGGAAGGAAATTTATCCCGAGCAGCCAATCTTATTATATTTTACTGATTCCTTGTCAACTTGGCATCTACCACGACAGCCAAAGCATCTTCACCTGACAAACAAGTACTTTCGTAATGGCCTGATGAAGTTTTTGAACACATATTTGCGCTATCATAATTCTGAGATAAGCTTTTCATCAAAAGTTTTAATGCCTTCACTTTACCCGATTCCCTTAATTTCATTTGAGTAGCATAACTCAGGACATCAACTGGCGTATATTCCCTCAAATCTTTTGTTTTCATTCGTTTGGTACGCTCTGAGCTTTCTTCAAAAGATCTCTCAGGCCGACAACCTTTTTGGCTTGAATTTTTCATAAAACAAATTGAGCAATCCAGCCTTGTTTTATTAATTTCATTAAAAACGTCTATTTTTCGGTACGATTTGTTCCAACGAAGTTTAAATTCAGACTTCAGGAGGTTCAATGTTTTATTCAATTCTTCTTTAGTCACTTGCTGAAATTTTGTTTGTTTTTCCAATTCATTTAAAAAAAAAATTAACTTTTCATCAGTTGTGATTTTTTCACAACAAAATATTATTTGAATGAGCTCCCTACGATTGACAAAAATTGATTTTGAACTAACACCTGAAATGAAAAGTTGAATCAACCACTAGAAGATTATAAAATTAAGGTAGTATGACAACACTGGATTCTATTTGACGATTTACAACTAAAATAATAAAAATCAATGCAGTTCATATTTGTACTTGTAGTTGACGTTTGACAAACAAATAATCAAAACAAAGTAAAAAAAGCTTCGAACTAATCTACAACAAAAGGTAATACATAGGCACATACATAAATGCGAGCAAATGCCAAAACGCAAAAAATCCGCACAATTTTTTTTTTTAATTAAGTACATAAATATACATATTACAGGATAATTAAAAAATTTCCGGCCGATCATGCCGGGCTCACTAACTTTTCCAATTTTTAAAACTTAAACTGTAGGAAAATAAACTTATTAAGGTAGGGTTCCAAAAAAAAACGACCAAAATGTGAAAATCACAATTACGCACAAAGTGAATATAAATGAATCTTTATAAATACCCGATGTTGATGGTTCCATATTAAAAGTTGCTAAATTATAGTCAGCGACTGAAAAATATGTATTCAAACTGTGAATAGAAAATGTACAAAAATCAAACTGCACTTATTGCGAAAATAAGCTCTGTGTTTGTAAGGCTCTGAAAAGAGAGGTGGTGAAAATGACATTGAAAAACCGTTGGTTTATTGTTGCTAGTATATTCATAAATCCAAAGCAATAAACAAAGTGTTACCGGCTATTTTGAAAAAATTTGTTTTTGCCAACTTTTCTGGTCTGCTGCCTCATTGTGAGTCGTACGACATTTGAAGTTCAAAGGTGAACTGGTTCACTGGCAGTGCCAAAGATAACGTTAAAGAACTGCGATATAGACCTAAACCCCATGATTCGTAGTTTTCTTCGCATATTCTGCGCACTTCGTAAGACGAATGCGAGCTCTGAACGCTCTTTTTCGACACTTCGTCAAAGAACGTGGCTGAAAACGAACATGCATCAACATAGATTGATCTGCCTGGAGTTGATGCACTCCTTTCATGACATTGAAGTCACTGCCGAAGAAGTTCTCGGAAGATTGTCAAAACTTGGCTTACATCATTATGTTTTGTTTTTCTATTCAATACCCGAAGTGACTGCAGTATTATTCATTATATGTAATTATCTTCATATTTCAAGCACCTAAAAACAAGACAAAACAAATATTCGTGCGCAAATAAAACAAAGTTGAAATTCGGTTGATTGTCTGTCTGTCCGTCCGTCCGTGAGATACAAGTATCTTGATAAAACTTGGTACGCAGATTTCTTAGTACAAAAAAGTCCGAGTTTGTAGATGGGCGTAATCGCACCACTGCCATGCCCAAAAATCGTCATTAACCGAAAACACAGTAATGGTACTTTAACTAAGCACTAAATTAAGATATAAAGCTGTAATTTAGCACAGACGATTGCAACAGTCAGGAGCATATGTGGGTAAAAAATTTTGAAAAAGTATATATCTCCTAAATCACTAAATCTACAAAACCCAAATTCGCTCAGCACAAATAGTACAAGAAGCGTACATAGCGTATAAATGAATGAAATCGGATGAAAACCCCGTTCGCTCCCCATATAACGGTACTGTTCAAAACTACAAAAAGCGCGATAAATCAATAAAAATTTGCCATCAGGATGGTATGGCAAAGCTCTATAGAAACCGCGAAAAAATTGGATTATGGGCGTAAAGGACAAGTAAATAGAATTACTAACGAGACAAGGAAAGCATTTGAGCACAGGGAGTACTGTTCAGCAATATTTCTAGATGTAGCTCAGCCGTTTGATAAGGTGTGGCACGAGGTCTTTTATACAAGATTAAAAATATTCTACCTTTAGCGTGGTACAAAACATTGAAGTCTTATTTAAAAATAGAAAATTTATGGTAAAAGTGGGAGATTTCATATCTGATGAACGACTGATAAGGGCTGGTGTACCCCAGGTCAGTGTTTTAGGCCCAACACTACAAATCATATATACAGCAGATCTTCCAACAGCTAATAATATATACTTCAACTTTTGCGGACGATACAGCTATAGTTTGCCGTAACAAAAGCCACATTTTAGCATCAAAGAATATTAGCGGAGCATTTAAGTTCTGTCGAAGAATGGCTAGCGAACTGGCGTATAAATGTGAATGAACAGAAATGTAAGCATGTTACATTTTCGCTTAAGCCAAAAATGTGCCCTGCAGTAAAAATAAACAATATTTAAGTACCCCAAGCGAACGAAGTAACATATCTTGGTATTCACCCAGATAGAAGATTCACGTGAAGAAAACATATCTCTAGTAAAATAACATGTATGAAGATTAGAGCTGCAAATTTAAATTGGCTTTTAAATAAAAACTCCAAACTTTGCCTAGACAACAAAGTGCTCTTATATAATGCGGTCATAAAGCCGATTTGGATGTATGGCATTCAACTGTGGGGTACGACCTGTGCAACTAATATTGATATATTACAAAGGTTCCAATCAAAAATGCTTAGAATAATCAAGTGTTCGCCATGGTACATGCGAAACGAAAATATCCATAAAGACCTTGATATTCCTTTGGTAAAGAAAGAAGTAGAAGATAACAGAATCAAATATATAACTAAACTCCGAAATCACCCAAACCCTTTGGCTAACGCTTTGGTACATTCCTGCGATCAAACACGACTGAAAAGAAGAGATATGCCCGCGTATTAAAGAGCGTCGTATCACCAAAACAGCTCAATCACTTGCTTGAGTCTGTCTAGTTTTTAAATAGATTTAAGATTTTATAACTTATTATTAGGCTTTAAGAAAAAAGCAGATCCAATAAATAAAATAAGTTTGAAAAAAGAAAGCTTTAACTCCGGTGTCTGGTCAAATGGGGTTGTTTTCTGATCAATCTGGACCCGACCACCATAAATGGTGGCTCAGCAACTCTGATGGAGTCACCCCACGGCTGGCGCAATCCGCTGGATTTTGTGCTGAACCTACGTAATGCCACAAATCTAAAGATGTAAATTGTTGTACATGCCGAACCCGGTTGGTAACATATAGTTTTAACATCGCTGGCTGTTTGCGTAGCCAACTGAAGACAATACTGGAGTTCGTCAGTAAGTGTACAGATGTATTCTCTAAACTTAGCGCTTTACCAACATCACAAATCGTTTTGGTTAATAAAAGGCTCCACATAGTTCCAGTCGAGGGATTCTAACGCCTTTCAACGGCGCAACCTTGGTGCGTGCGGTAAGTAAGGCTACCTTGGCATTGTTATCATTGTCGATAGTGCGTGCGTAAATCACCGCAGCATTAGTTGCAATCATACCAATCAAGGTACACGAACATTATCGAGAGTACATAAGTCATCGCAAAATTTAGACCAAATATGGCACAGATCTTTAGGTAGTGGAGTACCCGAAGATAAGCCCGCAGACCAAAGAGTCTGTATACATACCTTGACCGATATAATGACTAGTGCCAAAAATCCAGTGGGATTATACTATTGACCTACATCACTAAGAACTCGTAGGCTTCATCGGCATTTCATCAAACTTCTTCAGTGATACCTTAAATAACAATTCATCTCTCACCGGGTCTCAACGCAGCTCCTTGCAGTGTAGCTATAGGTAAGTGAATATTGCATTCATGCAGAGAAGAGGACTCTCCAATTTTCGCTAGAACGGTGGTTCTGTTAGAATTCTATTTTGGAAGTTTAAAACAACCATCCGACAAAATCATAGATACATTATGGACTAAAGCGACTGTTTCTTCAACGTCAGTACAACTCGAAAGGAAGTCGTCTACATAAAATGAAGAAAGAATGGCAGAACGTGCCGATTCAACTTGATAATGGTTACTAACCAATCCATAATTATCGGCAGCGCACTGATGTAACGCTCACACTGCATTGTATGGGCTAATCGTAAGCTGATATATTTTAATGTTCTCGTTCGGTGATTTGCGCTATAGGATACGTTGGAGATCTCGATCTTCCAGTGCCACTAAAACCTGGCGAAACACCTTTTCCACGTTAGCTGTCAGAACGTTTCTTCGGAATCGGAAAAGGATATTGCTCAATGAATTCTGAATGGTTGGACCTACACCCTGTATATCATTTAGAGAAACACCACACCAAGCTTATCTAGTACGGCATGATACGGAATGTAATATACACGATTGGAATCATTAAAGGTACCTAGAGCTTCCATGTGCCCTAGCTCGATATTCCTCTTCTTCTTTACTGTCGTAGACACCGCTTATGCGATTATAGCCGAGTCGACAACAGCGCACCAGTCGTTTCTTCTCTTCGCTACGTGGCGCCAATTGGATATTCCAAGCGAAGCCAGGTCCCTCTCCACTTGGTCCTTCCAACGGAGTGGAGGTCTTCCTCTTCCTCTGCTTCCCGCGGCGGGTACTGCGTCGAATACTTTCAGAGCTGGAGCGTTTTCATCCATCCGGACAACATGACCTAGCCAGCGTAGCCGCTGTCTTTTAATTCGCTGAACTATGTCAATGTCGTCGTATATCTCGTACAGCTCATCGTTCCATCGAATGCGATATTCGCCGTGGCCAACGCGCAAAGGACCATAGATCTTTCGCAGAACTTTTCTCTCGAAAACTCGCAACGTCGACTCATCGGTTGTTGTCATCGTCCAAGCCTCTGCACCATATAGCAGGACGGGAATAATGAGCGACTTATAGAGTTTGGTTTTTGTTCGTCGAGAGAGGACTTTACTTTTCAATTGCCTACTCAGTCCGAAGTAGCACCTGTTGGCAAGAGTAATCCTGCGTTGGATTTCCAGGCTGACATTGTTGGTGGTGTTAATGCTGGTTACTAAATAGACGAAATTATCTACAACTTCAAAGTTATGACTGTCAACAGTGACGTGGGAGCCAAGTCGCGAGTGCGACGACTGTTTGTTTGATGATAGGAAATATTTCGTCTTGCCCTCGTTCACTGCCAGACCCATTTGAGTTGCTTCCTTATTCAGTCTGGAGAAAGCAGAACTAACGGCGCGGGTGTTGAGGCCGATGATATCAATATCAGCAGCTGTACACTCTTGTAAAAGATTGTACCTGCTCGATTAAGTTCTGCAGTTCGAATAATTCGATAGGGAGTCGCCTTGTCTGAAACCTCGTTTGGTATCGAACGGCTCGGAGAGGTCCTTCCCGATCCTGACGGAGCTTTGAGTGTTGCTCAGCGTCAGTTTACATAGCCGTATTAGTTTTGCGGGGATACCAAATTCAGACATCGCGGCATAAAGGCAGCTCCTTTTCGTGCTGTCGAAAGCAGCTTTGAAATCGACGAATAGGTGGTGAGTGTCGATTCTCCTTTCACGGGTCTTTTCCAAGATTTGGCGCATGGTGAATATCTGGTCGGTTGTTGATTTACCAGGTCTGAAGCCACACTGATAAGGTCCAATCAGTTTGTTGACGGTGGGCTTTAATCTTTCACACAATACGCTCGACAGAACCTTATATGCGATGTTGAGGAGGCTAATCCCACGGTAGTTGGCGCAGATTGTGGGGTCTCCTTTTTTATGGATTGGGCATAGCACACTTAAATTCCAATCGTTGGGCATACTTTCATCCGACCATATTTTACAAAGATGCTGATGCATGCACCTTATCAGCTCTTCGCCGCCGTGTTTGAATAGCTCGGCCGGCAATCCGTTGGCCCCTGCCGCTTTGTTGTTTTTCAGGCGGGCAATTGCTATTCGAACTTCTTCATGGTCGGACAATGGAACATCTGCTCCATGGTCATCGATTGGGGTATCGGGTTCGTTTTCTCTTGGTGTTGTATTTTCACTGCCATTCAGCAGGCTGGAGAAGTGTTCCCTCCATAATTTAAGTATGCTCTGGGCATCGGTGGCTAGATCACCTTGGGGGGTTCTACAAGAGTATGCTCCGGTCTTGATACCTTCTGTAAGCCGCCGCATCTCTTCGTAGAAATTTCGAGCATTACCCCTGTCGGCCAGCTTATCAAGCTCTTCGTACTCACGCATTTCGTCCTCTTTCTTTTCTGTCAAATGCGTCTCGCTTCCCTCTTCAACTCTCGGTATCTATCCCATCCCACACGTGTTGTGGTCGATCGTAACGTTGCAAGGTAGGCAGCCTGTTTTCTCTCTGCTGCGACCAGCTGTTCCTTTGCACTTTCCGAAAACCAATGGTTTCGGTTGCAGCTGTACGTAAGGAGTTTGAAATGCCGTCCCATAGTTCCCTTATACCGAGTTGTTGACGAGTGCTCTCAGAGAGCAGGAGTGCAAGCCGAGTAGAAAACCGTTCGGCTGTTTGTTGTGATTGCAGCTTCTCGACGTCGAACCTTCCTTGTGTTTGTTGGCGTGCGTTTTCTGCTGCACAGAGGCGGGTGCGAATTTTGGCTGCAACAATATAGTGGTCCGAGTCGATGTTAGGACCTCGGAGCGCACGCACATTTAAAACACTGGAGACGTGTCTTCCGTCTATCACAACATGATCGATCTGGTTGGTGGTTTTTCGATCCGGAGACAGCCAGGTAGCTTGATGTATCTTCTTATGCTGGAATCTAGTACTACAGATAACCATATTTCGGGCCCCGGCGAAGTCGATCAGCATACAACCCATTTGGGGATGTTTCCTGGTGGAGGCTGAATTTACCGACCGTAGTGCCAAAGATACCTTCTTTGCCCACCCTGGCGTTGAATTCGCCAAGCACGATTTTGACATCGTGGCGGGAGCATCTCTCATAAGTGCGCTCCAAGCACTCATAAAAGGCATCTTTGGTCACATCGTCCTTCTCTTCCGTCGGGGCGTGGGCGCAAATCAGCGATATGTTGAAGAACCTCGCTTTGGTGCGGATTGTGGCACCTTCCCAATTAAGGGACCGGACATTCCAGGTGCATGCCCTCAAATCATAGTCCTTATTTCGTTTGCCGTGGTCGTCATCAAAAGGGGGGTCTCTCATCCGAGGCTGTTTACGCTTTTTCATTGGGGGTGTTTTTTTTACGTGGCGGGTCCCAAACCCAGCGAACAACCCTATGCAGGGGATGTTTCGCCTTCTCACTTTAGCTCGCCTTCAAACGGATGTTCTTAGGCTACCCAGAGGATACTTGGTCAAGACCGGAAGTCGTGAGCTGCTTGAGTCATATGTAATAGAATCGTTTCTGGCCACTCCCAAGTGAATGGCAATCAGAGAACTTTCCTCACTTGCGTGAACTTCTACACATGACTCCATCCTCCGGAAAACGATAGATTTGTTACGTAATGGTGTTTTGGAGGCGAGTCGATGCTCAAAACTATAGAATTGCCTTAAGGTGAAGCCATAAGAGTCGCCAAAGGGTGCTGTGTATGCTTGCATTTTACTGATTTCCAAAGATTTGTGCTGTTGGAAGAACTGATGTAATTGATTGAATGAAGAAAGCATGAATTTCCACGGAAACAGGAGCGTACGTTTCGGATTGGACGCAAGCGCATAAGACTGGAACAAAAGTCGTTGTACAGTCCCATCATGTTAAATGCACTTCCAACTGCTCCTCTTTCGCAAAACTGAGGAGCGCCTCGTGGAATCTCATCGAATTCAAAAGTTGCTCAACCTTGGATGCGTCTAAATCACATGTGCGCACCGTGCGCACCTGTTCTCCATTATGCGAGGAATAGCAGACGCATGAAACTGGCGAAGATTGATTTCTGCCATGTTGAATTTACGTACGTATGTATGTAAAGTGCGGCTATACTTTACAATTATACTGCATAATTAATAATGTTATTAGTTCTCACAGGAGGCACGTCTGTTTAATACGACGATTCAAAGTAGAAGATTGCTTTTACAACGATAGTACAATAGTTAAAGGAAATAATAGAAGTAAGGAATGCTAGGTAATTAAGGAACACTTTGCACAGAGTGCATCGTGTGAAATGAAATAACAGTTTTAAAATAAATCTTAGACAAGTTAGTATACCTTAAAGGAATTATAAGTGCAAAATTTTATACCGTTTTATTAACCGTAAGCGAGGTTGTGGTCTTGGAGGATGGAGATGTGTGTAAAAGTTCACGCAAGTGGGGAAAGTTCCCTGAACGCCATTCACTTGGAAGTAGCCAGAAAGGATTCTTTTACATATGCCGTCCCTCTCCAGGGCTGTAAGCTGGGTTTGGGACCCTCCACGTAAAAAGCCCTAATGAAAGGGAAAAAACAGCTTCTGATGAGTGACCCTACTTCTGACAACGACCGCTGCAAGCGCGATAAAGTTATAATTTGAGGGAAGACACCTAGAATGTCTGGTCCCTTAATTGGGAAGTTGCCGCTGCCATGCTGGTTGATGTCCTCGTTAGAGTCACGGCTGACATCACCGCCGTACAACAAGTGCGATAAGCGGGACGAGGACCGAAACGAGCAGGTCATTGTGGCCTTTACTACAGTGCACTGTGGCCGATTTTCCAAAAAAGCTGGCCAAAACTCGAAAAGTCCTCCGGACGTATCGTAACCAGTTCGTTTATACCAGTTTTTTTGGTTGCTAATTTCAAATATGATATTATTTTTACGAAATTCAAATTTACTCCTTAATTTAAAATCATGTACGTGATTCAAACATATACTTAATAATAAGTTGTAAGTTTTTGACGTGGTTTTCTCGTAAAATTTTTCACATTGCACATCCAAAATTTTATCTTAAGCATCGACTTGGCGATGTCTCTGTGATGTCCTTGAGGAAACTAGCAGCTTTAGAAGCTTATACAATTCAATTGTATACACCAATTTTTTTATGTTTACAAAAGCAAGCAAAGTAGTTTTCCTCAAGCTCCCTTATCACAGGCTCTTAAAGATTGAAAGACAATTTACTGCTTTAAGTTTTACACAAATATGGCATTTTCTTCAAAATATCATCAGACTTTCAAGAATTACACGAATGTAATTTAGAATGAAGAAAAATAAAATCAAATTTGAGTACCTATTATGACAATCAGACGCGTCATTAAGACTTTCATTGGGTTTTTTAAAGGCACTCTACAATTCTATTTTGCCCCGGTTCCAGAAAAGCACTCTAGGTCCCTACTTATTTAGCATCTAATATATTATATTGTCCTTTAATATACTATGCAAAGTCATTTCCTTCAGAAACTTCCCATGTATTTGCTAGAAAGTCCTCAAGAGACCAAAAACTCGATGCGACTACAGCTTTCTCTGACTGGATATAGATAAATCTTTTCTTAATCACTGAAAAGACACCTCTTTAACTGCGCGAGTTAAGGAACGTATTCCTTATAATAGTAACAAACATCAAAACAACCTTTTGTTTCAGTAAACAGAATGCAAATAACCTTGAGTTGGAACCATTGAAATGCACAATCACTACAACAAAGAATCCTAAAGAAACAAGTAAATGCCTGAAAAAAGTGCAGAAAAAAATGGCAATGGATATAAGTAAAAGTCCTGTAACAGCGGACAATACTTCCAAAAAAGGCACCGAAAACAAGGCAAGCCAAAAAGGAAAATTGTTGGAGAATTCTAGAAAATTAACGCTAATTAAAAACTGACTAAACGAAAACAACATATGAAACACGAAAAATATATTAAGTATATAATATATAACGGTATTCATTATAAAATTAAAAAATTAATAAAACACATACGAAATGTGAAAATTTCCAAAAACACAGCCAATAATTCAAAACAAAGGCACCGAAAACAAGGCAAGCCAAAAAAGGAAAATTGTTGTTGAATTCCAGAAAATTAACACTAATTCAGAACTAAATTATAAGAGAAAAGAAAGCATCATAAGAAACATGTAAAAATAATAATTTACTAATATAAAAAGGTATAAATTATAAACATAAAAATTAATCAAACACTTACATTAATTAATTATTATAAGCCGAATTCAAGCCTAGATGTTTTGAAATGAGGACATTTCATTTTAACAAAGGGGAGAGTTAAGGAACGTATTCCTTGTAATAGTAACAAACTCAAAACTTTTTGTTTCAGTAAACAGAGTGCAAACAACCTTGAGTTGGAACAATTGATTGCACTATCACTACAACAAACAATCCTAAACAATCAAGTATCAAAACAACATTGAGTTTGAATACCACAACAACCTTATCTTAAAACAAAACAAATGTATCTAAGCAAGCAATATATATGTAAACAAACCTAAACAAATAATATAATCTGTATCTAAACAAACTATCAACGAGTAATAAGTAAACATACTAGTTAGTATAAATAGAAGTAAGAACCAGGTAATAAGTTAGTCTTAAGAGTATAAATAAACAGTACACATTACGGTGCAGCTCAAAATATATTCTTTTGACTCATTTTTACTTATGGTAAAAATTAACTCGCGCAATTAGAGACTCGAGACACTTGACCAAGACGTGACTATTCGACCGACTCTAACCCAAAGCGAAGTTCTTCAAAATATCAGTGAACCGCCCCCACGCCCCAACGGAAGAGAAGGACGACGTCACCAAAGATTAGTTCTATGAGCCTTTAGAGCGTACCTATAAGAGCTGCCCCCGCCACGAAGTCAAAACCTTTCTTGGCGACCGTAACGCTAGTAAGGGTAAAGAAGGTATCTTTGGCACAACAGTTGGTAAATTCAGCCTCCTCGATGTAACATCCCCAAATGGATTGACGCTGATCGGCTTCAACTCGGCTTGCACTTCTGCTCTCTGAGAGCACTCATCAGCAACTTGGTATAAGGGAACTGTGGGAGGACACTTCAAGTTTCTTACGTACAGCTGTAAACGAAACCATTGCTTTTCGGAAGAGGCAAAAGAATAGCTGGTACAACGAGGAGTGCCGTGCCACAGCAGAGAGAAAACAGACTGCCTACCTTGCAACGTTACGATCGAACACAATACGTGCGGGATGGGATAGGAACTGAGAGTTGAAGAGGGAAGCGAGACACATTTGCAGACAAAAAAAGTGATAAGCCGACAAGCTGGCAGACAGTGCTAATGCCCGAAAATTCAACAAACAAAATGGGCGAATAACAAAAGGAGGTGATCTAATAACCGATATCCAGAGAATACTAAAATTATGGAGGGAAAACTTCTCCAGCCTGCTGAATGACAGTGAATGCATAACGCGAGGCGAAGGCGAACCCGATTCCCGAATCAGTGATGATGGAGCAGACGTTCCAATTACCCTTCTGAAGACAATAAATCGGGGGGGGGGCGCTGGATAGCCGGTCGTGCTATTCAAGCAATCAGTTCCCGTAATATTGTAGAGTATTCTGTTATGTTTGTCATGTGGATAATCCGGTATGTTCCTGTTTGAATTTTGCCAATTCCTTCCTCCATCATTACGATTTCTGACTGAGTGTAATCTAACACCTCAACCGAACCATCGCTTAAAATAAAGTTCAGGAAAAAGAGAGATCTAAAAATAATAAAAATGTTCTGAGTTAGTTTCGTATGCGGTCCTTGTGAACTATTTTGCCTGACTCTGTTTTTACCGTGGAATGTCTGTTTTCCTTAACTATTTCCTCTTTGTACCTTTTTGAAAGTTTTGTTCCTAATCTTTTATTCTGTTTAACAAAAATTTTGTCTCCTGTTCTATAGTCAATAGTTTCCTTTCTATATTTGTTATGATATTGCAGGTCCTTTTCCTGTTTCTCTTTTAATTTTTCTAGAACCTTTTTCATAGTTTCTTCTCTGTTAGTGGCATTTGAGGTAGGTCTACCGAAGAATATGTCAACGGGTTTTTTTCCTGTAACAGAATGAACAGAATGGTTGTATTCGTTTACAGACCATTCCATTAATTCGTCGAAATTTTTATCAGAGTGTTCCTGTTTTAAGCATCTCATAATTTCCGATATTGTTGAATGGAACCGTTCTATTTGTCCATTCACCTCGCTTTTATAGGGTGGTGCAGAGAATATTTTTATATTGAATTCGTTTTCTAACATGAATTTTATTGGTTGAGAATTAAATGTCCTTTCGTTATCGAAAACTATAGCCTTCGGAATTCCAAAATAAAATATTATCTCTCTTAAGGGTTTTTTTATACTGTCTATACTTTTCCCGTCTATTTTCTTTATAATGGCTAATTTGGAAAACTTGTCAATAGAAGTCAGTACTTTATGTTTGTCTGTTGAGAAAATGTCTATGTGAATAGTATGACCTGAACATTCTGGTAAGGGTGTAGCTCCTAATTTTACATTGTTTGGGTGGCGATCATATTTATTTTCTTTACAAACTTTGCATAATTTTATTATTTTTTTTATTTTTTTCGACATAGCGGGGAAATAATATTTTTCCAAAATCTGTAGCTTATTTTCTTTTTCGTTTCTGTGAGCACGATTATGTTCCTCGATTATTATTTTATCTTGGGCCTCGGTCTGAGTAACATCTTCAACTACTATTTGTGTGAAACGAATTTTGTAATTTGCGAAATGTAGAGGGTAGATTGATTGGATTTTTAGCATAATGGGCTCTGTGGTTTTTATACCATTGATTACCGATGGATTAAGATATTTCTTTAAAAGCGATTTTAGCGATTCTTCATTGTAGGTTGTCTCAGTTATTAAGTGCCTATGGTACGTAGGGAAAACTATTTCGAATTTGTATGAATTTTTGGAATCTTCTGATATGAAAATTTGGTTTTTGAAAACGTTAATGGGTATTTCTACTGAAGAAATTAAATTTTCGGAAGAGCTGTCACTACTGTGGACAGTCATTGAATTTAAGTTAGCGATTGGTGGTCGTGAGAGTAGGTCTGCGACGATGTTTGTGTTGCCTGGTTTATAAATGATTTCGTGGTTATATTCTTCCAATTGTGCCTTCCATCTCTTCATTTTTGCATTAGTATTTTTGTTGCTGAGAGCAAAGGTCAATGGTTGGTGATCAGTGTAAATCTTAACCTTTTTTGATCCGTATAGGAAGCATTTCAGGGACTGTAGTGCCCAAATTATTGCCAACATTTCTTTTTCATTAGCGGCAAAAGTTTCCTCTGCTCTGCTTAGAGTTCTTGACAGAAAGGATATTGGCCTACCGTCTTGGGAGAGTACGGCTCCTAGAGCGTAATTTGAAGCATCCGTGGTAAGCTCAAAAGCTTTTTCGAAATCTGGATAGTGAAGTATAACATCGTCTGACGTCAAGCAATTTTTCAGGTCTTTAAAAGCTCCTACTTGTTGTGCTGTTAGATTTAAAAGTGTCCTTTTAGACTGATTCTTGGAAACTCTTCCAAGCTCTCCTCTCAGTATTTCAGTCAGGGGTTTTGCAATTTGTGCGTACGCCTTTATAAATCTGCGATAATGTCCGGTCATTCCTAAAAAGGAGCGTAAATCATGGACAGTTTTGGGCCGTGGAAAATTTATTATAGCTTCTATCTTTTTTGGTGTAGTGCGAATTCCATTTTGGCCAACTATTATACCGAGGAACTCGATTTCCTTTTTGATAAATTCACATTTATCGAACTGTACCTTTAAATGCGCTTTTTCGCGAGTGTCAAATATAATTGCAAGATCTCTAAAATGGTCTTCTTTGCTTTTGCTAAAGATAATTATGTCGTCAACATAAACGTAGCACCGAACGCCGATGTGTTTCCGTAGCACATTATCCAAAGTGCGTTGGAAAATGGCAGGCGCATTTCTTAAGCCGAATGGAAGTCGAGTAAATTCGAATTTCCCATTGGCAATAGAGAAGGCGGTCTTCTCAATATCTGCTTCGTTGAGAGCAATCTGATGGAATCCACTCTTAAGGTCAACTGTAGAAAAATACTTATTTGATCCTAGATTAGTTAGAATAGTGGTAATATCTGGAATGGGATATTTATCTGGTATGGTATCCTCGTTCAATTTACGATAGTCGATAACCATACGAAATTTTTTTAATCCTGAGGCGTCTTCTTTCTTCGGTACGACCCATACCGGAGAATTGTAGGGAGATTTCGATGGTCGAATAATGCCATCTTTAAGTAATTCCTCAATTTGTTTGTCTATTTCTTTTTTTAAAGGCATTGGATAGGGGTAAGTTTTGGAATATATTGGTCTATCGCTTTTAGTCCTAATTTCGGCTTTAACGTTCGTGACATATGTTAATTTTTTATCTGGTTCAGCAAATAATGTTGGGCAAGAGTTAAAGAGTTGTTTTAATCTTTCGTTATCTTCGGGACTCAAATGATTTAGTCTTAATGTAGTGTGTGCAATAGAGTTAATTGCTAACTGGTGGATGGGGTATTCATATTTATTGAGTAATGTAAAATAGTTCTCCTTAGTAAAAATTACTGCGTTTAAACTTTTCATTGTATCGTTACCTATTATGGCATCAAAGGTTCTTAACTTGGGCAAAATGTGAAATTTTAATTTACCTATTTCATCACCGAAAACACTGATATTAGCATGATGAGTAATTTTGACGGGTCCACCAACAGAATTTGCAATGAAGGGTTTGTTCGGAATGGGGTTCCTAATATAAGTTGGACTAATATAATTTTTGTTCGATCCGGTATCTAATAAAAATTTTAGTTCATTGCCATTTTTCATTTTGAAACGATAGTATGGCAATGAGGAGTTTAGTCTAAAAAATTGATATTGTCACTAGGGGTTGCTTCGATCTCTTCTTGTTCTTCGTTGTATTCGGGTTGGTAGTCCTGTGAAGAATCGTAGTACCCTTCAGGATATTCTAATATTTCATTATTGTATTCTATTGGGTCAGTTTCTGTAACTTCAGTATTGTAGATCCGTTGCATTTTATTAGGAGTCTGTATTATCTGTGATGGTGGTCTCTTACTAGCTTGATTATTATTAGCCTGCGCTGGTCCATTACTAAATGCTTGTGGTTTGTTACTGAATGTTTGCTGCCTATTATAAAATGTTTGATTTTGTTGATACTGAGGCCTATTCTGATAATTTATTTGCTTCGTTTGAACAGAGCGATCAACTTCCATTGGTGTAGGAGGTTTTGGAGGAAGAGGTGGTCTAAAGTTTGGTTGCACTGTGACGTAGTGTCGGTTTTGTCCGTACTGTTGATACGAATTTGGTCTAAGGGATTGGTTGTGAACATTTGTAAGTTCCGGGTAAAAGGGTCTTACTTGGGGTTTGAATGAGTATGACCTTGGTTGATTGTGGCTAATGGGTTGATTGTGGCTAATAGGTTTGGTATTGGTCGGCAAGCGACTGATACTATTTGTATGGTTCGTCCTGTAATTCATGTTGCCTAATTTGAGACACATATTGAGAGCCTGTGGTAAACTGGTTGGTTCCTTTACACTTAACAGACTGGGTAAGTTACCGTTCAGACCTCTTATAAATGTGTCGAGGGCCTTTTCTCTATATGTCGTTGTCATGGCATACAAAGCTTCTTCACCTAACTCCAGGCAATCGATTTTGTCTAGGATAAGCGAGAGATATTGATAGACTTGTTGATAAAATTCTTCAACAGTGCTACCCCGTTGTGCAAGTGTTGTCATTTGATATTCCAACGTGCTAACGTCTCTCTTGTCTGAGTAATGTAACATCAGACATTTTTTTATCTTACCCCAATTTAATGGGGTGCGGTAAGACTCAAGGGCCGTGTCTGCTTCGCCAACTATCTTGTGTCTTATTGTATGCAGGATAGCAAAATATTTTGGGGTGTTCTTATTCTGTCCGTACATTAATAATATTCTATCTACCGATTTCCGCCATGAACTGAATTCTCCGTTTTTACCCGAAAATTCTCTTAAACATTTTACCACATCCGGAACTCTTTCGGATGCGTCCACGTTAATGCTAAAATCTACAGGATGTTCAACTTCTTCTTCGATTTGTGGGTGTAATATGGTCGAAACTGTTTCCGATATTAACGAAACGAGTTCTCTTTTTTGATTAGGAGTGAAAGAGGAAGGGATGTTAGGAGGGGAAACGTTAGTGCTGGATGAGTGCAGATTTAATCTCGACAATGTCGATGCTATTTGTTCTTCCTGACTCATTTTGTTCACTTGTTTCTGATTATTTGAATAAATTTTTTTTTTTACAGTGTTAACTTTTCTTTTGTTATAACAATAATTATTTCCTTTCACATAACCTTACTTACTAATAATCTTAATATCAAACTTACATAAATATCATTTGCATTTTCCTGTGTTGATAGTGTTTCCTCCTTTGTGTGATTAATTTAGATTTCTCCTCTTGTAGTGGTATTTGTTGTATTGGTTCTATTTGATGAATTAATTTAAATCTTTCCTCTTGTAGTTGTATTGGTTGTATTTGATGAATTAATTTAAATCTTTCCTCTTGTAGTTGTATTTGTTGTATTGGTTGTATTTGATGAATTAACTTAAATCTTTCCTCTAGGAGTTGTATTTGTTGTATTGGTTGTATTTGATTAATTAATTTAAATCTTTCCTTTTATAGTTGTATTATTTTACACTAGTTTAATTTATTCTAAATTTCCCCGTCACGCACTTTTTGTTCAATGTATTTGTATTTAGCTTATGCTTTTCGTTCGGCTGGGTTGATACTGCCCGTCCTTTTTCCGAAAGGTACTAAGGGGCCGAGTACGAAATGTAATTTAGGTTTAGTCCGCGAGTATAAAAAATATTATTATTTTTTCCTCACGGTCCCTGCTCGGGCGCCACATAAAAAATAAAACAATGCGTTTATTAATCAGCACTATGTGCTTCTCTTGAGCTTTATTATAAAACTGACTACACATAACTTTAAAGTTTATAATCTAACCTATGCTTGAGCCGGCCTACGTGACCAAAGATGATTGGTCAGCTAAAAGGGTTTGCGCGTGTAGCGCTCACCTGCAGCTATTTGGTTTTGGGGGAGAAGACATGGTTGCGCGTGTTTCGCTCACTTAAGAATTTAGCGGATGCGCGTTTAGCGCAGTTGCACTTTTGGTTGTAATAGGACTCCAAAGTATGCAAACGGTTTGTATGTTTCTAGCATATAATGTGGGAATGGAATTTATGTAGAAGTTCATAAAATATTGTGTTAACTTATATTTTGGCTAAATGAGAATCAGTCTTCTTCTGCCTGTCAACACCATCCCACACATCCTTGTATGCGACATGGGTACGTCACATTCCCCACACTCATCATCATTGGTTACTCGCATTATACACTCATGAGAACAGCACACACCATCACCTACTTTCGCCGAACCAAAGAACAAAAAGACGGACAACATGATCAAAAATCGCTCTGGCGCTACGACATCGGTCCGATACACACGATTCCTTTTGGCGAACGTTTACCTATAAATGTCTTTAAATTAAAATATTTTGTGCCCTATTGTTGAGGCGAAAGTTTTCCCTTTTTTGCGAACATTTTGTTTAGAATTGAAACATTTTTATACCCTTGTTGTGAGGAAATTAATAAATAATAAATTAAAGTATGTGCACGAAAAAAACTGGTCACATAGAAACCCGCACAGCTTAGAAATTTGTAACGGTAAAATCAAAATTAAAATTTACACGCAAAGTTTAATACATTATCTAAATAATTGCTTTATATTTTTTTCAAAAATGTGGTTAGTGTAAAATTTGTCAGCAATGAATATACACGTTCGCGAATCGGTTTTGCGCAAAAAGCTGAAAAATCCAGGCATGTCCCACAGCGACATCGCCAAAAAATTAAAACTTGCAAAATCGTCGGTATCTTTTGTTCTTAAGAGATACAGTGACTCCTTATCATTGAATAGAAAAGCCGGTAGTGGTAAAAAACAAGGATTTGAATCTCCACTTATAGCAAAAAAAGTGTTGACCTATTTGAAACGAAATCCCGGACTTTCAGTTCGAGATGTCGCCAAAAAAGTTCAAATGTCACCTTCATATGTTCAGAAAGTACGCAAACGAAATGGATTACGTTCCTTCAAAGTGAATGCAGCACCAAACCGCAATGATAAGCAACATTTTTTGGCAAAACGACGTGCTCGACAATTATATGACAAGTTCATGCCTAATTTGAACTGCGTTGTAATGGACGATGAATCCTATGTAAAAGCAGACTTTAAACAAATTCGAGGGCGACAATTTTACACAGCAAACAAAAGGGGGAATGTTTCTGATAAATTTAAAAATAAAAAGCTTGACAAGTTCCCAAAAAAATTTCTAGTATGGCAGGCGATTTGCCAGTGTGGTTTTAAAAGTGAACCTTTTATAGGCTATGGAACAATAAATCAAAAAATTTACGTTAATGAGTGCTTACAGAAACGTCTTTTGCCTTTAATTAAACTTCATAAGGATCCAGTACTCTTTTGGCCTGATCTTGCGACATGTCATTACGGAAAAACGGCTTTAAAGTGGTACCAAGACAATAGAGTGGTCGTTGTTCCTAAAGAGGTGAACCCTCCAAATTGCCCAGAGCTCAGGCCGATTGAAACTTATTGGGCCATTATTAAGGCGAAATTGTTAAAAACGCAGCATACAGTGAAAAATGAGAGGCAATTTAGAAATAAGTGGCGAAACGTCACTAAAGACTTCAATAAGGATTCTGTGCAAGCGCTTATGAAGGATGTCAAGTCTAAATTACGATTATTCGCTTATAAAAAAATATCCTGAATATTATATCTTGAATACGTATAAATCTACATATAAACTATAACTTGTATAAATATTTCTGAAATTAAATAATAAACATAAGTTTTATAACGTTATATGTTCGACCAATATTTTTCGTGCACATACTTTAGAAAATTAAATCAACAACTAAGGTGTCAACGGGTCTTTTTTATATTCAAATTGGACACCTATACGGTGAGTGCGGAAAGGGTGGCATATAGAACAAAAAAGGTGGCACATACAGCAATACATGGTTCTTCGAGCCTAAAAGAAAGACACTACGGAAACTAAGGGGAAAAAATATATATACATATATATACGGAAAAGTGACTGAAAACTTAAACAAAAAAAAAAATAATAATTAATTCTAAAACCATAAAATCAAGTGTTGTGGAAATACAAAATAAATTCAGTGCTGTGGGATGTAAATTTATGTACTCAAATACAAACAAGTACAAAAGGGAAAGAAAATTATTATATACGTATACAAAATACAACAATTAGAAACAAAAAAAAGAAAAAGAAAGTGTCAACAGCAGTACAAAGTGCTTGTTATACAAAAGCACAAAATAGAGCATACATATCTCACCTAATAAAAGAAGAAAACTAAATTAAAATAACTGAAACTAACTAAAAAAACAAACACACTTACACACAAGAATAAAAAAAGGAAGAAAAGTAGATAAGAGTAGGTGGAAAAACCAGCTGCCATCCAACAAATAGGAGGAATTGGACAACAAACTCACTGATTGGTACAACCCAAAAACCCCTAAGGGAAATCAAAGTGAGTTGTATCGTTTCCATTTTTTGGTTTTAATTTATGTATATATGTATGTAGTATGCTAGTAACTACGGTTGCATATAAAACCGTTTAAGCATTAAACAACATTTTATTAAAACGGATATAAAATACTACGGTATAAATTAAAAAACCGATATTTAAAAAAAACAAAAAAAATGTGTATATGCGATTCACACACGATAGAAGTGAAGCTTCAATAAATCGACAAAAAAATGAGATGAATATATATAACAATGGTAGGATAATTACAAAGTCTAATTGTTTAAAAATGAATGTATTTTGATTAATTTTAAAAGATATTTTATATTTTATTTAACATATGTTGCATAATCTATTGTTCAAGTTCCATATTTTCAGTTTCCACAAATGATACAAAAGGCTTATGATAACTAAAATACGATACAAATATCTTAGTTTCAATTTGATTGATATATCTGAATACTGCATCTATTACCGTTTTTGATCTCGTAGTTGATTGAGTGCGACTGTTACACATTTTTAAATTAAATGTTGTATCGAGAAACTCAATCAAAGAAAGCGCTGTGTCTGATGCAAAATTTATGTTAAAATCCCCACTTAAAATCATCGGCATTTCATCACAATTCTTTTTGAGAACTCGCGATACCTCTGGGGTATATTTTATCAAATTTTCATGTATAAATTCAATAACTGATTTTATTAATTGGTTGAGAGAGATGTAAGTTGCTACAATCAGAACTAAATCTCCCTGGTCATATCTGATTTCACAGGCACATATTTCTCCAATTTTCGAAAGCTGAACAGACAATGATTCCAACTGTTGTGCATTGAGATCCATTTGTGGCGTAACAACATGGGCTCCATCCTTTACGTTTTGATAAATTGCTACTCCGCCTGCCCTCGTACGTGGTCGTTTGTAACTAACAACAATATTCAAATTTGGAATGTCTACAATATCTTCATTATTCATCCATGTCTCCGAAAGAATTAAAAAATTGACGACGGCACTATATTGTCATATTGCAGATCTTGTACATGAGCTCGTAACTTTGACAGTTAAAGGTAAACAGTGACATCCCTTTTCTTTTATTTAAGAAATCATATAAAACATTTCCAATTGTCTGAAGGCGATTTGAGTTCAGCCTTCGAAATTCATGTTCTAGATCAATTGTAGATACTGACGCTCTTCGGCCATGGTAAAATTTTTTATCATTTTTTTTTTTTTTTGAAACGAGATATAAACCGTTTATTGATGTAACTCGTGATAATTCGATAAACAGGAGTTGTTGGACGTGTGATTTATCATATTCATATACAATCTCACCAAAAGTAGCTCCCTGGGACTTGTGAATCGTCATTGCACATGCAGAGACTCATGAGAAATGATTACGTTTTACAATAACGGTTTTATTAGGTACTAGTGGTATAGATGATGTTCTGCGATCTATTGTACTGCCAGTGGACTTACATTATTTTTTTGAATTGATGCCGCTGCCTTTCTTCTCAATTTTTCTCCGATTTTTGGAGATTCCGGAAATTGTTGCCATAAACGACCTTCTTTGTCATTATATTCAATGAAAATTAATTTTTCCGTCGCACCATTTGCTAATCCATCTGATACATCGATGTTAGTTTTCATCATGTATGGTTTGTTCAAAACCAACGTAATTTGATATGGCAAACCTCCTGTATCAATAGTTGACATTTTATGTAATTTTTGACACATAGAAGTTTGCTGTTCAACATTTTTACATGCAATGTACATACATATCTCTTCACTTTCTCTTCTATATAGTTCAAAATTTTATTGTTGTGTTTAGCAACTGAATTATTACCAAAAAACCATCGTATACCGTCTGGACAAAATCTATCAGCTTCTTCTTCGGAGTAAATCCGTGTCTCAGTTAAATCTAGCTCTTCCTATTCTAACAACTGTCCATTACCAATTTTTGTTAATATTGTTGCAAAACTTTGATTAGCTTGTCGCATAAATTCGTTTGGTTCGAAAAATTTCAACCCTCGCCTTAGTGTTGAACCTGCTATTTGTCGTTTTATTTGTTTGTAAATTGGGGTAGCACGAACTGGCGGTAGTTGACGTAGATCACCAATCAAAAATTTATGTAATCCACTAAAATTGACTTCAAAATTACCGCTGATTTGCTTTAACCTTGAATCTATTTGGGACAACAACTCGGCTCCAATCATACTGATTTCATCGATAATCAATACACGAACATATTTAAAGAGTAAAGATAAAGGAAGCAACTTTGAAAGACTTATCTTCAGTGCAGTGTGTACTGTTGTCCCATCGATAGCCACAGCGGCTTTACCAGTTGAAGCACAAGTGATATAAGCATTGCAAAACCCATCACTTTCAGAATATCGATTATTAATTTCCATTAATAATTTAATAACAAATGTTTTACCACATCCAGCTGGTCCTGTAAAAAATATTTGCGGCGGAGGAGGATCTTCCAACTGAAAATTGTAAATGACGTGCATCAAAAGTGCCTTTTGTTTTTGGTTTGCCATTTTCATCAGCTCATAATATTGGTCGTTAGGCATTAGAGTTTCTTTCCGTTTTGCAATGGCACCAAGTTTATTTAGGGTCGCGAGACGTAAATCACTGTTTACATCCGGATTCGGATTGTCATATAGCGTTTGGAATGGATTAGCTTCTGGAAATCTAGTGGCAATATCATGAATCTCATCGTCATCGTCTGCTTCTTCATTTTCGCGACATAGTTTTCGGCATAGCTCTATAGTTTTATTAATGTTTAAGTCAGATTCAAACTCTTTACGTCGCTCCAGAATTTGGTATTCATTTTCGTCGTAAATCCTAATAAATTTCATCTCTTCAATAATATCGAATACTACATTCCGAAATGGGATATGCAAAGTCACCATTTCTCTTTTTTACTCATTTATCAGATAGGCTATGTCATAATTCCTATAACGAATGATGCGTTGTTGCTTTCGACGAATATAATCACCTTGAGAACTTTTAGTAAAATTAGCAACGAATTGTGGAAGAGATAATTCTTCCATTTCTTGTAGCCGCTTATCGTATTTATCAAACCAGTTTTCCTTCCAAATACTTATTGAATCTTCATCGATATTTAATTCTAACGCTGCACATGAGCATTCTTCAATAATAAATTTCATACCTGTATTTGATTGTAATACATTGAGAATAAAAGGATTGAAAGGGTTGTGTCATTTTTCTTTAGGTTGTCGCTTCAAAAATACTTTAGGTCTGGTAATTCCAGCTTCAAGAATATGAAAATAATTATTATCAGAAGTTATATGATTTTGTGCATAAAATATTTCAATATTCTCGTAATCATTGTTTTCAAGATTAATTTGTATTTGTTTATACCGCTTAGCATAATCAGCATATCCTGGATGATCTTTCTGCATTGGTTTTAATATTGTAGTGGATTTACATGGCATAAATGGAGCATCAAATCATCAAATCGGCATTTCTGAGGTTGATTGGCAAGAGGATCTGATGGAGCGTCATTCAGCCACAATAAAATATGTGCCTGAGGACTACCACGATGCTGGAATCCAATTCGTTTAAAATAGTCGACAACATAATAATTTCCAAATGGGCGGTTTTTCTTTGATCGGAGAATAGTTATCAATATATTGATTATTTTATTAAAATAGATAGCACAGGTCACAGCATCTTCATTCACTACTGTGGTCTTAGATATGCAATCTTATGGCGCAGCTTGTTCAGCTGAAATTTCAGTACTGTTATTTTTTAATTTTTACAATGATTGTATTAAATTGGTCCATCCGATTTCATTGGCACTCAAAGTAAGAAACATCGTAGGTTTTCCCAGTTGCCGAATCATCGCAAAAATATATCTTTCGTAGGAAAGCTAAATTACTTTCGATACAATTATTAATGTAGTCAGCTGACTCAACTTGCTGCCTTGTAATATTAGTATTTTTCCCACTTGTTTAAATGCAATCGTAGGCGAGTCACGAACTCTTAACCTCATAATTTGCATTGCTAGATATAATAAATGATATGGAGTAACTCCACGCCGATCTGATCTTCGTAATTCGCTAGTTGCTATTACGAACGGTGTTGCATTTACTCCCTCTCTAAATTTTCGGAAATGACCCCAATAAATCGATGGGAAGGAAAGTTCTTCGGCATATTCATCAAAAATTATACTTTTGGGAATGTTATATTCTCCAGGAGCGATCCTTAAATACATATCTTCATTCTAAAGTAGAATTGTGCTTTTATTAACCAGTCCCATTAAATAGCTTGATCTATGTATTTTTTTTTTTAATGTGTACGTTAATACACATTAATCGACATTACGGGGTAAGAGTTTTATCATATTGTTTACATCGACTGGTACATGAATGATTTGTCCATAAATTCCATATTGCCGATGAACATGTCGTAACCGTCGAATTTGCATAAATGGAACTCGTGGTGAGACAAGTATTTCAGAAATTAAGTCAAGCGGTGGTAAAACCTCAGGTGTCTTTTTAATATTTAAAACCGTTATAAGTACGAGGTGTGTTCAAAAAGTATCGCGAATTTTGTGTTTTTTCAAAAATTATTTATTTATTCATGAATATCTATTTTGTCCCCTTCAAAGTAATCCCCATGAGATATTATACACTTGTGCCAACGGTTTTTCCAATCTTCGAAGCACTTAAAAAAATCATTTTTTTTATCTTCTTCAGCTCCTCCTTCGATGCCGTCTTTATATCGTCAAGAGAAGCGTAACGTCGTCCTTTCATGGGCCTCTTCAGTTTAGGGAACAAGAAAAAGTTAAAGGGGGCCAGATCTGGGGGATACGGTGGCTGCGGCATCATTAGTGTGTTGTTTTTGGCCAAAAAGTCGCGCACAAGCAACGATGTGTAAGCAGGGGCGTTATCGTGGTGCAAAAGCGAATTTTTGTTCTTCCACAAATCCGGGCGTTTCTGGCGGATTGCTTCGCGCAAATTGCGCATAACTTGCAGGCAATATTCCTTATTGACCGTTCTTCCCTATGGCAAGAACTCATGATGCACCGCGCCCCTGCTATCGAAGAAAACTGACAGCAAAACTTTCACATTCGACCGAACTTGGCGCGCTTTTTTCGGTCTTGGTTCGTGCGGCAGCTTCCATTGAGATGATTGAGCTTTGGTTTCCACGACATAACCATAAACCCACGATTCGTTACCAGTTATGACCCTCTGAAGCAAATTTGGGTCGTCGCGGACAGAATTTAACATCTCATTAGCAATGTTCATGCGATGCTGTTTTTGGTCACAATTGAGCACTTTTGGTACGAATTTCGCGGTGACCCATCCATGCCCAAATCATTGATAAAAATCGAATGGCACGACCTAATCGATATGTTTAGGTCCTCAGCAACTTCTCTTACGGTGATTCGACGATTGGCCAATACCATTTTCTCCACTTCATTAATTTTTTCGTCTGTTGTTTTAGTGCTCGGGCGTCCAGCACGCTCTTGGTCGTTCACATCTTCTCGGCCTTCTGAGAACATTTTGTACCACCGATAAACGTTGCTTCGGTCCAAGGTAGCTTCTCCGTATGCCACAGTCAACATTCGGAATGCATCCGCGCACTTAATTTTGTTTTTCACACAAAATTTGATACAGGTTCTTTGATCCATTTTTATGAATAGGTAAAAATCGAAGACGATCCAAAACACGTGCAAGCAAGGCAGCTGTCAACAATTAAATGAACATTCAAAATGGCCGAGCTTGTCGGCATAAGTGAGAGACATGAGTACCAACATAACGCCACAAAAAATTCGAAATTCGAACATACGGAACCCGCGAAAATTCAAAATTCGCGATACTTTTTGAACACACCTCGTATATATTCTAGGAATCACTTTCCTCCCAATTGCTTGGTAACACGTGTTGCACAGTAAAATATCTTTAACTGTATTATAATTTTCAACTATTACACTTAATAATTGTTCATCTTCAACACGTGGTGATTTTAAAGCTAACTTAAACCACAATCGATCACATACGGATATATATTCGAAAAATGTATATAAAATTGATTTTAAAAACTCATTTTAAGATGATGATTATTTTCAAATACGGTTACTAAAGTATATGTACAATTTGAAAATTATCCACCCTTTAGTTTAAAATTAAAATACTATTTTTTTTTAATATCATTTTAATTTTGAATTTCTTTACAATTTATTTTACAATTCAAAAATATTTATCCGTCTTAAAATTGTTTTTTTTTTTTCTATAAATCGAAATATTAAATCATTTTGTTGATTTAAGAATTATTAAATATAAGTTTAAATTAAATTAAACTTTTTTTTAATATTTTAAATCATGAATTGTAAATTAAATACATATTTTTAAGTTAAATTTTTATTTTTTTCTTTAAATTATTTCTAAATTTAAAAGTTTTTTTAAATTATTTAAAATTAAGTGATGAAAGTTAGTATTAATTATTTGTACTTACAATCATTATTTACTAAATTATATCCCGTTGAGACACTATTTTGTTGCTGAGAATGGTCTAAAACAGAAAAAAATAAATAAGGTTATACACATGGTGTATTCAGGTTATGTATATAATATATAATCCATGATCTTCTTCTTCTTCTTTACTGGCGTAGGCACCGCTTACGCGATTATAGCCGAGTCAACAACAGCGCGCCAGTCGTTTCTTCTCTTCGCTACTTGGCGCCAATTGGATATTCCAAGCGAAGCCAGGTCCTTCTCCACTTGGTCCTTCCAACGGAGTGGAGGTCTTCCTCTTCCTCTGCTTCCCGCGGCGGGTACTGCGTCGAATACTTTCAGAGCTGGAGTGTTTTCATCCATCCGGACAACATGACCTAGCCAGCGTAGCCGCTGTCTTTTAATTCGCTGAACTATGTCAATGTCGTCGTATATCTCGTACAGCTCATCGTTCCATCGAATGCGGTATTCGCCGTGGCCAACGCGCAAAGGACCATAAATCTTTCGCAGAACTTTTCTCTCGAAAACTCTTAAGGTCGACTCATCGGTTGTTGTCATCGTCCAAGCCTCTGCACCGTATAGCAGGACGGGAATTATGAGCGACTTATAGAGTTTGGTTTCTGTTCGTCGAGAGAGGACTTTACTTTTCAATTGCCTACTCAGTCCAAAGTAGCACCTGTTGGCAAGAGTAATCCTGCGTTGGATTTCCAGGCTGACATTGTTGGTGGTGTTTACGCTGGTTCCAAGATAGACGAAATTATCTACAACTTCAAAGTTATGACTGTCAACAGTGACGTGAGTGCCAAGTCGCGAGTGCGACGACTGTTTGTTTGATGACAGGAGATATTTCGTCTTGCCCTCGTTCACTGCCAGACCCATTTCTTTTGCTTCCTTATCCAGTCTGGAGAAAGCAGAACTAACGGCGCGGGTGTTGAGGCCGATGATATCAATATCATCGGCATACGCCAGCAGTTGTACACTCTTATAGAAGATGGTACCTTCTCTGTTGAGTTCTGCAGCTCGAACTATTTTCTCCAGAAGCAGGTTGAAAAAGTCGCACGATAGGGAGTCGCCTTGTCTGAAACCATGATCAGTATAAAATAAAAATCAAATTTATTGATTGAAGTCCCTCCCTCATCACTCTTAACAGCATTTATTATATCTTGCTGCATCTCACGATTTGTTTTTTGAAATACCTGGAAGTTATTGTTTTAAGTACGACTCATTTAAGTTTCCCCAGTCGCTTATGTATCATATAATATTTTTATTTTTAACTAACTACAAATATCTGTATCTTTGATTGTGGCACATAACCCGGATTGACTGTGTTTGTCAAGGAATGTAAAAAATATTTTGTAATTCTGAAATATTTTTACGCAGCTGCGTCGATATGTATGCAATCTCACGCACAAACATACATATTTACGCTGGTTTGTAGGCGCAGCTGTACAGCAGCAAGGACAACGGAGTTTTTGTATGAAACAATGTTTGTATATATTTACACACAAAGTTGTGTGTAGACAAATTTACAAACATTATGCGAATGATTCTTTCATATTTGTTTACGTGCACACAAAATTACATACATATGTGTTGTTAAAAAAGTATTGCGGTATTTTTATTGAATAAATTCGTGTGGCACCCATACATCGAGCTTCTTAGTGACTCCAAACTTCTTCAAATGGTTTATAACGGTTTGATGACTACAATGCCGGTCTCTTTCGACCAATTTAGCGATTTTATCGCAATTTTCGACGACAGGCCTTCCGGAGCGTGGCGCATCTTCGACCATCTCTACACCAGAACGAAAACGTTGAAACCATCGTTGTGCGGTGGAAATGGAAACTGCATCGGGTCCATAAACTGCACAAATTTTATTGGCGCCTTTAGATGCATTTTTGCCTTTATCGTAGTAGTACGGTAAAATATTCCGTATTTTCTCTTTATTTTGCTCCATGTTTGCGACGCTATAACTCACGAACGACTTCAAAGAAACGACAATCAATCAAACATGTGTTAGCGCGTGAAATGAGCTTTCCAAAAAGGTATAGCATGACCCGATGCGACGAATAAAACTAGAACTACGCGCTTTCAGCGACAACTAGCGAAAATACCGCAAGACTTTTTTGACAACCTAATATATGTAAATATATAAGTAATATCCATAGTCGTTTGCGCATTGTAAATACGCAAATCTGTGCGTACATTTGTAATCATTGAAATTTGCATCACTTTTCTCATTTAACAATGAAAGTGCTCAATTCTGTTACTTTCGACCCTTTCATGTTAAATATTGGTGAAATCCGCTAATAAATCAAATTTCGGTCGTCGCTGTGAACGGACGTATTTTTTCTCTGCTCCGCGTTCTGTTGTTTAATCTTTATTAATGCCGTGTGTTTGCGGCCATAGAGTCGATCGGGCTCAGCCCAAGATCAGCTGCAGTAAATGCAATGAATTCTTTCACCTGTCGTGTGTGAATTTATCACATGCTGATGTTGATTTTTTGGTGAAGTCTAAAAACGCGTTTTATTGTAAAGTATGCGCGGTAGCTCGCAAAATTCTATTCGCTCGCCGCCCGCGTCGCCGTCTGTACGCAGTGCTCAATCAATCAGTGAAGTGAACGAACCTTTGTTAGAGTCTAATGACCTTAATATGGTAAATGCGGTGCTTAATTATTTGGTTTCGGAAGTTAGTTCGCTGAGAAGTGAACAATCGAAGGCGCTCACTTTATTACAACAACTCAGTGATGATCGAAATTCGTTAATCGTTAAGCTTAACGAACTTAAATCGGAGTTCTGCATTGTGCAAAAGAAATTGTCCGATATCGGCAAGTTCTCTGCACCAGCTTCAAATGCTTTCTCTGCTGTGACTGCTGTTCATACAAACGCTTCTTCAACCGCTTCTTCCAGGGCTTCTTAAGGGTTTCACTCGGTCTTCTTGCAGTGGATTAAATTATATTTACACAATAGACGATGCGTTGTCAGTGTCGATGGATTGTCATCTGATTCATTCATTGCGTCATCGGGAGTGCCCCAAGGAAGCGTTTTGGGTCCACTTCTCTTTGTGCTATTTATCAATGACATCTCCTGTTGCTTCTCTTTCGCTAACTTCCTGTTATATGCAGATGACTTAAAAATTTTTGCAATAATCAAAAACCCACAAGATGTACTCAATCTTCAGTGTGATATTGATATTTTTTATGATTGGTGCATGAAATCGAAGCTTCTGCTGAATCTAGATAAATGCTCTCAGATCTCTTGTTGTAGGGGACGTAGCATCATATCTTCAAGTTACAATATTTCTAATTACGTCCTAAAATGTGTTACTGAAATCAAAGATCTTGGGGTAATCTTTGACAACAGATTTTCTTTCAGTAATCACATCAACTACATCACTTCTAAATCATTCTCTGTACTCGGCTTTGTCCGTCGAAATGCTTTAAATTTTTCCGACCCCTACACGTTAAAATTACTGTATACTTGTTTTGTTAGGTCCATTTTGGAGTACGCAGTGTTCATTTGGAGACCATATTGCATTTCGTCAATTAATAGGATCGAGCGTGTTCAAAAGATTTTTCTTAAATTTGCTCTCCGCTCCTTAAAGTTCGTTAACCCATTACCATCGTATACATCTCGCTTATTGCTTTTACATCTTAAATTGCTGGAAAATCGACGGTCCATTCTCTGCCTCTCATTTGCTTACAATGTAATTACTGGAGATATCGACTGTCCCTATTTACTAGGGAAAGTTAACTTCAATACCCTCAGCGTTGTCTCAGATATGTTTCCCCATCTATATATATAAAAATGAATCGTCAAAATGTATGTGCGCTCATAACTTTCATACGACTGAACCGAATTTTATAATTCTTTTTTTAAAATGTTCGTTGAGGTTCAGGAATGGTTTCTGCGGAGAAAAAAATTCGAATAATTGCCGGAAAACCCCTAAAAACAGCCCTTTTCTTTTTCTCATACAAACGAATGAATGTTTGTTCGTTAGTAACGCTAAGAGAACGGCTGAACCTATATTGATGAAATTTTAAGAGGTTGTTCGTTGTGGATCAAGGAAGGTTTAGAAATAAAAAAGCTTTATGCTTTTCGTGAGGAAAAGTCGGAAAATTGGAAAATTCCAAAAAGTTAATTTTTTCCATACAAATTTTTTTTTAATTTTTTTGTTTTTCAATTATTTGAATCGTTCAAATTTGTCGTTTGCGTCAAAAATTTTTGAAAATTATTCAGTGAAAACGTTATGTGTGTTGCACACAAAGTGATCAATTACAGAGTGAAATTTGTTACGATGCCACGAAGAGGTCGCGCTAATATCGGTCGGCGTTCTTTTTGGCATCAACATACATTAGCAGCCCAAGGCACATGACCGAGTGCTCCCAGGATACGATGACATACGTGCGGTATTATGGATCGCGGTCAATCAGCAAGCGATCGTCCCGATGTCACAGCAAGACTTCTCAAGCAAAATCTTCGATGGACTTTATCTTGAAGCAACGTACATATGGCGCTGTTAGATGATAGATGTTCTCTGTTGAGTGGCAAAATAGGGGTTTGCCGCACGCACACATTCTTCTTTGGCTGGTGGATGGTGGTTGCACCAGATCAAATTGATGAAATCATTCAGTCATGCGGAAATTCATGATGCAGAGAAAGGTCCAGTATTATACGAAGTGATGAAAACCAATATGGTTCATGGACTTTGCGGACACCACAATCCCACTTCGGTTTATACGTCTGACAATAAATGCACGAAGCAGTATCGACGTTTCTTTCGGAAACACAAGCTAGAAATGGGGGATATCCACTCTATCGGCGTCGCTCACCAGACGACAATAGCAGAACATTCAGCATTCAATTTAGAAGAATGAATATCGAAGTTGACAACACATGGATCGTACTACGAGTATATTCACCATTATTGTCTACTTCATATTCAAACCTCATATCAGTGTTTAGTATTGCAGTTTGGTGTAATCGATAAAATACGTTTGAAAGTACGTCACGATAGGAAGCAACATGGGGGTTATTGGACTTGAACGATACAGTTGATACATAAACTGCAATAAAGCGCTTTGTAGGACATTTACTTCTGCAATTCATGAACGTCTCCGGCTGTTGTGCGTCTCACAGTTAATTTGGAGAAGGCCAAAGTGTGTACTTCAACCCAGAGAACAGAGTACAGCCAGTGGAAACACCGTCAGCAACAAAATTAACATTTACGAGTTTTTGCTCAACTTTCGTCAGAGATCCGTTTGCGAGGACATTCGGAAATACCTTAATATTATACATGTAATGCATCGTTGAAGAAATAGTTACGCAGAAAGCAAGGCCAACCAGTAGATAGACATCCAGGTGTGTTATCAACTAATGCATTAGGACGAATTTACACAATCCACCCGAAAAACGACGATTGTTTCTACCTTCGGTTCCTATTGATAAATGTTCGCGGTTCAACTTCATTGGAGTCATTGCGTACTGTGAGTGTTACGGTGTGCAACTTTTTGAGAAGCAAGCAGCAATTACAATTGCTGGAAAATGATAATCACTGGAATGCAAATGAAGTTCGCACACTTTTCGCGATAATCATTTCGACATATCAGCCTTCAAATCCGCGTCTATTATGCGATACGAACAAAAATGAAATTGCCGAAGACATTTTATATCGTCTTCACTAAAAATTGGAAATGGATCAATTCCGGTTGATACTTCCGGTGGTTTGATATCAATTTCATCTGCCGTTTATCAGTTCACGAAATATGAACTCATCATGAATATTCAGACATTGACCAAATTATTGTAACTACGATTCCTTAAGTGTACGCGCAATGTTAGCTGCCAAAAATACCGATATTGTTGACTTAAACTGGAAGATTCAAAGTCAATTTCCGGGAGACTTGCGCTCATACAAATCGATGGTTCGTCTTGACAATGAATGAATTATCCAGTGGAATTTCTAAATTCTTTGGAGAGGATTGGTATGTCACCGCACCATTTGCATCTCAAAGTTATATCTGTCGTTATTATGTTTCGCAATCTTCATGCGCCGAAACTGTGTAATGGAACCTGACTGATTGTGACGCACCTATCGAATACAAGGAGCAGAATGATTGATTCTACGAATTCCTTTGAGTTCTGCCGATTTGCCATTTCAGTTCAAACGTATTCCGTTTCCACTGAAAATTGCATTTGAGATGACAGGACACAAGGATATTCGCATAGTGTGTGGCATAAATTTGGAAATGCTATCACACGGTCAAATATACGCGGCGAGCTCACGAGTTGGAAAACCATCTTTTCTGTACACTGGAACAGAAACCAAAAATGAAATGATAAATTTGTCTTTCTTTTCATTTCAAAATACATAATTTCACGCAGGACAACGGCTGCGGGGTCAGCTAGTTTTATTATAAAAAGGAAAGTACTAATTTTGCTTGATATGCTCCTCTCAAGCGTGCTATGCGGGAGTTTAATTCGATTTCCGAGAAAGTTCTTGGTTGGTTTGGGGTGTTAAAACTAGTTCTGAACTGAAAAGTCACCAATAAGGTTTCTATTATTTTTTAGAGTTTATTGTTAATCATAATACAGGAAAAATAAAAACTCATTTATTATGACTTTCAGTTTTCGTTCCATGAGCAAACTGTTGTGAAATAAATTTATATTAAAAAAAATTATGCTATTTGCAAAAAAATACTTGAGTGTCTTAACTAAAATGTCTATATTTTTAATAAAAACAACCAGAAAAAACTGGTCTGAATTAGGTACACAACTTTACTTATTATTTGTTTTTCAAAGGAAAATTTTTAAAACAACGGTTGTGCTTTTGATACTTTTTGATACTTTTTTTGCCTGGCAACATATACTTAATTTTTTTAACCTCGCGGCAACACTTGTCACTAATGATTAGAGCGTGAATGAGAATAGAACAAGTGAATTATGTGCGTACGTGTGTTTTGTTCTTGTGTCGTTTTTGCATTTTCCTTATATTTTTGCATTCGTATTAATCATTGTAACTCTTTTGAGCATCAGTAAGCAGAGATGAAAAAGCTCTCTGATTTCTATCTTAACTGTCGATTCTCCATCACAAACGAATTTTTTGACTGTTAATGTACCGTTACCGCAGTAGCGTCAATGAAATGTATTTGCTTATTGTACACAATGTGTACTACACAGTAATTGGCGTCATTACAAAGTGGTCGTTGAAGAAAGTACTAAGTTGTAAAAATGAGTGAAAATTCGATTAAAAAATATTTTCACTTTATTCTCCCGTTATAATTAATGAAGAAAACGCTGCACCTAAGGTCACCCGAGTGGCAGTAAGTGTTTACTTTTATTTTCAATAAAAAAAATATTTCGTTTACCTATGTACAAATATCACGTTAATTTTAGGAGTTTGCAAATGATAACTGTTAATTTTTGCAAAAAAATTGACGAAAAGCAGACATATGAGCTTTTAACGAATGTGTGGCAGCCTGATTTATCATTTATTTTTCCGTCGTCTGGAGATCGAAACTTAAAATTTCAGTTGTCGTGGCTGAAGTCTTTTCCATGGCTAATATATTCGCCTAGCTAAGATGGTGCCTACTGTCTATATTGCGTTGCTTTTGTTTGGAAAAACGTTGGAAATGGTAGTCACCAAAAGGCAAATGCTTTTGTTCAAACTGCTTTTAAACTTGGAAGAAGGCACTTGAGAAATGCAAAGAACATCAGCAGAAGGATTATCACCGCAGAGCAGTGGAAGACGCAGCCAATTTCAAGCTGATTTTTGAAAATAAAAGAAACAATATGTTAACAGAAATTGATCATGGCCGCAAAAAGCTACAGCTTGAAAATCGAGCAAAATCTTTCTTTAGAAATACCTGCTGAAAACGACGGGAACTTCAGGGCTCTTTTGCGTTTAGCAATAGATAGTGGCGACGAAAATTTAAAAAAGCATGTTGAAACTGCAGCACGTAATGCTAATTACTTCAGATGGCGCATCCAAAATGAAATTATTGAAATAGCAGGACAAATAGTACAAAAAAAATTATTAACCGTATTAATAAATCTCAATGTCAATGCTTTGCAATAATTGCTGATGAAACCACGGATGTTAGTGGCATTGAGCAATTTTCAATTTGTATACGGTATGTTGATCGTTTTGAGAATGAGGAAAAACTGAAAGAGGACTTTTTATGTTTTGTTGTTGTTGTTTTGTTACCTGTTGAGGATACAACTGGCAGCGGCCTTGCGAATGTGCTAATTGATAAATTAAAAGAACTTAAACTTAGTTTTGCACACATAAGGGGTCAAGGTGAGTTTTCAACTCTTCTATTTTTGGGACAATTAAATTATACTTTTTTTTCTTTCTAAAGGTTATGACGGAGCGCGGTCGATGAGTGGACATGTCAAAGGTTGTGCTAGGGTCATCCAAAATTTATATCCAGCGGCTCTTTATGTGCACTGTGCTAATCACAGCTTAAATTTAGCCATTGCAACGACTTGCAAAATACCTGCTATAAGAAATTGTATTGGTTCCATGAAAGAGACCGAAAACCTTTTTCGGATGTCAACTAAAGCAGGCACACTTGAATCCTTTCCAAACTCAAAGCAAGTGAGGTTACTTAAGTTCTGCGAAACACGTTGGGTGGAGCATTTAGAATCTCTTTCTTTATTTAACTATTTATTCCCATTGATCTGTACAGCGTTGGACGAGCTTGATACTGAAAATTTAAGAAGTGATTTATCAAAGCCACATGCTTTGTTGACTGCAATCCAATCACCTCAAATTGTGATTGCCATGGTGATACTAAAGCCAATTTTTACATTATCAAAACACATAAGCCTATGTTTGCATCAAATAGACTGTGATTATGCAAATAATTTGTATGCTGAAATTAGTGAAATGCGTGAGGATTCTGAACAATCGTTTAAACTAATTTTTGAATCAGTTAAAACAATAGCCGCAGAATTAGATTTAGAAATCAAAATTCTGCGTTTGGCGAAACGGCAAACTAATCGCGACAATTATAAAGGCGTACCGGAAGAATATTACCGCAGATCAATTTATATACCGTTTTTAGATAATTTTTTGGACCAAATCAATGAACGATTTTTAAAACATCGAGAGCTGCTTTCCAAAATTGAAAACATTTTGCCAAATAAATGCATAAATCTTGACGTTATTGAGATGCAGGAGACTGTTCGTGTTTCAGAAAAGCAATGGTCCGCTGATGTAGAAGATCCCAATGATTTCGTTGCTGAATTTAGAATGTGGAAAAGGTTAAAAATCTTTTCTTCAGATTATATTTTCTAACTAAAATTTTGAATATATTTTCAGGAACTGGTTAAATCAAACAAAGAGATCCAAAACTTTTTTAGACGTGTTGAATTGCTGCGATGCAAAAATTTTCAAAACAGTGCATCGTTTTTTAAAAATTGGAGCAACAATCCCTATATCTGTCGCTTCAAGTGAACGCTCGTATTCCTCACTTCGCAGGCTTAAAACATATTTAAGAAATAAAACTGGAGAAGCACGCCTGATCGGAATGGCTCTCTTGAATATCCATAGAGATATAATAAAATTAAAAGAAGATTAGACTTCAATTTGTGAATAAAATAATGAAACATTTTCTTTTTACCTAAAACAGACACCACCACCGAACTGAACCAATATTGATGAAATTTTCAGAGGTTGTTCGTTGTGGATCGAGGAGGGTTTAGAAATAAAAATATCTTATACTTTTCATGAAAAGTCGGAAAATTGGATAATTCCAAAAAGTAACTTTTTTCCATACAATTTTTTTTTTTTTTGTTTGTTTTGTTTTTCAATATTTTGATTTGTAAATTATTTGAATAGTTCAATTTCGGTCGCTTGCTTTTTTATTCCGGCCATTCAAAAGAAAAATTATTGAAAATTATTCAGTGAAAACTTTACGTGTGTTTCACACAAAGAGGTCAATTGCATATTGAAATTTGTTACGAAGCCACCAAGAGGTCGACTTAATATCGGTTGGTGTTCTTTTTGCCATTAAAGTATGGCAGCCCAAGGCAAGGCAAGGTAAGAAGTACTCCCAAGATGCGGTGACATACATGCGGAATTATGGATCACGGTCAACCCGAAAGTGATCATCACGATGTCACAGCACGACTTTTCAAACAACAGTTACGATGTTTATTTGACTTTACCTTGAAGCAACGTATATGTGGTGCTGTTGGATGCTAGATGTACTCTGTTGAGTGGCAAAATAGAGGTTTTCCGCACGCACACATTCTTCTCTTGGATGATGGTTACACCAAATAAAATTGATGAAATCATTTCTCCGGAAATTCCTGATATAGAGAAAGATCCAGTATTATATGAAGTGGTGGAAACCAATATGGTACATGGACACTACAATCCCTTTTCGGTTTGTATGTCTGACAATAAATGCACAAAACACTATCCATGTGCTTCCCTTTTGAAACACAAATTGGAAATGATGGATATCAACTCTATCGGCGTCGCTCACCAGATAACAGAACATTCAGCATTCAACTTAGAAGAGTGACGTCACCAAAGGAAGCAACATGGCGGTTATTGGTCTTAAACATTACGGTCGATACGTGAACTGCAATAAAACGCTTTGTAGGATATTTACTTTTGCAATTCATGAACGCTTTCCGACTGTTGTGCGTCTCGAAGTTAATTTGGAGAATGGCCAAAGAGTGTATTTCAACCCAGAGAATACAGTACAGCCAATGGAAACATCGCCAGCAACAAAATTAACATTGACGAGTTTTTTCCCAACTTCCGTCAGTCATCTGTTTGTGAGAATTTTGCTCTATTCGGAAATACCTTGATATTATGCATGGAATGCATCGTCGAAGAAATAGTTACGCAAAAAGCAAGACCAACCAGTAGATTGACAACCAGGTGTCTTATCAACTAATGGATTAGGACGAATTTACACAATCTACCCGAAAAACGACGATTGTTTCTACCTTCGGTTGCTATTGATTAATGTACGCGGTTCAACTTTATTTGAGTCATTGCGTACTGTGAATGGTTCGATGTGTGCAAGTTTTGGAGAAGTAAGCCAGTAATTACAATTCCTGGAACACATTTATCACTGGAATGAAAATGAAGTTCGCAAACTTTTCGCGATAATCATTTCGACACATCAGCCTTCAAATCCGCGTCTATTATGCGATACGAACAAAAATGAAATTGCCGAAGACAGTTTACATCGTCTTCGCTAAAAATTGGAAATGGTACAATTTCGGTTGATACTTTCGGTGGTTCGATGTCAATTCCATCTTCCCTTTATCAATTCACGAAAGATGAACTCATCACAAATGTTCGAACATTGGCCAAATTATCGTAACTACGATTCCTTAAGTGCTCGCTCAATGTTAGCTGCCGAAAATACCGATGTTGTTGACTCAAACTGGAAGATTCAAAGTCAAATTTCGGGAGACTTGTGCTCATACAAATCGATCGATCGTCTTGACAATGAAGACGACGCCGTGAATTATCCAGTGGTATTTCCAAATTCTTTGGACAGGCTTGGTGTGCCACCGCATCATTTGCATCTCAAAGTAGGATCCGTCGTTATTATGTTTCGCAATCTTCATGCGGCGAAACAGTGTAATGAAACCCGACTGAGTGTGACGCACCTATCGAATACAAGGGGGAGAATGTTTGATTCTCTGAGTTTCTTTGAGTTCTAACGATTTCCTATTTCAGTTCAAACATATTCCGTTTCCAGTGAAAATTGCATTTGAGATGACAATTAACAGGACCTAAAGATAGTCACATAGTGTGAGGCATAAATTTGGAAATGCTATATATTTCATACTGCCGTGGCGTGCTCACGAGTTGGAAAACCATCTTTATGGACGAACAAAAATTAAATTGCCGAAAACTTTTTACATCGTTTTCGCTAAAAATTGGGAATGGATCAATTCCGGTTGATGCTTCCGGTGGTTTCATATCAATTCCATCTGCCGTTTATCAGTTCACGAAATATGAACTCATCACGAATGTTCGGACATTGGCGTCCTTAAGTGTACGCGCAATGTTAACTGCCAAAAATGCCGATATTGCTGACTTAAGCTGGAAGATTCAAAGTCAAATTCGTCTTGACAATGAATGAATTATCCAGTGGAATTTCTACTATCTTTGGAGAGGCTTGGTATGTCACCGCACCATTTGCGTCTCAAAGTTGGATCTGTCGTTATTATGTTTCGCAATCTTCATGCGCCGAAACTGTGTAATGGAACCTGACTGATTGTGACGCACCTATCGAATACAAGGAGCAGAATGCTTGATTCTACATTTTCAAAATAATTTAACAAATTCGTCCAAAAAATTAATATGAATTTAATATTGTTAATTTGCAGAAAAATATCATAAAATGGCAAATGAGCGAAGTCTTCGCTTTAATAAACTTATACAAGCATGAATTAAGATATCATTACTCATACTAAATTTATTATTTTAATTGGTTTATAAAATTTATGCTACAATTCTTATATATGTAGTAGTTCGAAAATATGAATTCTTTTTTTTTCAAAAATACCTTTGTAGAAAGAAATATATTTCTCCTTTTTTATGTTCCACATATATTTTTTGCTTCCATGTAAAAATTTAAACAGTTCAAGAGCTCAAAACATGCGCTACATCAGCTGGAACCTACCTACTCGACACCTTTTCGCAAGTTATTACGGGACATCTCGACAGAATGAAATTTATATTATACTAACTGTATTGCCGTGCTTATTGCCTGTGGAGACTCCATATTGCTAATGGAATACATAAAGCAATGAACTGGCACTTCAACAGTTTGACAGATTAGTTTTTATTTCTATGAAAATTTCGAAGAGGCAACATATTCCGTTTACACGTATCCCGACGGCAGTTTCATTTCGGTAATATTAAATTTAGTAGAGCGAGTAATAAGACAGTTGTGTTAAATTATAAAAATGAAGTACGTTTTCAAAATAATTTAATATATTTTTCCAAAATATAAATATTTAGTTTAATATTAATTTGTAGAAAAATTATACAAAATGGATTAGCGATTGAACGAAGTCTTAAATTACTTATAATAAAACTTACTCAAACATAAATCAAAATATCATTGCTCATATTAAATTTATTATTTTAATTGGTACATAAAATTTTTACTACAATTATTATAGTCCGAAAATATGAAATCTTAATTTCAAGAAATACATTTGTCGAAAAAAGTATCTTTCTCCTTTTTTATAAATAACATTAATTTTTTTCATCCATATGAATATTTAAACTGTTCAATACCTCAAAACATGCGCTACATCAGCTCAAACCTACCCTGCAAGACGGGTAGCTGTTAGCAAACGTGTAAGGGACTTGTTATTGTTCACTTTTGCATTCGTTAAAATATTTGTTACTTTTGTTCAGAGGGTGGGAAAAAAATGACACATAGCTATTTGATGTTCAATGGTTATCTCGCTTTAACCAATGGCAAATATCGCATGCTGCCTTATTCTAACAGAATGAATACATTTGTTAGCAAATCTCTTCACAGTATGTTACGGGTAACAAATTCTTTTGTTAGCGCATAGCTTACCTATGTGTTATGGATAACAAAAAGTATTTGTTACCCGAATATTTGTTAGTGTTCTTATTTTCGTTGTCAGTTTGTTACCTATGATATATAAACATGTTAGCAAGAACAAGCAGTAACAAGATTATCTGTTACCTATTTGTTACTTCTAGCAAATTCAATTCTTCTAAATAAAACTCAGTTTTTTTATTATTTCATTTTATTTAATAACTAGCTTACCCAGCGCGCTTTGCTGTGCTCATATAAATATTTATCGGCTATTATACTTCATTTAATTTTTTTTCATTATAGACATTTTTATCATCTTCTTTTTAAACATATTGAATATTCAAATATGTGATAAATTTGCCAAAGCAATTGCCTATTTTCAGATTTTATGAAATATCTACAAACGACAAATCTAAATTTTTATGTATTTGACGTTTGAGTGTAAACAAAAACATAAGAGAAATAAAAAAATAAGCATTTGACATGAATGAGTAATGTCACATTATATTGTTACTTGAGCAAAAGTCAACTTATTTAGCAAACAAAAAAACCTGAAATTTCATGGTCTATAATTATATTCTGCGATAATAATTACTCTGTATTTGGAGGATGGAGTCATGTGTAGAAGTTCACGCAAGTGAGGAAAGTTCTCTGATCGCCATTCACTTGGGAGTGGCCAGAAACGATTCTTTTACATATGACTCAAGCAGCTCACGACTTCCGGTCTCTGACCAAGTATCCTCTGGGTAGCCTAAGAACATCCGTTTGAAGGCGAGCTAAAGTGAGAAGGCGAAATATCCCCTACTTAGGGTTGTGCGCTGGGTTTGGGACCCGCCACGTAAAAAAACGCACCAAAGAAAACCAACAATCAGCCTCGGATGAGAGACCCCCCTTTTGATGACGACCATGGCAAGCGAAATAAGGACTACGAATTGAGGGCATGCACCTGGAATGTCCGGTCCCTTAATTGGGAAGGTGCCGCTGCCCAGCTGGTTGATGTCCTCGTGAAAATAAAGGCTGACATCACCGCCGTCCAAGAAATGCGATGGACGGGACAAGGACAGAGACGAGTAGGTCCTTGTGACATCTACTACAGTGGCCATATAAAGGAACGCAAGTTTGGTGTTGGATTCGTGGTGGGAGAGAGACTCCGTCGCCGAGTACTATCATTCACTCCGGAGAATGAACGTCTAGCCACAATCCGCATCAAAGCGAGGTTCTTCAACATATCGCTGATTTGCGCCCACGCCCCGACGGAAGAGAAGGACGATGTGACCAAAGATGCCTTTTATGAGTGCTTGGAGCGCACTTATGAGAGATGCCCCCGCCACGATGTCAAAATCGTGCTTGGCGACTTCAACGCCAGGGTGGGCAAAGAAGGTATCTTTGGCACTACGGTCGGTAAATTCAGCCTCCACGAGGAAACATCCCCAAATGGGTTGAGGCTGATCGACTTCGCCGGGGCCCGAAATATGGTTATCTGTAGTACTAGATTCCAGCATAAGAAGATACATCAAGCTACCTGGCTGTCTCCGGATCGAAAAACCACCAACCAGATCGATCATGTTGTGATAGACGGAAGACACGTCTCCAGTGTTTTAGATGTGCGTGCGCTCCGAGGTCCTAACATCGACTCGGATCACCATATTGTTGCAGCCAAAATTCGCACCCGCCTCTGTGCAGCAAAAAACGCACGCCAACAAACACAAGGAAGGTTCGACGTCGAGAAGCTGCAATCACAACGGATAGCCGAACGATTTTCTACTCGGCTTGCACTCCTGCTCTCTGAGAGCACTCGTCAACAACTCGGTATAAGGGAACTGTGGGACGGCATCTCAAACTCCTTACGTACAGCTGCAACCGAAACCATTGGTTTTCGGAAAGTGCAAAAGAACAGCTGGTACGACGAGGAGTGCCGTGTCGCAGCGGAGAGAAAACAGGCTGCCTACCTCGCAACGTTACGATCGACCACAACACGTGCGGGATGGGATAGATACCGAGAGTTGAAGAGGGAAGCAAGACGCATTTGTAGACAAAAAAGAAAGAGGCCGAAATGCGTGAGTACGAAGAGCTTGATAAGCTGGCCGACAGGGGTAATGCTCGAAAATTCTACGAAAAGATGCGGCGGCTTACAGAAGGTTTCAAGACCGGAGCATACTCTTGTAGAACCCCCAAAGGTGATCTAGTCACCGATGCCCAAAGCATACTTAAATTATGGAGGGAACACTTCTCCAGCCTGCTGAATGGCAGTGAACGTACAACGCCAGGAGAAGGCGAACCCGATTCCCCAATCGATGACGATGGAGCAGACGTTCCATTGCCCGACCATGAAGAGGTTCGAATAGCAATTGCCCGCCTGAAGAACAACAAAGCGGCAGGGGCCGACGGATTGTCAGCCGAGCTATTCAAACACGGCGGCGAAGAACTGGTAAGGAGCATGCATCAGCTTCTTTGTAAAATATGGTCGGACGAAAGCATGCCCAACGATTGGAATTTAAGTGTGCTGTGCCCAATCCATAAAAAAGGAGACCCCACAATCTGCGCCAACTACCGTGGGATTAGCCTCCTCAACATCGCATATAAGGTTCTGTCGAGCGTATTGTGTGAAAGATTAAAGCCCATCGTCAACAAACTGATTGGACCTTATCAGTGTGGCTTTAGACCTGGTAAATCAACCACTGACCAGATATTCACTATGCGCCAAATCTTGGAAAAGACCCGTGAAAGGAGAATCGACACACACCACCTCTTCGTCGATTTCAAAGCTGCTTTCGACAGCACGAAAAGGAGCTGCCTCTATGCCGCGATGTCTGAATTTGGTATCCCCGCAAAACTAATACGGCTGTGTAAACTGACGCTGAGCAACACTCAAAGCTCCGTCAGGATCGGGAAGGACCTCTCCGAGCCGTTCGATACCAAACGAGGTTTCAGACAAGGCGACTCCCTATCGTGCGACTTTTTCAACCTGCTTCTGGAGAAAATAGTTCGAGCTGCAGAACTCAACAGAGAAGGTACCATCTTCTATAAGAGTGTACAACTGCTGGCGTATGCCGATGATATTGATATCATTGGCTTCAACACCCGCGCCGTTAGTTCTGCTTTCTCCAGACTGGATAAGGAAGCAAACGAAATGGGTCTGGCAGTGAACGAGGGCAAGACGAAATATCTCCTGTCATCAAACAAACAGTCGTCGCACTCGCGACTTGGCACTCACGTCACTGTTGACAGTCATAACTTTGAAGTTGTAGATAATTTCGTCTATCTTGGAACCAGCGTAAACACCACCAACAATGTCAGCCTGGAAATCCAACGCAGGATTACTCTTGCCAACAGGTGCTACTTTGGACTGAGTAGGCAATTGAAAAGTAAAGTCCTCTCTCGACGAACAAAAGCCAAACTCTATAAGTCGCTCATAATTCCCGTCCTGCTATACGGTGCAGAGGCTTGGACGATGACAACAACCGATGAGTCGACCTTAAGAGTTTTCGAGAGAAAAGTTCTGCGAAAGATTTATGGTCCTTTGCGCGTTGGCCACGGCGAATATCGCATTCGATGGAACGATGAGCTGTACGAGATATACGACGACATTGACATAGTTCAGCGAATTAAAAGACAGCGGCTACGCTGGCTAGGTCATGTTGTCCGGATGGATGAAAACACTCCAGCTCTGAAAGTATTCGACGCAGTACCCGCCGCGGGAAGCAGAGGAAGAGGAAGACCTCCACTCCGTTGGAAGGACCAAGTGGAGAAGGACCTGGCTTCGCTTGGAATATCCAATTGGCGCCAAGTAGCGAAGAGAAGAAACGACTGGCGCGCTGTTGTTGACTCGGCTATAATCGCGTAAGCGGTGCCTACGCCAGTAAAGAAGATTTGAAAATAATGTGATTTTCCATTCATAAAAGTGTAATAAAACAGTAAGTTAATAGCCAAACAAAAAAGTCAATAACAAATACAATATAATTCAATATAATAAAAAAAAAAAATTTATTTCCAAAGTATACCATACAAAAAATGACGATGAAAAGATTCGATATGAGATGAACATTCCATTCTGATTATCTTCAGGAAAAACAGTTGTTATTCAGTCGATTGATAGCCCATCGTGCTTCACCGTAAAATTCAGACCGGAAGAAAGGGAATACCAGGAAGTAGAGCAAATTCTGAATTGCCGATTAGCAAATATCAAGCCAAGAAATGGGAAATACTGGACGCGAGAAGCTACAAAATATTTTGAAGAAATTGCTTTGAACGAATCTTTCACTATTAAAATAATGAAACAATAAGAAAATTGTCATAGCGATTCAATAAAAAATTCAACAAAGTAATACTCTTCAAACATTGAAAGTATTTATTCTTCAGTTTCCTCTTATTTTTACATAAGCATGTAAATTGTAAATCTCAAAAATTCGAGTTCTAATCTAAAACATTTTGATAAACAACGTTCTTAGTTTTACTGTCCGGTGCATGAATGAATAAACGATGTGCTGTACCGACTCTCGAACATGCAACATATAATTGCCCATGTGAAAAACACGATTCTTCCAAATTTACTCCGCATATTTGAAATGTTTGTCCTTGTGCTTTGTTTATAGTCATGGCAAATGATAAACGCAGCGGAAATTGCAGACGTTTGAAATTGAATGGCATGTCTGTTGGAATCATTGGAATACGTGGTATAAGCACATTTTCGCCTTTCGCTTTGCCATTGAGTATAGTTGCTTCAATCAAATTTGGCATTAGCTTCTTTATTGCCAGTCGTGTACCATTACACATTTTTGGAGGATTGATATTCCGTAGTAATATGATTGGTGAACCAACCTTAAAAATGGAATCAATAATATATTTCATTGAACCTCCTTACAGATTTATATTCTGTAATGATTAAAGTAATGAACAAACCTTTAAATTCAAAAGATGTGGCGGTGTACCAAGTGGTTCCAATGAATTCAGAAATTCAATTGGATAATTCACAGCTTCATCTTCATCCATAACGCTGTCAATGGATTTATAAGTTATGACTTCACCTGGCAATTTTTCTTGAATTTTGAAGTTCATTTCATTGACGTGTATATTCTTCGGTGCCAATATTGAACGTTCTGCTAACCAATCATGGCTTCTGTGATTCTGAATGATATTTAGGAAGACGCATTCGACCAATTCTTCTTTTGTTTGCAAAATTGTACAAATATTTTCGGGCAAGGTGATCATTCCATTTGTATTGTCGATTTGCATTTTTCCATTTCCGATATCCAACAATTGTTCCGAAAACTGATGTGCAGATGAATCGTCTTGTAATAGGACACGCATATTGACATTCTACGTCAATTTTTTCACAAATCTCCAGAGAGCAGAAGATTTGAGACATGCATTTATTTCATCGGCAGGAGTTGATCGAGGAAGAACTGGCAATGTTTGTCGAAAATCATCTGATAACAATATCAAGGCACCACCAAAAAGCTGTTGATTTCCGCGTAAATCTTTCATAGTTCGATCCAATGCTTCGAGCGATTTTTTGTTGGCCATTGTACACTCATCCCACAGAATAATCGCTGCTTGCTTCAAGACTTTTCCCATTGCAGAATTTCTTGAAATATTGCATGTCGGCGTTTCACTCACTTGCATGTTCAATGGCAATTTTAATGCAGAGTGTGCTGTTCGTCCTCCGTCCAATAAAGTGGCAGCAATTCCAGAAGAAGCAAGAGCCAAAGCAATTTTTTTCTGTGATCGAATAGCTGCCAGAATCAATGTAATAATGAATGTTTTTCCGGTTCCCCCAGGTGCGTCCAAGAAATATAATCCGCCAGTGTTGTCAGAAACAGCTTGCAAAATTGTTTGATATACATAGTTTTGTTGATCATTTAATTTGTCAATATTTGATTGCACAAATTCAATCAATTCGTCACAATTGAATTGTTGTTCACGTTGCAATTCTTGATCCATCAAATCATGCATCGGACGATCAGGTAAAATCATAGATAACTGTGATAATGCTTTATGCGCAATTTTGAGACATATATCTTCAATGATTATTAATGCTTCATTGTACATTTCCAAGGTAATCATCAAATCTGGATTATTTGACGTACCACGCATCCGAATCAAAATATCTTCCGTCATGTAATCTTGATATTTGTTCCATAATTCCAGTGGAGTCGATGGCATGCATGTTGATATTATATTCGAGAAAAGCATTCTTATTTGTCGATTCCCAATGTGAATCGTTTTCCAACAAATGCAGTAGGTAACATGCCTCGCGATACGTCTCACATAAATGACCATCAACTATTTTCAAATATTCTAACGATCTCGGTCCTTGAACGTTCACCAATAGCAATCGCAAATAAAAACATTCCGCGTTGTTGGGATGAATCGTATACATTCTGCCAAATCATCTGTTGAATATATACCTGGGTGACCATCAACTGCTGTACCATGTTTACGTCGTTGGTATTCTTTTGATGATGTATTCCATGTGTAATACTGAGGTACATCAGTATATAGCAAACTTCTGGCAAATGTGTCGGTTTCACAAAGTCGAAAAAAAGCAGTTAAAGTAGTCGCTGGTGGTTGTGCTGCTCTCTGCTGTATATTTTCAGTAGTAAAATAAACACGTTGACCATTTTCAAGATGCACCGCTAGATGAACAACAACAGGATGTCTTTCGTGCAATGGAAACGAAAATATTCGCCAAATTGCTTCATTGCTGCTAACGTATCGGCCCATTTGATATCGAGTAATTTCATCATTCCTATTGTCAGCATCAGGTACTTCAAAGACAGCCATATCACTTCCTTTATTCACATACTTGCAAATGTATTTGATTGACTTGACGGAATTACAATACTCAACGTTAATGTGAGACTGAAATATTTTTGACAGAAGTGGTGAATATGGCACAACCCAGCGATTATCGACAATGATTTCTTGATGACGAATGTTCATCATTACTGATTGACCGTTATCTTCAGTAGACCGTCGTCGATACAACGGGTACCCATCATTGCCTGTTCTTGTGTCAGAAGTCAATGCTCTGGAATAACGCTTTAAGCATTTGCCATCAATCATGCATGGTGAATTCATATTTGGCCACATAGGCCATGAATCATATGTTTTGTGACGACTTCAAATAATTCTTGATCAATTGTTTGATCTGGTATCTCGGCTGATATGATATTATCAATTTCATCTGGTGGGATTTTACGAACCAACCGTATCAATATATGTGAGTGCGGCAATCCTCTCTTTTGCCATTCGATTGAATACAACACCACACTTCTCCAAATACGCGCAATTTCATAATTACATCCATCAGCGCTTTTAATTTTTTCCGAAAAACACGTGCATTTATATCGTGACGATCTGTTGTTGATTGACCGTCAAACAAATTATTTTGAATATCGCTCCACTTCGGATTACATGTGAATGTAATAAATAAATCTGGTCGGCCGTATTTTCACACGTATGACATCGCATCTTGAGCATATTCGTGTATATGGCGAGGACTTCCAATATAAGATGCTGGTAATATCGTCAGACGTCTAATATCATTCAAATTCCCATCATTTGTTATGCATCACGCAAATGTATGTATGTATTCTTCCGATCGCAATTTACTTTGATTGAACCGGAAGTAATTGAGACGTTCAGTCTCAATTTTCGCATACATGTTCACAATGTATTGATGAAACAGTTTTCCACATCTCAAAATGTAATTTGAACTTCCTTCGCGAATCATTAATCTGTATGAATAATAATTCATGACGCTGACCTTCTTCTGAGCATCAAGACCTGTAAAAAATACGGATGGGGTCATGTGTAGAAGTTCACGCGAGTGAGGAAAGTTCTCTGATCGCCATTCACTTGGGAGTGGCCAGAAACGATTCTTTTACATATGACTCAAGCAGCTCACGACTTCCGGTCTTTGACCAAGTATCCTCTGGGTAGCCTAAGAACATCCGTTTGAAGGCGAGCTAAAGTGAGAAGGCGAAACACCCCCTGCATAGGGTTGTGCGCTGGGTTTGGGACCCGCCACGTAAAAAAACACCCCCAATGCAAAAGTTTAAACAGCCTCGGATGAGAGACTCCCTTTTGATGACGACCATGGCAAACGAAATAAGGACTATGATTTGAGGGCGTGCACCTGGAATGTCCGGTCCCTTAATTGGGAAGGTGCCGCTGCCCAGCTGGTAGATGTCCTCGTAAAGATAAAGTCTGACATCACCGCCGTCCAAGAAATGGGATGGACGGGACAAGGACAGAGACGAGTAGGTCCTTGTGACATCTACTACAGTGGCCATATAAAGGAGCGCAAGTTTGGTGTTGGATTCGTGGTGGGAGAGAGACTCCGTCGCCGAGTACTTTCATTCACTCCGGAGAATGAACGTCTAGCCACAATCCGCATCAAAGCGAGGTTCTTCAACATATCGCTGATTTGCGCCCACGCAAAGGACGATGTGACCAAAGATGCCTTTTATGAGTGCTTGGAGCGCACTTATGAGAGATGCCCCAGCCACGATGTCAAAATCGTGCTTGGCGACTTCAATGCCAGGGTGGGCAAAGAAGGTATCTTTGGCACTACGGTCGGTAAATTCAGCCTCCACGAGGAAACATCCCCAAATGGGTTGAGGCTGATCGACTTCGCCGGGGCCCGAAATATGGTTATCTGTAGTACTAGATTCCAGCATAAGAAGATACATCAAGCTACCTGGCTGTCTCCGGATCGAAAAACCACCAACCAGATCGATCATGTTGTGATAGACGGAAGACACGTCTCCAGTGTTTTAGATGTGCGTGCGCTCCGAGGTCCTAACATCGACTCGGACCACTATATTGTTGCAGCCAAGATTCGCACCCGCCTCTGTGCAGCAAAAACGCACGCCAACAAACACAAGGAAGGTTCGACGTCGAGAAGCTGCAATCACAACAGACAGCCGAACGTTTTTCTACTCGGCTTGCACTCCTGCTCTCTGAGAGCACTCGTCAACAACTCGGTATAAGGGAACTGTGGGACGGCATCTCAAACTCCTTACGTACAGCTGCAACCGAAACCATTGGTTTTCGGAAAGTGCAAAAGAACAGCTGGTACGACGAGGAGTGCCGTGTCGCAGCGGAGAGAAAACAGGCTGCCTACCTCGCAACGTTACGATCGACCACAACACGTGCGGGATGGGATAGATACCGAGAGTTGAAGAGGGAAGCAAGACGCATTTGTAGACAAAAAAAGAAAGAGGCCGAAATGCGTGAGTACGAAGAGCTTGATAAGCTGGCCGACAGGGGTAATGCTCGAAAATTCTACGAAAAGATGCGGCGGCTTACAGAAGGTTTCAAGACCGGAGCATACTCTTGTAGAACCCCCCAAGGTGATCTAGCCACCGATGCCCAGAGCATACTTAAATTATGGAGGGAACACTTCTCCAGCCTGCTGAATGGCAGTGCACGCACAGCACCAGGAGAAAGCGATGACGATGGAGCAGACGTTCCATTGCCCGACCATGAAGAAGTTCGAATAGCAATTGCCCGTCTGAAAAACAACAAAGCGGCAGGGGCCGATGGATTGCCGGTCGAGCTATTCAAACACGGCGGCGAAGAGCTGATAAGGTGCATGCATCAGCTTCTTTGTAAAATATGGTCAGACGAAAGTATGCCCAACGATTGGAATTTAAGTGTGCTATGCCCAATCCATAAAAAAGGAGACCCCACAATCTGCGCCAACTACCGTGGGATTAGCCTCCTCAACATCGCATATAAGGTTCTGTCGAGCGTATTGTGTGAAAGATTAAAGCCCACCGTCAACAAACTGATTGGACCTTATCAGTGTGGCTTTAGACCTGGTAAATCAACAACCGACCAGATATTCACGATGCGCCAAATCTTGGAAAAGACCCGTGAAAGGAGAATCGACACACACCACCTCTTCGTCGATTTTAAAGCTGCTTTCGACAGCACGAAAAGGAGCTGCCTTTATGCCGCGATGTCTGAATTTGGTATCCCCGCAAAACTAATACGGCTGTGTAAGCTGACGTTGACCAACACGAAAAGCTCCGTCAGAATCGGGAAGGACCTCTCCGAGCCGTTCGATACCAAACGAGGTTTCAGACAAGGCGATTACCTATCGTGCGACTTTTTCAACCTGCTTCTGGAGAAAATAGTTCGAGCTGCAGAACTCAACAGAGAAGGTACCATCTTCTATAAGAGTGTACAACTGCTGGCGTATGCCGATGATATTGATATCATCGGCCTCAACACCCGCGCCGTTAGTTCTGCTTTCTCCAGACTGGACAAGGAAGCAAAAGAAATGGGTCTGGCAGTGAACGAGGGCAAGACGAAATATCTCCTGTCATCAAACAAACAGTCGTCGCACTCGCGACTTGGCACTCACGTCACTGTTGGCAGTCATAACTTTGAAGTTGTAGATAATTTCGTCTATCTTGGAACCAGCGTAAACACCACCAACAATGTCAGCCTAGAAATCCAACGCAGGATAACTCTTACCAACAAGTGCTACTTTGGACTAAGTAGGCAATTGAGAAGCAAAGTCCTCTCTCGACAAACAAAAAAAAACTCTATAAGTCACTCATAATTCCCGTCCTGCTATATGGTGCAGAGGCTTGGACGATGCCAACAACCGATGGGTCGACGTCTATGGTCCTTTGCGCGTTGGCCACGGCGAATATCGCATTCGATGGAACGATGAGCTGTACGAGATATACGACGACATTGACATAGTTCAGCGAATTAAAAGACAGCGGCTACGCTGGCTAGGTCATGTTGTCCGGATGGATGAAAACGCTCCAGCTCTGAAAGTATTCGACGCAGTACCCGCCGCGGGAAGCAGAGGAAGAGGAAGACCTCCACTCCGTTGGAAGGACCAAGTGGAGAGGGACCTGGCTTCGCTTGGAATATCCAATTGGCTCCATGTAGCGAAGAGAAGAAACGACTGGCTCGCTGTTGTTGACTCGGCTATAATGGCATAAGCGGTGTCTACGCCAGTAAAGAAGAAGAATACTGCGTTACTTACTTTGTCTGTTAGGGACTTTTCAATGGCAGTGAGTCGGGTCCCAATGGCATCGAGCTTCTGGATTATATCTGAAAAACATAAATGTATTTTTTTAAAGCAACTATTAATATATTTATATATTCATACGTTATACCTGCATGGCCGCCAGACGATGGTGACGGTACCACAATTTTTGATGGTCCTACTGTAGGAGCGCAAACCAGATTATAAGATATTTTTTCAAACACTATCTGTAAAAAAATATTATTAGAAAATGCAAAATATTTACGTTCAATGCAACCTCTATAGGGGCTCAACGGTTGTGAGCATTCCACTTCTGAATCCGTTGCTTCCACCAGGTCATCGAAATTCATTCTTTGAAAAACCATAAAAAATTTTATGAATGAGTAGAACTAAAAGAATTTTATCATCTATAGGTATGGAAAATTTTAATTTATAAATTGAAATGTTAGTGCTTTATGTTAATAATATTTAGTTTAGTAGTTTATAGCGACAAATATAAGTTTGATAAAGATTTTTGATTTGTAAATACTTACAATAGTATATTATTATTAAAAGAGAATATCTACATCTTAATTAATTTTTCTAAAATGAGAAAACATTTAAGGTTTTTTTACTTGCGAAATATCTTCTTGAGATAAAATTGAAAAGAAGTTGTGTATTTCAGCACTAAAGACAAGACTGCATAATTAGTTTAAAAAAATTAAAATGTAAATATTATCTTTTGAAAAGACACTCCTCATTAGCTTGAAGCAAGCTTGAAAAAGTAGAACGTACGAGACCACTATTATTTAAATTTAATTTTTAAAATCTTGCTTCGGAGCAGAAATGCGTATATGTATATTCGAACCAAGTTCACTTTTTTCATTATGAAACACTAATGTTGTTTTTATTTTTAACAATTTCAGGTATTCTGCATATGAACAGATATCTTGGACGAACAAATGAACATTTTTAATTATAGAGGAGGTTCTCCAGTTCAAGAATATATGTATATAGTTATACTCGCGGGAATATTCGAGATATTTGCGTTTAAAGCTGAAAATTACCACTATTTGAAGAACGTATTTTTCGATTTTAAATTAATTTTACACTTACATTTCGCATTTTTATGTCCACTAACAGTTCACTAATTCATGTGAATTTGTTTTTAATATTAACTTATTGTTCAATTATATTTATTTGACATCAACTAAAGAATTGCATTATTGATCTGAAGAACCTCCTCTATCCGTCCATACCCATTTTATTCCGAAATCCTGGGACGGTATTCTAAATTCTACACAATTATAATTGTAACCGCACAATTCAATTTATATTTTAAATTTTTTACATTTACATATATATGTAGATATCTATATATATAAAAATGAAATGGTGTATAGTTGTAACGCTAAAACTCGAAAACGGTTGAACCAAATGAAATACTTCCCTTGGGGGATTTGTTTGTTATTACCACGCGCAGGTCGTGTCTTAAAATCAGAACAAATTACTAAGGGGGCGTGGCACCTCCCATACAAATTGAATTTTTCAAGTCGAATATCTTCAAAAGTGTTTAAGGTAGGAACATGAAAATTGGTACAGAGCTACAGGATAACAACACCACTCTCACCTATAAAACCGGGGGCTATCGAATAAGGGGGCGTGGTACCTCCCATACAAACTAAATTTTTTAAGCAGAATATCTGTGAAAGGGTTCTAGGTAGGGACCTGAAAATTGGTATAGACCTATATGGTATCAAAAGCCTTCTTACACATAAAAGAAAGGGTAATCGGAAAAGGGGGCGTGGCACCTCCCATACAAACTTAATTTTTCAAGGTGAATATCTTCAAAAGTGTTTAAGGTAGGAACATGAAAATTGGTATAGAGCTATAGGAAACAACACCATTCTCACCCATAAAACTTGTTATCGAAAAAGGGGGCGTGGTACCTCCCATACAATCTTTAATTATTTTGGTTGTTAATCCACCATATATTTATCTCATTTTCCACCTAGCACGACATTTTGGTTGTTTCTTGCTATTTTTGTTTATTTATCGGTGACAGTAGTGGTTATATCGTAATATTGGTTGTGTTACGTACTATTTTTGGTTTATGGAAATGGCAGTTTTATGAAACAAACACAAATTAAATTAAACGTCAATTTTGCTTTGCAATCGAACACGCAAAATTTAGAGGGCAATAAAAATGCGCCTTGCTTTACTGATATATTGATAAATTTTGTTTTAAAAAGTGAGTTATTTAGTGAAAGTGATTTAGCGTGTTGGCGAATACCGATTTATGTACATTGGAATTTATCATTCAATTGATCTGCTTCCTTAGTTTAATTCATTCATTTTTGGAGTTTTCAAAGGTAAGTTATTGGTCCGTAAAACCTTATATGAGCTTTATGCAAATGAATGACCATTTCCAATTAGATATTTGTTACGATGCCAAGAATCAGTACGTATGGTAACACTTCTCGGAGTTCCCAGGCCGCAAGGAGAACACGAAATAGCAGAGCACGTCAAAGGGAAAGTGTTATTGAGAGGGTATCACCACGAATAGCACGCACCAGTTAGAAGATGTCAACCAAACATACAATCGACAAGAACGATTGAGAAGAAGGGAAGTTCACAATCAGCAACAACGATCGAGAAGAAGGGAAGTTCGTGCTCGCCAAAGTGATGAAGTAAGATCACAACATGCGATTATTCGACGACAACAGCGGCAACATCTTTCTTTTGTGAACATTGAACGGGCAGGTTTTCGATATGATCCAAACATTCAATATAGCGCATCTGTTCAAATCGGTCAGATGTCAGTAGTTTGTCAATATTGCAATGCAGTCAAATTTAAAAATGAACCGCCAAAGTTAAGTTGCGCCGGGGGAAAGGTTAAGTTGTCAGAATTGCTTCCACCACCACAGCCATTGTTCCAGCTGTTTTACGGTGAATCTCCTCACTCGAGCCATTTCTTAAAGCACACTAAAATGTACAACCATTGTTTTCAAATGACGTCGTTTGGCGGTGAAATTGTAAATGAACAAAACTACAATCCAACGTTTAAGGTATTTTTGCCAAACAATATTCGACAGAAACTACAGAGCTTTCCTCCAATTATACAGGTTCATGGGCAAATTTTTCATCTCGCTGGATCGCTGTTGCCGCATCCAGATCAAGAACACAAATATCTCCAAACTTACTTTCTGGGAGATTCACATGATGAAGTAAATCGGCGTTGTGCTATCTTCAATACAACGAAAAGAGAAATAATCGAACAATTGCAGCAAATGTTACACGAACACAATGGCCTCATTAAACTGTTTACGATTTCGTTGGAACGTATGCCAACAGATGATCATAGTATAATCACACAAGCGGACAAAAGACCAACAGGGACACATGAAAGACAATATAATGCACCTACAGTTAGCGAAATATCAGTTGTTGTTGTTGGAGAAAATTTGCAGTCGCGTGATATTGTTATCAAACGTAGAAATCAAAACGCACTAAAACGGATAAGTGAGACACATCGGTCTTACGACGCAATGCAATATGCGCTCATGTTCTGCCGTGGAGAAGACGGATATCACTTAGGATATAAGATTATAAATCCGGTGAATGGTTAGTAAAAAAAATTTTTGTTTGCTACTTCATATAGGTAATTTAAGCTTTTAGGTGTCGAGACAAATAAAAAAGTCAGTTCAATGAAGTTTTACGCATATCGAATGATGATTCGCCAAAACTATGACAACCACTTACTGAGATATGGACGGTTATTTCAACAGTATGCAGTTGACATGTACGTTAAAGTTGAGACAGAACGACTTAATTACATGCGATACAATCAGTCGAAGTTGCGATCTGAAGAGTATATTCACTTAAGAGATGCAATGAATGGTGATGCGGATATTACAGATATTGGTCGACTCTGTATTTTGCATACGATATTGCAGTTCAATAAAATCAATTAAGTATGTTTGCAAATATGTCACCAAAGGAAGCGATATGGCGGTTATTGGCTTTGAACGAGATGAAATTAGCAAATTTCAAATGGACAGATATGTGAACTGCAGTGAAGCAATCTGGAGAATATTTTCATTTGCAATTCATGAACGCCATCCTACTGTTGTGCATCTGGCAGCTCATTTGGAGAATGGCCAGCGAGTTTATTTCAACGCAGAGAACATAGTACAGCGAACGGAAATACCACCAGCAACCACTTTAACAAGTTTCTTTGCAACTTGCGCCAGTGATCCGTTCGCGAGAACATTGCTTTACTCGAAGATGCCTCGGTATTATGCATGGAATGCATCGTCGAAGAAATGGTTGCGCAGGAAGAACGGCCATCCGGTAGATGGTTATCCAGGTGTTTTTTCAACTGATGCATTGGGAAGAATTTACACAATCCATCCAAAGAACGATGATTGCTTTTACCTACGTTTGCTTTTGATTAATGTACGCGGTTCAACTTCATTTGAATCATTGAGGACTGTAGATGGTACCATTTGTGCAACATTTCGACAATTGCAATTGCTTGAACACGTCAGTCACTGGAATCAAACGCTAGCGGATGCAATAGCTTCTTCACCAGCCACTGCAGTTCGTACACTTTTCGCTATTATAATTTCGACATGTCAGCCTTCAAACCCGCGTCTATTATGGGATACGTACAAAGATGACATGGCAGAAGATATTTTGCATCGCCTGCGATTAGCGACGAGAAATGTCGACTTACAAGTGAACGCTGACATCTACAATGAAGCATTAGTCCTTATTGAAGATTTATGTTTACTTATGAATGGAAAACTATTGATTGAAGTTCATATGCCGGCACCAAGTCGTCAAACAAGGGATTTAGTGAGTCGTGAATTGGAACGCGAGCGTGCTCACTTGCAACAACAAGTACAAACAAATGTTCCACTGTTGAATGAACAGCAAAGCAGTGCGTACAATCAGCTAATAAATGCTGTAGATAGTGGAAACGGTGGCATATTTTTCCTCGATGCGCCCGGCGGGACTGGCAAAACGTTCCTATTGTCTTTAATACTAACAGCAATACGTGGTCAAGGTGGTATTGCATTAGCTCTTGCATCTACCGGGATTGCTGCAACACTGTTAGAAGGTGGAAGAACGGCACATTCAGCATTAAAGCTTCCATTAAACTTGCAAATACACGAAAGTCCTGTTTGCAATATTTCAAAGCAATCAGCAATGGCACAAGTTTTAAAAAAATGTAAGTTAATCATATGGGATGAATGCACAATGGCCCACAAACGATCATTAGAAGCACTCGACCGAACACTGAGAGATTTGCGCAACAATAATCGTTGCTATGGAGGAGTGATGATATTGCTGTCGGGCGACTTTAGACAAACACTTCCCGTGATTCCAAAATCAACAGCAGCGGATGAGCTAAACGCATGTCTGAAGTCATCGCATTTGTGGAGGTTTGTTAAAACCATTTCATTGACCATGAATATGCGAGTTTTGCTGCAAAACAATAGACCTGCGGAGGTTTTTTCAAAAGAGCTGCTGCGAATCGGAAATGGACAAGTTCCGATAGATCCTTGCAGTGGATTAATATCGATTCCAACTACGATTTGCCAATTCACAACTAATAAATATGAACTAATCAGTAGTGTATATCCAAATATTGCTCAAAATTATGGTAACTACGATTGGTTAAACACGCGCGCAATTTTAGCAGCAAAAAATATGGATGTCAATGACTTGAATTGGACGATTCAAAATCAAATTCCGGGAGATCTGCGGTCAAATACGAGGTAGTAAATTACCCAGTGGAGTTCTTAAACTCTTTGATGCCGCCTGGAATGCCGCCTCATAATTTGCGTCTCAAAGTTGGGTTTGTAGTTATTATGCTACGGAATCTTCATGCTCCCAAACTGTGCAATGGTACTCCACTGATTGTGACCAAGCTAATGGACAATTTAATAATGGCAAGCATTTTGAAATGCCCGTTCAAGGGAGAGGAATGCTTACTTCCCCGAATTCCATTAACTTCAACAGATTTGCCATTCCAATTCAGACGTTTGCAGTTCCCAGTGAAACTTGCATTTGCGATTACAATAAACAAGTCACAAGGGCAGTCAATGGAAGTATGCGGCATAAATTTAGAAATGTCTTGCTTTTCACATGGCCAGCTCTATGTGGCGTGTTCCCGTGTTGGAAAACCTTCCTCACTGTTTATTTACGCCGCGGAACAGAAAACCAAAAATATCGTGTACCGTGCAGCCCTGAACTAAATATGTACTAAAATTATATATTTTCGAGACTCGATTAAAACTAATAAAATTGAATGAGAATAGTACAAACTTAATTTTATTAAATTGTCAACAAATCCTGGACGCGATGTGTCAGCATTATTGAAAAGAGTAGCATTTTTCAAGCAATTAAATTCAAAAAGCATTAATGTACCCTCGAAAAAAATGTTTATCAGGCAGGTTCTGGCAATTCACTTCCGAGTAAAATTTGTAAAAATTTTGTCAAATAAGGTACAGAAGGTATTTTCCACAAAATTTCTCTCGGAAGTAAATTGCAGAACCTGCCTGTATATCATGTTTTTTTATTTAAATTTTTTATTAAAAACAGTTCAAAAAACTCAGCAATAATTTTTTCTTCACTATTTTTCAATATAGGGAATTTGTCAAGGACAAAAAAGGCGGTATTTAAAGTATACACAATGAAATAAGGAAAAATCGTTCATATTCTATTAAAATGAATTTTTGAAATGAAAAAAAAAATCTATTTTGGGCAGAACGAAGTTTGCCGGGTCAGCTAGTTATTACATATTTCACAAAAATTCACTATCTATAACAACTATTTGAATTAAATATGCACTATTTAACTTTAATAATTTAAAACTTGCTCTCTTATTTCTTTGTTGTACGCAATAGATTTGAATTTTCCAAATGGTCCAAATGATTTCTAGAATATTAAAATTTTTAATTATATACACAAAAATATAATTGCAACCCTGTTTTAGCTGTCATTTTACACAAAGACATATTACCCATGCGATTCTGAACTGTGATACAGTCTCAAGTCTCTAAATTTGACATTTTAAGTTAGAGACAGTTTTTGAGACTTGAGACGATTTTGCTGTTCTGTTAGTGACAGTCTGACATCTATTACAATTCATTATTCAGAGATGTTTTTACACTTGAATGTAAATAAATATGTCGATAACAAATATTAAATTTTGTATAACATAGTAAAAAAACTATATTATCGTTAAAAATAAAAATATATGTTGACTTTGCTTCACAAGATTTACGAAATTTATGTAAAATGTATGTATTTTTAACTTTTTCGTATTTGAGTTGCTTACAAAATTTAAAAAAACGACAAACGATTAATATCCATGATGATCTCTATTCAGTACATTCAAAATGGCAGACAAGAGCTCTTTTTAGTTTTGTGACTTGTTAACTACCAGGTCTCACATTTGAGACAATATTTTGAGACTAACGCTAGAGACTGGTTAGTGAATAGTAACTAGTCGCAAATTGAGATTTTACCTCTAAATGTCTCAAATACAGAATAGAGACTGGTTACAGAATCCCGCTATACGTCGTTAAATTTGTGAGGAAGGTAAGTTTTAAATAGATTTTGTAATTTATATTTAAATTATAAAGATTTGTTACAGTTCTTTCGGGTGCTCTCGTGCCCTTGTATATTTCGGTATAGTGTTATTGCAATCTGCATTCTTGCAAGAGCAAGAGAATACCCCTATTGTGTTATAACAAATGCCCATACACAGATTTAGCAACGGCAAAAAAATCATAAAATAATCATTTGCGAAAAGGCAATGTTTTGAACACTTGAACTGTTTAAATCTTTTATGAGGAAAATAAAAAAAAGGAAAAATATACTTTTTTTACATATGTATTTCTTGAAAATAAGATTTTCCAATTTTGCATAGTTTTTCTGTAAATTCACAATATGTAAAAAAGTCATTTTGAAAATGTACTTTATTCTTATAATATAACACAACCGTCTTAATACTCACTCTACTAAATTTAATATTACCGAAATGAAAATCCCGTCGGCATATGTGTAAATGGGATATGTTGCCTCTACAAAGTTTTCATAGAAACGAAAACTGAAGTTACAGCTTATTGCTTTTAATATATGGCATACTTATTAGCAGAGATAAAGAGATGTTAAACGTCAAAACCACCTAAACTCGATCAACTGTCAAAGTTTAGGTGGTTTTGACGTTTAGCAATTGGAAACGAGCGATGGCCAGATTGAAATCTTACCAAAAAATATATAAACGGAGGGATTTGTTGCATCGTTCAAGACCACTTCTTGAAAATGTAAAACAATGAAAATTAAGTAAATTTGTGATATTTAATCATAGTATTATTTTCAATGGAAAATGATTAAAAAAATTTAATGAATGAGAGCTAACAAACTTAAGTATTTTTATTGGGTATTGAAAGGTCAAAATTCAGTTCTTCTAATATACTTTAAAAAGAATTAAATAGTTCCTCCATATAATAAATAAGCACTACATAGTAATTTTTATTCGTTGGGTGTTTTAATTTAAAATGCCCAAAAATTCTTATTTTGTTCGATCTGGCCATAATAAAAATGTTATAAAAAACGCTTATTTTGAGGCGCTCTCACACTGGAATAAGTTGAACATCCCTTTATTCCTGCTTATAAGTATTCCATATATGCCTTTCAATAAGGAGTCTCCACAGGCAATAGACACGGCAATACAGTTAGTATGACATAAAATTTGTCCTGTCGAGATGCCCCGTTATAGTAAACATCCGACTCAAAACTGAACAAGAAATTGCCGAATATTAGAGTTAAACACTTCTGGTATAAACAGAACCAATAAAACAAATTAGTTATTACTTTGACACGAATTAAGCACTTGTGCATCGATAAACTGTGAAATCGGTAGTGTGCTCTTTGTGTTTATCGACAGTACATAAAAATATGATTTAACAAGTGTTCAATAATTGTATTGAAGCAATTGTGAAATCTCATTCCCTTAATTTGTGTAAGTTTAAGTGCTAATATAACTATGGAATTAGCGTGCAAACGAATGTCCTAAATCATTTTATGTTACTATATACGTTTCGCCGATGTTAAGAGTAAATCAAATTAATAAGCTTAGTATATCCCTAAAATAGAAAGTGAAAAATTCTTACACAAATTAAAAACAGTGAAATATTTAAAGTGTGGGTTTGTTGTTTTCGAATACCCTCCCTTGATCAGTGGGGGTCAAATGGGTACTGGTTTAAAGTAGAAAATTTCGCTGTTTAGAAGCCTTCATGGCACGATTATGAGCTGAGGTGGCTGCGGTTTAGAATAGCATCCCCGAATTTCGGGGTTAAAATGGGTATGTACAGATAGAGGAGGTCCTCCAGATCAAGAATATATGTATATGTAGTTGCCGCTGACGTGGTTTTTGAGACATTTGCATTTAAAGTTAAAAAAATCAACTATTTAAAATGCGTGTTTCTCCGATATATAATGCATTTTACACTTATATTTTATACTTTTATATCCATTAACACTACACTTATTCGTTTAATCATTTATTTTATTATTAAATAGTGCAAAAATAACTTTAATTCCATATCAAACTTTAGTTAAAATCCATTTATTCATAAAATAAGAAAGTTGTAAATAAGCAAAAAATTGGCACAATTCCGATTTCTTTGGCGCCGCGATTTGAAGGTACCGTTGGAAAGAGGAAGTCCTTCTGATTAAAAAATATAAAGGGTTATAGGTACCGCAAACTCTTAGTTTACGAGATATTCGACCTTAAAGTTCAAAAATTCGTAAAATTCGAACATTTTAAGAAGCTATTTCACCACCTTAAACACACTTTATTCACATTTTTCACTTCAAATTAATTAATTTACACTATAAACTTTAAAATAAATCAACATTTTACTCTTTTAGCAGGTTTTTTACCTAAAAATCTTTATTTTAAAAATTACATTTTACATTTGTTTCAACCTCATTTGTTTACTAAAAATTACGACGAAATGGAGCGCTGCCATGTGTTGATAAGGCAATTCGCTGAAATTCCTCTTTTTCGCAAAAATTCCTCTATTCATGCATATGGATATTTTCCTTTTTAAATTTATTAAGCAAATAAGTAATATTATATAATAATATTATATATACATATGTATAAGTAATATTATATAATAATATTACGTAATAAACTGTACAGTACGTGAGTACAGTACGAAAACTCAAATTTTGTTTCAATATGAGTGCATGATAACCGAAAAATATAACCACTTCATACCCAAAACTGGCACGATTCCGATTACTATGGCGGAGGGGTAAAAAAACCGAATTTCCGTATAAATGGGGTATGTACGGATAGGGGAGCTTCTCCAGAGGAGGAATATCCAAAAATAACATAGAAATAACTAATATTTTTTGAAATATTCACGTTTAAAAATTCAAAAATTTGCACTAAGAAAACATGTTATTTCTCTATGTTTCACTAAATTTTTTCACGTTCTTTACACTGTATATTTAAATATACACTCTAAGCTTTGAAATAAGCTTACATTTCACAATTATTTTGCAATTTTTCAACTAAATTTAGTATTTTAAAAATCACTTGTCAAATTTATGGCTGAAAAGTTTAGTGCGCTTATATTTACAAGGAAAACCAGCATTGCCACACCTTAAAAACCAAAAGTGAAGGATTTTTCAGCGTTTCACAGCGTTTTCTTTGTTTCTACTTTCGAGTGATTCTTTTTTCTTTATTAACTATAAAAAAACTATAAAGAAGATTTTTCAAGCTAAAATTGAATATGTGAACACTTTTCCATATACATGCATATATGAATATGTGATTTATATTTAATAAACATAGATAAGTAAAATCGTGTGATAACATTATAATATACATATAAAGGGTGATTTTTTAAGAGCTTGATAACTTTTAAAAAAAAAAAAACGCATAAAATTTGCAAAATCTCATCGGTTCTTTATTTGAAACGTTAGATTGGTTCATGACATTTACTTTTTGAAGATAATTTCATTTAAATGTTGACCGCGGCTGCGTCTTAGGTGGTCCATTCGGAAAGTCCAATTTTGGGCAACTTTTTCGAGCATTTCGGCCGGAATAGCCCGAATTTCTTCGGAAATGTTGTCTTCCAAAGCTGGAATAGTTGCTGGCTTATTTCTGTAGACTTTAGACTTGACGTAGCCCCACAAAAAATAGTCTAAAGGCGTTAAATCGCATGATCTTGGTGGCCAACTTACGGGTCCATTTCTTGAGATGAATTGTTGTCCGAAGTTTTCCCTCAAAATGGCCATAGAATCGCGAGCTGTGTGGCATGTAGCGCCATCTTGTTGAAACCACATGTCAACCAAGTTCAGTTCTTCCATTTTTGGCAACAAAAAGTTTGTTAGCATCGAACGATAGCGATCGCCATTCACCGTAACGTTGCGTCCAACAGCATCTTTGAAAAATACGGTCCAATGATTCCACCAGCGTACAAACCACACCAAACAGTGCATTTTTCGGGATGCATGGGCAGTTCTTGAACGGCTTCTGGTTGCTCTTCACCCCAAATGCGGCAATTTTGCTTATTTACGTAGCCATTCAACCAGAAATGAGCCTCATCGCTCATCGGACACGGACGCGAAACACATTTCGAACCGAACACTGATTTTGGTAATAAAATTCAATGATTTGCAAGCGTTGCTCGTTAGTAAGTCTATTCATGATGAAATGTCAAAGCATACTGAGCATCTTTCTCTTTGACACCATGTCTGACATCCCACGTGATCTGTCAAATACTACTGCATGAAAATCCTAACCTCAAAAAAATCACCCGTTATGTTTATGATTGTAATATAACATTTTTATATACATAATACCCGGGATGACTGAAGTACTTTCGCATAGTACTCCTTTCTGCATTGGCGGCCTTCGGCCGCGCTTTAAAAAAATAACTCTGGCCGAGCGAATACCCGGGGTGACTGAAGTACTTTCGCATAGTACTCCTTTCTGCGTTGGCGGCCTTCGGCCGCGCTTTAAAAAAATAACTCTGGCCGAGCGAATACCCGGGGTGACTGAAGTACTTTCGCATAGTACTCCTTTCTGCGTTGGCGGCCTTCGGCCGCGCTTTAAAAAATAACCCTGGCCGAGCGAATACCCGGGGTGACTGAAGTACTTTCGCATAGTACTCCTTTCTGCGTTGGCGGCCTTCGGCCGCGCTTTAAAAAAATAACCCTGGCCGAGCGAATACCCGGGGTGACTGAAGTACTTTCGCATAGTACTCCTTTCTGCGTTGGCGGCCTTCGGCCGCGCTTTAAAAAAATAACCCTGGCCGAACGAATACCCGGGGTGACTGAAGTACTTTCGCGTATTACCCCTTTCTGCGTTGAAAATAAAAAAAAATATATTGACTTTTTGGTATAAAGTGGTTATAATTTATGGTTATCATGCACTCAAAATTTAAGTTTTCATTATAAAATAGTAAATTTTGGTTATTATATCTGTCAGCGATTTCCATTTATTTTTGATGATACATTGGTTTGTATTTTAGGTGACAATATATATGTTATTATATTCAAAATATGAGTGAGTGCATAATAACCAAAAAATATAACTACTTTATATCCAAAACTCAAATTTTGTTTCAATATGCCTGCATAATAACGAAAAAATATAACCACTTTATAACCAATATTGAAATAAAATTTAAGTTTTCGTTATAAAAAGGAAAAATTTTGGTTATTATATCTGTCAGCGATTTCCATTTATTTTTGATGATACATTGGTTTGTATTTTAGGCGACAATATATATATTATTATATTTAAAATATGAGTTTTGGGTATGAAGTGGTTATATTTTTCGGTTATCATGCACTCATATTGAAACAAAATTTGAGTTTTCGTACTGTACTCACGTACTGTACAGTTTATTACGTAATATTATTATATAATATTACTTATACATATGTATATATAATATTATTATATAATATTACTAATACATGTATATAATATTACTTATTTGCTTAATAAATTTAAAAAGGAAAATATCCATATGCATGAATAGAGGAATTTTTGCGAAAAAGAGGAATTTCAGCGAATTGCCTTATCAACACATGGCAGCGCTCCATTTCGTCGTAATTTTTAGTAAACAAATGAGGTTGAAACAAGTGTAAAATGTAATTTTTAAAATAAAGATTTTTAGGTAAAAAACCTGCTAAAAGAGTAAAATGTTGATTTATTTAAAAGATTATAATGCAATTTAATTAATTTGAAGTGAAAAATGTGAAAAAAGTGTGTTTAATGTGGTGAAATAGCTCCTTGAAATGGTCCAATTTTGCGAATTTTTGAACTTTAAGGCCGAATATCTCCTAAACTAAGCGTTTGCGGACCCTATAACCCTATATGTTTTTTAATCAGGAGGACTTCCTCTTTCCAACGGTACCTTCAAATCGCGGCGCCAAAGAAATCGGAATTGTGCCAGGCAATTCGCTGAAATTCCTCTTTTTCGCAAAAATTCCTCTATTCATGCATATGGATATTTTCTTTTTTAAATTTATTAAGCAAATAAGGGGTCGGCTTTAGTATACCATCCCACGATTTCAGGATTAAAAGTGGTATAGTTGGATAGGGCTGATGCTCCAGATTAAGAAAATATATAATTATTGCCGCCGCGAAATTATAGTTCGCGAGATATTTGCATTTAAAGTTGAAAATTTTGCAAATTTTATCTTGCGATTTCTCGATTTCTAGTAATTATTTATTTTATATTATGCACTTACACTTCATTAAATTGTTTCTACATATTTATTTTTTATTTACACATTTGCTTAAAATAAGCATTTTATATTTTATACATATTTCATTACATGCACAATAACAAAAGTATTCTGTGTTGAAAGCTATTAAGTATTGCCATAATTACACATTGATCAAACGAATAAAAACTAATAAAAAATAGGATTATAACCCAAATATATAAATCATTGCCCCTTTTCTTGATATAAGTTTCATGATTTTTGATCGGGCAGGCCGCCAACGTCTAAGTTGGGTTATAGGTACCGCAAACGCAATAAAACCACTATATCCAATATTGAAACAAAATATCAGTTTCCGTTATAAAATGGATACATTTTGGTTATTATATCTGTCAGCGATTTCCATTTATTTTTGATGATACATTGGTTTGTATTTTAGGTGACAATATATATATTATTGTATTTATAGTAAAATATGAGTTTTGGATATAAAGTAGTTATAATTTTTGGTTATTATGTACTCAAACTCATATTTTAAATAGAATAATATATATATTGTCACATAAAATACAAAAATAAATGGAAATCGCTGACTGATATAATAACCAAAATTTATCCATTTTATAAAGAAAACTTAAATTTTGTTTGAATATGAGTGCATAGTAACTAAAAAATATAAACACTTTATAACAAAAACTCAATATAATTTTTATTTTTAACGCAGAGAGGAGGCCACAATTCCGATTTCTTTGGCGCCGCGATTTGAAGGTACCGTTGGAAAGGGGAATTCCGCAAACGCTTAGTTTACGAGATATTCGACCTTAAAGTTCAAAAATTCGCAAAATTCGAACATTTCAGGAAGCTTTTTCACCACGATAAACACACTTTATTCACAATTTTTTCTTCAAATTAATTAAATTACACTATAATATTTTAAATAAATCCACATTTTACACTTTTAGCAGGTTTTTTACCCAAAAGAAACTTTATTTTAAAAATTACATTTTACACTCGTTTGAACCTCATTTGTTTACCAAAAATTACGATGAAATGGAGCGCTGCCATGTGATGATAAGGCAATTCGCTGAAATTCCTCTTTCGCAAAAATTCCTCTATTCATGCATATGGATATTTTCTTTTTTAAATTTATTAAGCAAATTAGTAATATTATATAATAATATTACGTAATAAAGTGTAAAGAATACAGTACAGTACTAAAACTCAAATTTTGTTTGAATATGAGTGCATGATAACCGAAAAATTTAACCACTTAATACCCAAAACTCATATTTTAAATATAATAATATATATATCGTCGCCTAAAATACAAACCAATGTATCATCAAAAATAAATTTAAATCACTGAAATCAATGGAAATACTATGTTCGGACCGACAACGAAAACATGTTTTCGTGGGAAAAACTGGTTTTCGCACGAAAACTTGTGTTTTCGTCCATGTAAAATCTGTCAAACGAAAACACAGTTTTCGCTGAAAACTAATTGAAAACTTACATTCCACTCATTATAATCGGTGCCTGCTCTAGTTTAATCGATTTTTTTGGAAGAGATATTTTGCCGGCCCTAACTTGTCACTTGATATTTGTTTACATTCCATATACAAATACAGCTGCTCACTGTTAAGGGGATTCTTTTCTTTTTGCAAAACCCTTGCAAGGTGCACCAATTGCAGAATTTTCTTCTTGGTGCAACGGCACAATAAATACGCGCAAAAATTTATTTGCAATGGCTGTAATATATGTCAGACCAAAACCTATGTTTATCTTCGTGCCGTCATATATCACTAGATTCGCAATGGGTGCTCTCTTAGCCTCGCATATTTCGGTATAGGATTTTTGCATTTTGTGTCATCTTGAAAGAGCAAGAGAATCCCCTTATTGGTAGTTGTCACTAAAAACTCATCGAAAACACACATTGTCGGTCCGAACGACTTACATTCCACAACATGCAAATGTTTTTCAAAATGTTTTCAATGTCGGTCCGAACATAGTATAAAGTAGTTATATTTTTTGGTTATCATGCACTCATATTGAAACAAAATTTCAGTTTTGGATATAAAATAGTTATATTTTTTGGTTATTATGCACTCAAACTCATATTTTAAATACAATTATATATAAGTATATCGTCACCTAAAATACAAACCAATGTATCATAAAAAGTAAATGGAAATCGCTGACTGATATAATAACCAAAATTTATCCATTTTGTAACGAAAACTTAAATTTTGTTTTATGTGCATAGTAACCAAAAAATTTAACCACTTTATAACAAAAACTCAATATATTTTTTATTATTTACGCAGAGAGGAGTATTACGCGAAAGTACTTCAGTCACCCCGGGAATTCGCTCGGCCAGGGTTATTTTTTTTAGAGCGCGGCCGAAGGCCGCCAACGGAGAAAGGAGTACTACGGGAAAGTATTTCAGTCACCCCGGGTATTCGCTCGACCAGGGTTATTTTTTTAAACCGCGGCCGAAGGCCGCCAATACATATTTTCTTCCTGCGTTTGAGTTTTTATATTCATTTTTATTCGTTTGATCAATGTGTAATTATGGCAACACTTAGTAGCTGTCAACACAGAATACTTTTGTTATTGTGCATGTAATGAAATGTGTATAAAATATAAAATGCTTTTTTTAGCAAATATGTAAATAATTAATAAAAAATAAATATGTAGAAACAATGTAATGTAGTGTAAGTGCATAATATAAAATAAATAATTACTAGAAATCGAGAAATCGCAAGATAAAATTTGCAAAATTTTCAACTTTAAATGCAAATATCTCGAGAACTATAAGTTCGCGGCGGCAACAATTATATATTTTCTTAATCTGGAGCATCAGCCCTATCCAACCATACCACTTTTCGTCGTGAGATGTTATACTAAAGTTTCCCCAAAGTTGAAAAAGTGACAATTTTTACATTGATAATTTGTATATTGTGAATAACTTTTTCACTTATATTATGCACTTTTCACTTACCGGCCGGCGCCGGCGCTTCAAAAAAAAATAACCATGGCAACCCTTTTCTTATTGTGCAAACGCAGAGAATTTAACTAAAATAAAATAATTAAAATAAAGCTTTATTTACAACAAATTGTTTCAAGAATATTGCTGCTGCGTTTCGGAAAACTGGTCATATTGACGGGCGGTGCTCTGGCTGTCACTAAGAGGTTAGTATTATTGAGGCAATCAACGACAGTGATGAGGACGACAATGATTTGCCATTATCAACAAGCAAGTCCGAGTTGGAGAATATGTTCGAGAAAAACTTAACACCGTTCAAGAAAACAATAGAAAATATTCAGACCAGCGTTGCAGGGATTCGGCTGGACTTGAACAAATTGGCAGAGAACAACACGGCAATTTCGCAGCATTATAAGCAATTGGAAAAGAGGGTCGGCGCTGTTGAGAATAAATTAACATCGTTCGATGCACTTAATGTGGATCCCAACATTATAATATCTGAGATAAATGATCGCAATAAGCGTGAAATAGAGGTTATTGCTTTGAATGTGCCGGAGTCTGAAAAGCCGGTAGGCTATGATCGACGTCTGGATGATTTGGAGAAGGTTGTTGCATTATTACCACAGGAGATGTCAGAGGTTGGTCTGAAACTTGGTCTTCGTAGACTCGGCCGTCCTGTGGTAGGTAAGATTCGTCCGCTATTACTAACTACGGAGTCTGTAGCAGATGCAAGGAGTCTACTGCGTATCAAGACAGCTGGTGAGTCTGGCATCTCATTTAAGGCGAACCTAACTCGAGCTCAGCAAGAGCATCTCAGGAATCTACGTACGGAGCTTGATAATCTAACTAAGGGCGGAGATAACAGCAAGACAATTAGATACATTAATGGGGTACCGAGGATAGTCGAAAAGCAGACTTTTCGTGCGCCAAAAGAAAAGCCTAAAAACTCGTAAGTTAGATATATACTATCAAAATACTCGAGGGTTAAGAACAAAATTAAAAGAGTTCTTAATCTCATCAGCAGGGCATCAATGTGATTTGATTTGTGTTAGCGAGTGGTAGATGATACGTATTTAATATTTAGGAAAGATAGAGACAACCAAACAAGCAATTGCACGAGAGGTGGAGGTGTTTTCATAGCGGTGAAGCGTAGTATTAATGCTGAACTACTGCCAACTAACTGTAGTAGTGTCGAGCAAGTTTTTATTAAAGTTAAATGTACCGAGGGCGATCTAGTGGTTGGATGTGTGTATCTCCCACCACTGTCGTCGTTGGATAAGTATGCGAGTCATATGTCAACAATTTCGTATTTGAAGGAAAAATATCCCAACTGTGCATTAATTATTGTTGGCGACTATGATCTCCCCAGTAGCTGTCCATGTGCAAATATGGTATACAGTAAGATGAGTGTGGCTAACTGTCAACAGTATAATCAAATTCGTAATATAAATGATCGTACGCTTGATTTATGCTTTAGCAGCATTGAAATATATGTGGACAGTGCCGAGACTAATATTGATGAAGATAAGCACCACCCGGCTATAAGTATACGTGCTGAAATTAAGGCCAACCTAAAAACGAACGTGGCACCGACCTATGCATTCAAGAAGGCGGACTACGGGGGATTGAATTACTTCTTTTTGAGGATTAACTGGATTGAACTGTATAAATTAGTATCACTGGATGACAATTTAAAAAGGCTATACGATAGAATTAACGATGGAATTGTGCAATTTGTTCCTGTCCATACGAACAGGAAAAGCAATTATCCATGCTGGTTTTCTTGGGAGCTGATAGGGAAAATATAGCAGAAAAAGGATGCGCATGCAACATACAAAAGATTAAAAACCAGTTACGCCTACAATGTCTTTCGTCGGTTGCGATCGGAAGGCAAAAGAATCGGCAAAGGGTGTTACAGCGCATACACGTCCAGGATGGAGGAGCTTGTACGGGTAGACACGAGTCAGTTCTGGAAATTCATCAAAAGCAGGAGACGGAACAATATGGATATTCCATCCGCCGTGTCGTGGAAAGATAGTGTAGCTACGACGGGTGGGGAAGTGAGCAATCTTTTTGCGTCGTTCTTTGGTAGCACCTATGCGGGGAAACTTAATGACAATGTGGAACCAATGCCCACAGCGCAAGCTGCGGAAACATTGACTAGTTACGATGTGAAACTATCGGAACTCACCATCCGCTTCGATGAAGTGTACGAGCAAATGTGCAAACTAGATGGAAAGAAGGGAGCCGGACCAGATGGAATACCAAACATATTACTGAAGAGCTGTGCAGCCGGACTGGCCGAACCAATAACCCACATCTTTAGTAAATCACTGGAGATGGGTATTTTTCCGTCGGGGTGGAAACGCTCGTATATTTGTCCAATTTACAAGGCAGGATCGAGATCTGAGGTATCCAACTACAGGCCAATATGCATGCAGCCGGCTATGGCTAAGTTGTTTGAGAAACTAGTTTTGCCGCAGGTGAATTTCGTCTTCAAGAATACGATTTCGACCAAGCAACATGGGTTTTTTGGCGGCAGGTCTACGGCTACAAACCTTTACCTATATGTCGACTACGTACTAAGAGCGTTGGACAAGGGTGACGGACACGGACTTCAGCAAAGCCTTCGACATGGTGGATCATGAGCTCTTAATAGAAAAGATGGATCGCTACGGAGTGGCAGGATACGTATTGAGTTGGTTCAACTCGTACTTGACTGGGAGATCCCTGCAGGTGCGAGTCAATGGCTATGTGTCGTCCGGGGTTCCACAAGGTTCCCATCTGGGGCCAGTGCTGTTTAGCATATTTGTAAACGACATTGGGACCAAAATGTCGTCGGACTTTCTACTTTATGTTGATGACCTCAAGATTTTCAGAAAGATAAGCACTGTGGATGATATTAGCGCATTACAGCAAGACCTCGATAGACTTGAGGAGTGGTGCGATGAAAATAAATTAAGTTTGAATTTAAAAAAGTGCGTGGTGATGTTCTTGTCATGGTCCTTGAGTCGTCGTACAGCTGTTTACCGTATTGCTGATCATCAGCTAGATGAAGTCACAGTTGTAAAAGATCTTGGTGTCATGATCGACAAAGCACTAAATTTCACCGGGCACATTGACAAAATTACATCACAGGCATACAGGACACTTGGGTTCATTTTCAGATGTGGTGATGACTTCAGGAATGCTGATACGTTCGTAAGGCTGTACACGACCTTGGTGCGTCCGATGTTGGAGTACTGTTCAGTGGTTTGGTTTCCCCATACCGACTGCCTCATTGACAAAGTGGAGAGAGTGCAGAAGAAACTCTGTAAATATGTCACGTACTTCCTGGGACGTAAAGGGTGGGTCAGGTTCGGAGAAGGTTCGTGGTCAATTTGGAATTTGTGACCTGATGAGTCGGAGAAAAGTATCAGATCTCTTGTTTGCTTTTAAATCACTAAATGGATTAATCGACTCTCCGGAAATATTGGAACAATTCGGCATTGTAGGCCGTATGCCTGGTTTGAGGTCGCACAGACTGTTAAAAACAGTTAACTCATCGAAGAACTACGTGCGGGGTGGACCGAGGAGCAGGGTTGTAGACTTAGTAAATAGACATTATGAAAATATTAATGTATTTGGTTGTACATATGCGAGCTACGTCTCTAGGGTTAAGGAATTAATTAATAATGTATCTATACTGTATCATTAATGTGTGATTTGCCTAGTCATGGGTATGCCTTCTTTTTTATTTTTATTTTTGTTACACTTTTCTGTACAAATCCGATTGGCGTGAATTAATAAATAAATAAATAAACAAATATTAAAAAAAGGTATAAATGTTCAGCAGAGCGGCTTTTCCGAAAACGTGCACCAGTTTTCACGGGAAATGTCTTAAAATACTCGTATTTAATTCTACTTTACGAACATGTATGGCGTGTGTCTTTAAAAACAATATTTTCTTTGATTTAATTGAAAAACATCGTATTTCCCGAAATTAAAAATTCACTTTTGCACTTAAAACGATGTTAAAAATATATTATTCTATCAATTATATACACGTAATTAATGATGTTTAGATAATCAACAAGAGATATTGTTTTTTTTGTTATTTTTATAAAAATATGAAAAACTTTACAATCACTTCACTTCAACGAAAATGGCAAGGTTATGATCGAAATTACGGCATCCCTGTTGTAAATTCGAATATTGATTCACGCACTGATCGTTTTCGAATTTTTATTTTTCTAATTATTATTATTTTTCTCTTATGTATCTCTCATTTTTATCAATTCTTATTTAGTCTCGAATATCGAGAGTATCGATATTTCGAACCCGATCACTGCTTGTCTCACTAGTGCGTAATTGAATTTCGAACAGTGATGCCATTCATAGCGTAAATATCGTGCCAAATCATAAAATTTAGTAATGTTTCTGTTACAAAAAACATTAAAAATAGACAACGCGCCATATATATTCGTGAATCGGAATTAAAAACGAATATTTTAAGACATTTCCCGTGAAAATTGGTGCACGTTTTCGGAAAAGCCGCTCTCCTGAACATTTACCAAAACATATTTCCCGAAATTAAAAATTTACTTTTACACTTAATACGTCTTTAGATGTTAAAAATATATTTTCTATTAATTATATGCACGTAATTATTGACGTTGTTTAGTTAATAAATATAATAAATTGTTTTTTATGTTAATTTTTTAAAAATATGAAAAACTTCATAATCATTTCTTCTTCTTCTTAATTAGCGTAGACACCGCTTACGCAATTATAGCCGAGATAACAACCGTGCGCCAGTCGTTTCTTCTTTTCGCTACGTGCCGCCAATTGGATATTCCAAGCGAAGCCAGGTCCTTCTCCACTTGGTCCTTCCAACCGAGTGGAGGTCTTCCTCTGCTTCCCGCGCTGCGTCGAATACTTTCGGAGCTGGAGTGTTTTCGTCCACACATCGACAACATGACCTAGCCAGCGTAGCCGCTGTCTTTTAATTCGCTGAACTATGTCAATGTCTTCGTATATCTCGTACAGCTCATCGTTCCATCGAATGCGATATTCGCCGTGGCCAACGCGCAAAGGACCATAAAACTTTCGCAGAACTTTTCTCTCGAAAACTCGCAGCGTCGACTCATCCGTTGTTGCCATCGTCCATGCCTCTGCACCATATAGCAGGACGGGAATTATGACCGTCTTATAGAGTTTGGTTTTTGTTTGTCTAGAGAGGATTTTGCTTCTCAATTGCCTACTTAGTCCCAAGTATCACCTGTTGACAAGAGTAATCCTGCGTTGGATTTCCAGGCTGACATTGTTGGTGTAGGATATCAATATCATCGGCATACGCCAGCAGTTGTACACTCTTATAGAAGATGGTACCTTCTATATTAAGTTCTGCAGCTCGAACTATTTTGAAAAAGTCGCACGATAGGGAATCGCCTTGTTTGAAACCTCGTTTGGTATCGAACGGCTCGGAGAGGTCCTTCCCGATCCTGACGGAGCGTTTGGTGTTGCTCAACGTCAGTTTACACAGCCGTATTAGTTTTGCGGGGATACCAAATTCAGACATCGCGGCATAGAGGCAGCTCCTTTTCGTGCTGTCGAAACCAGCTTTGAAATCGACAAGAGGTGGTGTGTGTCGGTTCTCTTTTCACGGGTCTTTTCCAAGATTTGGCGCATGGTGAATATCTGGTCGGTTGTTGATTTGCCAGGACTAAAGCCACACTGATAAGGTCTAATCAGTTTGTTGCCGGGGGGCTTTAATCTTTCACACAATACGCTCGACAGAACCTTATATGCGATGTTGAGGAGACTAATCCCACGGTAGTTGGCGCAGATTGTGGGGTCTCTTTTTTTATGGATTGGGCATAGCACACTTAAATTCCAATCGTTGGGCATGCTTTCGTCCGACCATATTTTACAAAGAAGCTGATGCATGCACCTTATCAGCTCTTCGCCGCCGTGTTTGAATAGGTCGGCCGGCAATCCATCGACCCCTGCCGCTTTGTTCTTCAGGCGGGCAATTGCTATTCGAACCTCTTCATGGTCGGGCAATGGAACGTCTGCTCCATCGTCATCGATTGGGGAATCGGGTTCGCCTTCTCCTGGCGTGTTGCGTTCACTGCCATTCAGCAGGCTGGAGAAGTGTTCCCTCCATAATATAAGTATGCTCTGGGCATCGGTGACTAGATCACCTTTGGGGGTTCTACAAGAGTGTGCTCTGGTCTTGAAACCTTCTGCGAGCTGCCGCATTTTTTCGTAGAATTTTCGAACATTTCCCCTGTCGGCCAGCTTATCAAGCTCTTCGTACTCACGCATTTCGGCCTCTTTCTTTTTCTGTCTGCAAATGCGTCTCGCTTCCCTCTTCAACTCTCGGTATCTATCCCATCCCGCACGTGATGTGGTCGATCGTAACGTTGCGAGGTGGGCAGCCTGTTTTCTCTCCGCTGCGACACGGCACTCCTCGTCGTACCAGCTGTTCCTTTGCACTTTCCGAAAACCAATGGTTTCGGTTGCAGCTGTACGTAAGGAGTTTGAAATGCCGTCCCACAGTTCCCTTATACCGAGTTGTTGACGAATGCTCTCAGAGAGCAGGAGTGCAAGCCGAGTAGAAAATCGTTCGGCTGTCTGTTGTGATTGCAGCCTCTCGACGTCGAATCTCCCTTGTGTTTGTTGGCGTGCGTTTTTGCTGCACAGAGGCGGGTGCGAATTTTGGATGCAACAATATAGTGGTCCGAGTCGATGTTAGGACCTCGGAGCGCACGCACATCTAAAACACTGGAGACGTGTCTTCCGTCTATCACAACATGATCGATCTGGTTGGTAGTTTTTCGATCTGGAGACAGCCAAGTTGCTTGATGAATCTTGTTATACTGTAATCTAGTACTACAGATAACCATATTTCATAATCACTTCAACTTAACGAAAATGGCAAGGTTATGTTCGAAATAACGGCATGACTGTTGTAAATTCGAATGGCCACTGTTCATTCATGCACTGATCGTTTTCAAATTATCGATACTCTCGATTTTGGACCGAGCGCTCGAAAAAAATAACCCTGGTCGGTACAAAACCCCGGTGTTAATAATTCTTCTGTGCCGACGTCTTCTTCTTATTATGTATTTCTCATTTTTACCAATTCTCTTTCAGACTCGAATATTGAGAATATCGATATTTTAATTTATTTTTATTATTTCAATTAATATTATTCTATTATGTATCTCTCATTTTTATCAATTCTTGTTTAGTCTCGAATATCGAGAGTATCGGTATTTCGAAACCGATCACTGCTTGTATCACTAGTGCCCAATTGAATTTCGAACAGTGATACCATTTAAAGCGTAAATATCGTTCAAAAACAAAATATTTTTTATAGTTTTTATTACAAAAAAACATAAAAATAGGTAACGCGCCATATATATTCGTAAATTGGGATTTAAAACACGAATTTTAAGACATTTCCCGTGAAAATTGGTGCACGTTTTCGGAAAGGCCGTTCTCCTGAACATTTACCGAATTCTCATTATTTTGATAAATCCCGGTGTTGGATCGGGCAAAAAAGAGTTCAACGCAAAAAAACTGAGCACGCCCAGGTGTTGGTCTGACCAAGGGTTATTTGTTTGAAGCGCGGCCGAAGGCCGCCAACACAAATGAACTGAGCACGCCCAAGTGCGACGAGATTATGATCGGCTGGAATTTATAATAGCATCCCCCGGCATATTGGGTATGTACGGATAGAGGAGGTCCTCCAGATCAAGAAAATATACTTACGTGGTTGCCGCTGACGTAAGGTTTTTGAGATATTTTGGCTGCGATTTAGAATAGCTTCCTCGGTTTCGGGGTTAAAATGGGTATGTACGGATAGAGGAGGTTCTCCAGATCAAGAATGTATATACATTAGAGTGGGTCAATTTGTATGGAGCAAAAAAAGTGCACCAAGCGGTTATCAAAATCGTAAACTACGATGAATTCTAAGAAAATTTGCCCAAGAAACCATGGCTCTAAAATCAAAACGGAGCCTCCGGCTTTTAACGAGAAACTTTTCATTTTGTTTTTTTTTTCAATAAATGAAATGGAAAATAGTAACAACTACTAGAGCCGAAAACATCAAGCTGTGACCGTACAGGTGCTGCTACACCTTCTCAGCAGCGTTCTTTTTGTGATGCATATCAAGTTGCATATCAAGTTGCTATATACTTGCAATTTTGAGAAAGTGCTCTACACAAATTTAAAACATTCAAAAATATTATTAAATCTTTTAAGAAAACTAACAGTAGTGGTTATGTCTGGATTTGTTCGAAATGAAATTCCAACACCTTTAGAAGCTGTATAGATAACGGTCTAATTTTGATGTTTAGATTAATGTTAAAAAGGTTTTTTATGAAATTGGCCATTAAATCATCAATACACAAGAAATGTAAAAGCTCATGGGTTTTGTAATTTTAAGAAATAAAACGTTGTGACCCTTAAAAATAAATTAGATATTTATAAAATAATAGTATTTAGATCGGGTTTTAAAAAGCTTCGGTGATCGGACGAGAACCGATGTATTCAGCGTGGTATGGTCGTTGGCCGCTGTGGTCGGTGTGTGTATATGTTACCTATCCACCCATAAAAATTAAAATAATAATAAATAAAATTCAAACTTTAATAGCTTTCATCTTCCGCGAAATCGTATTGCAGTTAACAATATCATTTTATATCTATATATAAAGCAAAAACTTAACTGTTAAGGGCCAAAAAAATATAATATACTTCTAAAGTTCAGAATTAATTAGTTTTAAGGTCTTGTTTGCTGTCCATCCTAGATGTTGCGTTTCGACTTGCAACCGTGACTGCCATAACACCATCGCGATTTTTTTCTATAGTTCGACGTGAAACGCTAGTCAGCAGTTGCACAAAGCGCTCGGTTCCTTGAATATGTGGAGGAATTTGTGGATCCGGAAGTGGAGGATTGTCAAATTCTATGTATTCGAGCAAATGGTCATAGGGTATGTTTGCAGTGAAGGGCGGCTCCGACAAAATGCTATTGTTATCTAAGTTTATCATCTCAACGTAATCAGTGCAGTCAAAATTTATAGTTGGTTTTTTGTAAGCTCTTAATTTTGTTGGGTCGTAAAGTTTTTCACGATAGTACAAAATTTTTTTTAAAGCCCTCTGGCGCACTTCCTTTCTGGCATCAAAAAGCATTGTTAGTAGAACATTTTCTGAATGTGCAAAATATGAGTTATTTTGAACAACATTATTTATAATTTCGCGCAGATTTTGTAGTAAATATTGCGTTGAACAAATATATTTACATAAGAGTGAACTGCCATATATTACCGAGTTGTAATACTTAACATTAAAGTACATAGGTACGTAAACTTTCATGACAAACGTTGCTAAAATTCTTAAATTTTCGGATGGTGAATTTGTTGTGACGTACAATCGCAGAAGTCTACTAGCTTTGGTTAATCAACGAGAGTGAACGATGGGTCCAGGTTTCACGTTGCCTAAATCTTCTGGACAGGAACCATTATGAATCGCGTTGGCTATCCGATACAAGTACTTAACGTCCATTGAAAGAGTTTTTTCCTGTTCTGACGACAACGAAGGAGGCATATTCCCCAGCAAAATACCCTGAAAATCGGGTACAACCTACAAAAAGAACGAGTTACTTATTTAGAACTAAAAATAGAGATCTTTATTAAAGTACTAATTCATTGCTTACCTGAATCTGTTCACAGGTTTCTATTAATTTTGTCAGAGCTCCACTGTCAGTTCGCGGTCCACTTGTAGTTGATTTTTCTAGCGCGAAAAATAAGTGGCGAAAAGGTAACTCATTAAAATGTAACAAGCAAACAAACCAGTGCAATGGTCTGTCTAACAGTACTTCAAACCGTCGTAGTATGCCGTTTTCCGTGCCAGTATTGCTGACTTCACCGTCGCAGCAAATACCAACCAGATCGAAAAGAGTTAAGTTCTTTTTAACAAAGAAGTCATATAGCAGCTTTTGTTTTGTACCAGCGTCCTCAGCATTGAGTGTTAAATGACCCAAGAGTTCGGTTTTAGGTTCTCGCCCAACCACGATTTGAGATTCTTTAACCACTTTTGGGTGAAGCTTATGATTAACCTTCTCCATTGTCAATGATTCATCTTTTCTGCCATCAAATGAGAATGCCAGCACGCTGGAATCTCTGCATTGTTTTTGAAGCACAGAATCCCTGATTTTTTTCTTTTCTCGCGCTACTTTACATTTGTCCACAATAATAAGTTCCCCATTGTCGTCTTTGAAATCTATATCTTTAAAAAGTGCCGTAGCCAAACACGCAGCAACTCTGTCTGACACACCAAATCTGTCGCACATCATAGCATAATTGGGGGTATCAAGTCTTTTCGTATACGGGCCGCGCTTTATAACAATTGGCCTTTCTGCATTCGGTGTTTTGAACACAAGATCTTCATCAACGTCCCTATCTGATGAGTCAGGCCGGTAAGATGAATATTCAGTAGCTGTTGGAGCCAAATCCAAATCAACAACATCCGCCAGGACCGCTGGAATTGTCAGTTTCCTCGCGGTATGCTGATCAGTCAAAAATTCGTGTAATGGATCAGGCATCAAACCACATGAGCAACAATTTCTTTGTAAATCGCACTTGCATTTTCCAATATAGAATAAGTTGTTCATAGTCTTGATAAATGCGGTGTATTTTTTAGATGTAGACGTGCCTTTTGTTTCTTTAAAATATTTATTCAGCAAGATTTTCAGCTTGTTTATTACGGTTTTCTTCGTCATTATGCCAATATTCAATTTGCTCCAAATTTCAATCAATTTATCCGCCACTTGTGGAGTAAAAGATGCGTACGAAAACATTTTATTTCTATTTTTAGACCGACCACTCAAAAAAAAAAAAATATTTTAAAACATCGCGGCAAGTTGGTAAGTTTAGTTCGTGTAAATCACTTGGCAAACCAAAAGCACTAAAATTTGGATCTGACATATGCTTCAAATATGATTCCGAGAGATTTGATAATGTAATATCTTTAGCACAAGAACTAATTGATATAGGAGATGACTCCATAATTAAAAGACGCTTAAGTTTTGCTTTAAAATGTTAGAATCGCGAAAATCAGAGGAATACACTTCTTTCTTGAGTAAAAACTTCTAATTGTAATATTGTGTCAAAAGAATTTAAAACGATGGTTTCGGAAACAATTGTTTTATTAGTAATTCATCAGCGTTGCTTTGCTTTCTCTGAGAAGTTGATAAAATCATAGCAAACAAATAAAATTAAAAAAAAAAAACAAGTGCAAATCAAAGAAACAATCGACAGTGTAACAGAAATTGGAATGATTTGATTTTTTTTTTAATAAATGAAAAGGAAAACAGTAAAAACTACTAGAGCCGAAAACATAAAACAGTGACCGTATAGAAAAATACCGTTATATGGGAGGTGGCCGTAGTTTTTGCCCAATTTTAATCATTTTCATAATCTCACCTAACTAGGTACAATCTAAAATGTGTACCAAATTTAGTCGAAATCGATAAAGAAGTTCCAGAGATTTACATATGCACTCAAAAGTGGGCGGTGACATGCCAAAATTTTCATATTGTCGAATTTCTGGCTGCAATACAACACCGAATACCAAACTCAAGATGTTTCCCTTCAACAGTTATTAAAATTTCCGATCTTTAGTGTTTTCAAAAATTACCGTTATATGGTAGGTGGGCGTGGTTATTATCCGATTTCGATCATTTTCCAGATATCTCTTAAGTAGGCATTGTGTAATATGTATACCAAATTTGAACGAAATCGGTGGGGTGGTTCCAGAGATATGCATATGAACTCATAAGTGGGCAGTGCCACGCCCCCTATAAAAAATTTCTGTACTGTCGAATTTTCTGCTTAAATACAACATCACATACCAAATTTGAGCAAATTAGCTTCGATAGCTACAAAACAAGCAAACAATCGACAGTGGAATAGGAATTGGATTTTTTTTTTACAAAATACAATATACGAAATTTTCTCGCTAAAAACCGGAGGCTCGATTTTCATTTTAGACCCATGGTTTCTTGGGCAAATTTTCTTAGAATTCATCGTAGTTTACGATTTTGATAACCGCTTTGTCAAGAAAAAAATTGACCCACTCTAATATACATATAGTTTTCGCTGACTTATGGCTTTTGAGACATTTGCATTAAAAGTTCAAAAATTCAACTACTTAAAATGTGTGTTTTTCCCATTTATAATGAATTTTATGGTTAAATTTTTTACTTTTATATCTACTAACATTTAACTAAATCGTTTCTAACCATACCTTTTAACCCCGAAATCCGGGGATGCCATTCTAAAATTTACCCGATATTTGCATTTAAAGTTCAAAAATTCAACTATTTAAAACGCGTGTTTCTCTGATTTAAAATGAATTTTACACTTAAATTTTTAACTTTTATATCCACTAACACTTCACAATTCATTTCTAACCATTTATTTTATATTAAATAGTCCAAAAATAACTTTTATTCAATATTCAATTTTTGTTTAGTTATTTTTGTTCACAAAATAACAATAATCAGTGTTACCTTAACAAAAAAAAAAAAACAAATAATACCCCAGTGACAGGAAATAAGTAACACAATGGTTTTGCGCATATAATTCCTTTCTGCCTTCGGCCGCGCTTCAAAACAATAACCCTGGTCGGAGCAACGTTTGGGCGTGCTCAGTTCTTCGCGTTGAACTCCTTTTTGCATTGGCGGCCTTCGTCCCCGCTTTGCAAAAATAACGCTGGTCGTACCAACACTGGAATTTATCAAGATAATAAAAATTCTGAAAGATTTTACATTACTCATGATACGATAATGGGTGGATGCGTAGAACCGGCTGTCTAATGACATCATGTTGTCTTATTTTTATTCCATTACGAAATATAGCAACACGAATTTTTTGCTTGCAACCATTTTCTTATTGGATGAATAAAAGGATTTCAAAAAGTTTAATATGGAAGTAAAGTTATTTTTACACTATTTAATCTTATATATAAAAATGAAACCGTTTTCGTTGTCACGGCATCACGCGTGAATGGTTGAACCCATTTGGCTAATTTTTTTTTTTTGTATTTGTTATCTGGCAACCCTTTGTACACTTCATAACAAAAATAATTGAGCAAAAGTTAAATATTGGATAAAATTAACAAAAATTTGCTCTTTAGCAGTTACTTATTGTTTAGTGCAGTGATCATCATAATAAACCCAAATTTCTTCTGTATCGTATGATATATGGCTTAAAAATGCCTCCTAAAAAAATCATTCAGCCGCAGCTTTGTGCCGTTTGTAAAATGGTCGCTAACTCACCAAGTGTCATGTGCGCAAATTGCCGTACATGGACTCATTCCAAATGTGCGAAACTTAATAGAGCGGAATTCACCGAGCTAGCAAATAAAATAAAACATCAAGGTCATCAATGGAAATGTGAAACATGCCGTTTGGAGGTAGGTATCGTCACTTAAGATGATCTTGACTGTGAAAGCGACGACGATGGAAACATCACCATGCTTAAACTTAAACGTCTGCTTGATGACCAGTTTTCAAAGCTCAGAACATCTTTTGAAAGTAAATTCGACAGTTTCAAGAAAGCCATCGAAAAGAATGTTAATGACATCAGAAGGGAGGTCTCAAGTTTATCCAAGCAGCACAAAGACTTATTAAATAAATGTTCTACTCTTGATAACAGACTAAACTCGGTAGAAAACAAGCTCGAAACTTTCACTAGCGCATCAGCTCCAACTGAAGAAATTTTAGCAGAGTTTTCCGAACGCAAAAAACGGGAATCGAATGTCGTTATGTTAAATGTTCAAGAGTCGAGGAGAGCTGATGGAAAATACCATCTTGATGAAGACAACTACCGTCCAGTCCATTTTGCCTGTCAGTTTGGATGAACTGAAACTCCGACGTTTGGGTCGCCCAACTGTTGGCCGTAACCGCCCGCTGCTAGTTGAAACAACTTCCCTATCCGTTGCTCGTGCTATATTGAAGTCTAAACCACCAGAACCTGTTGGCGGATCACCCAAAGTCATTTTTAAATCAGACCTTACTCCCGCTCAGTTGACGCACCTTAAGAACCTTCGCACACAGCTGAATTCTCTGGTGAAAAATGGCGATTCCTCGAAGACAATAAAATACGTTAATGGCGTCCCGAAATTAGTCAATAAGAATTTTCGCTCGTTCAACGATAAGGGAAATTCGAACAAACTTGCACATCCACTATCAGAATGTGAGGGGACTACGTACCAAACTCGGCAGTTTTGTCACAGCAGCAGCGATCAGTAGTATTGATGCATTCTGCATCACTGAGTCATGGCTTCACCCAGCTATCCATGATGGGGAAGTTATAGATGATTCATTCAGTATTTACAGGAAGGATAGAAACAATATCACAAGTGATAGTGAACGAGGTGGGGGTGTTTTCATCGCAATAAAGAAGTTTGTACACGCGGAATGTATTCCAGTCATTGATGATAGTATTGAACACATCTACGTAAAAATCAAGTGCAACAGATCAGATATCATTATTGGATGTGTCTACATTCCTCCTAAAGCATCACTAGTCGTTTACCAAGCGTTCCTTGATACACTCCAGTATCTGAAAGTAAAGCACAAAAATACCAACTTCCTCATCGCGGGGGATTTTAACCTTCCAAGTAGCTCGCCGCGTATAGATTGTGAAAATTTACTCTATGAAGGCTTCTCTCTGTTAGAATGCCGCCAATTTAATAACATTCAAGCCGATAGTCACAATTTACTTGATCTTTGTTTCAGTAATCAGCATATACATGTTGATCACACACAGGCAATTACCACAATGGATCGATACCATCCAGCTCTTGGTATCACGATTGAACTCCAGCTCAGCCTCAAACCAGCAACTTTACCTTTCTATGATTTCAAAAGTACTGACTACGGGAGTCTTAATGCATTTTATCAAAACGTCGATTGGACGAGCCTGTATTCATCCTCTACCCTAGACAGCAAAGTAGTAGCCTTCTATGACATTATTCAAAGAGGTATATCTACCTATGTGCCTGTCCGTTCACAAAATAACAACAACTTTCCGTACTGGTTTTCAAGTGAATTAAAACACAAAATGATACTTAAGAAGGAAGCACACACTACCTTCAAGAAGTGCAATTGCAAAAAGAACTATAGAAAGTTTAGCGAACTCAGGAGAGAATGTAAATTTCTCAATAAACAATGCTACAAGAATTACATAGATAAAATTGAACAACAAGTACAGGATGACGCTAATGTGTCCTGGAAGTTTTTTAAACATAAAAAAAGAGGTAATGGTGACATCCCGTCCACCATATCGATATTAGCAATATGTTCGCATCCTTTTTCAATAGTGTGTACAACCAAAATTCTCAACAGTGTTCACCACCAACTGAGGTAGAACCAGCCCCCACTGTCATCATGGATGAATTTGGGGTTAACATCAATGATGTCCGTAAAATGTTGTCGACACTGAACTTGAAGAAAGGTGCTGGTCCGGACGGCTTACCAAATATTTTTCTTAAATACTGTGCATACAGCCTCAGCGAGCATATTACACACCTATTCAGTTACTCTCTACAAAGTGGTGTCTTTCCAACTACATCATCCTACATCCGCCCGATTCACAAGGACGGCCCAAAGTCTGAGGTCGTTAACTATAGGCCAGTTTGTATCCAATCAGCTCTGGCCAAGCTTTTCGAGAAGATAGTTCTTCCACAACTCACGGCATTCTTCACAAACATTATCACCAACAAGCAGCATGGTTTCGTCGGCGGAAGGTCGACTTCCTCTAACCTGTTTATCTACGTAAATTATTTACTAGATGCCCTAAACAATGGCCACTCAGCTCACACCATTTACACCGATTTCAGCAAGGCGTTTGACAGGGTGGATCATACTATTCTGCGAAACAAACTTAGAAGATACGGTATATGCGGTAATGCACTGAGTTGGATTCAGTCATATCTTACAGGAAGGCATTTCCAAGTCAAAGTAGATGGATACCTGTCTGCATAATGTAACCTCAGGAGTACCTCAGGGGTCACATCTGGGGCCTATTCTCTTTAATATTTTTGTAAACGATATTGGCGATAACTTTCAATCGGAATTTTTGCTTTATGAAGACGATTTGAAGATCTTCAGAATGATAAAAAGTGAGCAAGATCTTCGAGTTCTTCAAAATGACTTAGACAAGCTTTCGTTGTGGTTCCGATTAAACAAATTGGACTTGAATGTAAGAAAATGTGTAACTGTATCCTACTCACGGTCACATATCAGAATACCAGCTAATTATTTTCTAAATGATGAGTTAAGTGAGGTGGATCATGTAAAGGACCTGGGTATCATCATAGACAATAAACTGACGTTTAACAAGCATATCGAAAAGATCACTCTCCAGGCTTTTAAAGTTCTGGGATTCATTACTAGAACTAGCAAGGATTTCACGAATCCCATCTCACTGCTTCGCCTTTATTCATCTATGGTTCGGCCAATTTTAGAATATGGCACTGTAATTTGGACGCCTTATACCGATGCTGCCTCTAGTCGTATTGAAAAAATACAATCAAAATTATGTAAATGTCTTGGCTATCGCTATGGTATTCCTGGTGGTTACAACACAGTGTCTGATGTCTATAAATACTATAACACAAACAGCGTGCAAGAACGTCGTCAAGTAGCTGACATGCTATTTTTTTTTTTCAAAGTCGTGAACGGCCTTATCGATGCGCCAGACATCATCAGCATTTTCGAACTCGCATCAGTGGGTCCCTCACTGAGACGTAACCGTCTCCTGAAGACTATAAAAACTACCAAGAGCTACGTTTTCAATGGTCCTCACAACCGTCTGGCCAGGCTCGTCAACTCATTACATAGTGATGTGGACTTCTATAGCGGATCACTCAGTGCCCTCATCCCGGATATCAAATCACGTCTACTGCAATATCCCTAGTCTCACCTTTTACACTTTCTCCTTCCTAAATTGCTAGTCTTACAACTTTTGTATAATTTATAGCTTTATTTATAGTAGTGTTAAATACTATGCTTAATTACATAACAAATATTACATAATTTTAAATTATATAGTTGTATAAAGCCGTTTGGCGTATGTATACTTAAAATAAATAAATAAAATTATTAGGAGAAGGTTCTTATGTAAGAAAAAATAAAAACAGCCCTTTTCTTTTTCCCATACAAGCGTTTTATTTTGTATGTATATACATATCTACATACATACATATGTACATATGTAAGTAAAAATGAATGTTTGTTTGTTAGTAACGCTAAGGCTCGATTGGCGGAACCAATCTACACGAAATTTTCAGAAGTTGTTCGCTGTGGGTCTGGAAAGGTTCAGAAAAAAAAAAAACTTTTCATAAGAAAAAGTTGAAAAATTGGAAATTTCCAAAAATTGACTTTTTTCATACAATTCTTTTTTCTTTTGTTTTTCAATATTTTGATTTGTAAATTATTTGAATCGTTCAATTTCGGTCGCTTGCTCTTTTATTCCGGCTATTTAAAAAAAAAAAATTTTGAAAATTATTCAGTGAAAACTTTATGTGTGTTTCAAACGAAGTGATCAATTACAGATTGAAATTTGTTACGAAGCCACGAAGAGGTCCCACTAACATCGGTCGGTGTTCTTTTTGCCATCAACGCCAAGACACATGAACGAGTACTCCCAGGATGCGATGACATACGTGTGGAATTATGGATCGGGGTCAATCAGCAAGCTATCGTCACGTTGTCACAGCACGACTTTTCAAACAACAGTTACGATGTTCTTCTTTGGATGGTGGATAGTGGTTCCACCAGATCAAATTGATGAAATCATTTCTGCGAAAATTCCTGATGCAGAGAAAGATCCCGTATCAAACGAAGTGATGAAAACCAATATGGTTCATGGACCTTGCGGACACCACAATACCACTTCGGTTTGTAACGGGTGATTTTTTTGAGGTTAGGATTTTCATGCAGTAGTATTTGACAGATCACGTGGGATGTCAGACATGGTGTCAAAGAGAAAGATGCTCAGTATGCTTTGACATTTCATCATGAATAGACTTACTAACGAGCAACGCTTGCAAATCATTGAATTTTATTACCAAAATCAGTGTTCGGTTCGAAATGTGTTTCGCGTCCGTGTCCGATGAGCGATGAGGCTCATTTCTGGTTGAATGGCTACGTAAATAAGCAAAATTGCCGCATTTGGGGTGAAGAGCAACCAGAAGCCGTTCAAGAACTGCCCATGCATCCCGAAAAATGCACTGTTTGGTGTGGTTTGTACGCTGGTGGAATCATTGGACCGTATTTTTTCAAAGATGCTGTTGGACGCAACGTTACGGTGAATGGCGATCGCTATCGTTCGATGCTAACAAACTTTTTGTTGCCAAAAATGGAAGAACTGAACTTGGTTGACATGTGGTTTCAACAAGATGGCGCTACATGCCACACAGCTCGCGATTCTATGGCCATTTTGAGGGAAAACTTCGGACAACAATTCATCTCAAGAAATGGACCCGTAAGTTGGCCACCAAGATCATGCGATTTAACGCCTTTAGACTATTTTTTGTGGGGCTACGTCAAGTCTAAAGTCTACAGAAATAAGCCAGCAACTATTCCAGCTTTGGAAGACAACATTTCCGAAGAAATTCGGGCTATTCCGGCCGAAATGCTCGAAAAAGTTGCCCAAAATTGGACTTTCCGAATGGACCACCTAAGACGCAGCCGCGGTCAACATTTAAATGAAATTATCTTCAAAAAGTAAATGTCATGAACCAATCTAACGTTTCAAATAAAGAACCGATGAGATTTTGCAAATTTTATGCGTTTTTTTTTTTTTAAAAGTTATCAAGCTCTTAAAAAATCACCCTTTATGTCTAACAATAAATGCACGAAACATTATCCATTTGCTTTTCTTTCGGAATCGCAAACTGGAAATGGTGGATATCCACTCTATCGTCGTAGCTCATCAGACGACTATGCAACTTATAGTAGTGAATATCGAAGTTGTCTAATCTATTGTCTAATTCACATTCAAAACTCATATCAATGTTTAGTACTGCAGTTTGGTGTAATCTATTAAGACGTTTGTAAGTACGTCACCAAAGGAACCGAAGAAATAGTTACGCAGAAAGCAAGGCCTACCAGTAAATTGACATCCAGGTGTGTTCTCAACTAATTCCTGAGAACGAATTTACATAATCTACCCGAAAAACGACGATTGCTAATACCTCCGGTTGCTATTGATAAATGTACGTGGTTCAATTTTATATGAGTCATTGCGCACTGTGAATAGTAGAGTGTGTGTAACTTTTTGAGAAGCATGCAAGTGGACGATTCGATAGCCACTTCGCATGCCACTGAAGTTCGCACACTTTTCGCGATGGTTATTTCGACATATCAGCCTTAAAATCCGCGTCAATTTTGGAATACGAACAAAATTACATTGCCGAAGACATTTTACATCGTATTCGATTAAAATTGGAAATAGGCAAATTTCGGTTCCAGTGGTTTGATATCAATTCCACCTGCCTTTTGTCAATTTACTTCAACGAAATATGAACTCATCACGAATGTTTATGCTAAATTTGCCAAATTATCTTAACTACGATTGCATGAGTGCGTGCCAGTGATACGTGGCGTGTTCCCGAGTTGGAAAACCATCTTCTCTGTACATTTACGCTTCGGAATAGAAACCAAAAAATGTTGTTTATCAAACTGCGTTACATTGAAAAAAATTTAGTAAAATCCAAAATAAAAGATTTTTAACACAACGTAAATTCAACTTTCTTTTCATTTCAAAACACATAATTTCACGCAGGACAACGTATGCGGGGTCAGCTAGTATAAAATAAATAGTTAGAAACGAATTAGTGAAGTGTTAGTGGATATAAAGTTAAAAATATATGTGTAAAATTAAAAATCGGAGAAACACGCGTTTTAAATAGTTGAATTTTTGAACTTTAAATGCAAATATCTCAAAAACCATATGTCAGCGGCCACTATATACTACATATGTATGTATATATATATCGTTACCTGAAATGCGCTTTGAAAAAAAAGCCCTGGCCGATACCACACCAGGGCAAACATATCAAAATAATTATGGAAAAATAATTATGTAGAAACAATGTAGTGAAGTGTAAGTGTATAAAAAGTGCATAATATGAATGAAATAATTACTAGAAATCGTGAAATTGCTAAATAAAATTTGCAAAATTCTCAACTTTAAATGCAAATATCTCGAAAACTATAAGTTTCGGCGGCTATAATTATATATATATTCTTAATCTGGAGCATCAGCTCTATCCAACCATACCACTTATAACCCTGAAATCGTGGGTTGGTATACTAAAGCCGGCCCAAATTCTGAATGATTTTACATGACTCATCACACGATAATGAATTTTGTATTGACGGAATAATCTTTAATTTTTTATACCCTTAACTGGGTATATTAAGTTTGTCACGAAGTTTGTAACACCCAGAAGGAAGCGTCGGAGACCCTATAAAGTATATATGCTAGCACGACACATATTAACAAATGTTAAGACACACATACTATTACACCAACATTCTTTAGCGCAACATAACACCTCATTATGTTAAGGCATAGGCATCCAACATACATCCAACTAATAAAGTCGCTGACGTTTCGGCACGTGTAACTCCAGACTATGGGAACGGACGGCCAGCAACAGAATTCTAGCAAAACGGTGGGAACCACAGAATCATCACTTTTGGTCACGTAGCAGTAGCGACAGATTTAGGGCTAGCATTAAGAATGATAAAATGTAAAGTTTAGTTTTTAGTTGGAATATATTTTTTTTAAATCAACCGTTTGTGTTTGATTAACTTATACATATATAAATGATCAGTATGTTGAGCTGAGTCGATTTAGCCATATCCGTCAGTCTCATTACTTAATTGTGTCCATAAGAATGTGCGTATTTTAATATTTGACAGATGGCGCTTGCAGTCTGTCGCGCTCTATGTGCTCAGAGCTTTGGACGAAAAGTGTTAAAACACTAGAAGCTACTCTGGAGGTACGATTTTCATTACCGTAATCCTCCCACCCAATGAACCAGTCCCTATTTCTCTCCTATTGAATGTGGATTTTTAGAGACACAAGTTATGACAAGACAATATAATTATGTTCGCTAAGTCTTCCATACAAAATAAGCTAATAGCTTAATCTGCTGGTCAAATAAAACACGTCTATTGATTATAACGAATTGATTCTAAAAAAGTTGAAGTTATTTTACATTAAAAAATAAGGAAATCATTTTATTATTTTTGATTACATACTTAGTTTAATACCCTAATAACTTAAAATATCATGCAGAGTAACATCTGTCGAGACACTAGTATTATGCAATAATATTACGTAAGAAAGAAACTCTTTCCATGCATATGGATTTCTTCTGAGTAAATTTCAGAATATCATCCCCCGATTTCGGTGTTAAAATAGGTATGTACGGATACAGGTGTTCCTTCAGATCAAGAAAATGTATACATATATACTAGATGACTACACAGGCGTTGTCCTGCATAAAAAAAAATGAAAATAAAGTTGAATTTATATTGTATTGAAAATTATTTATTTGCGATTTTTCTACATTTTTTTCAATGTAACGCAGCTTGATGGATGGAGTCATGTGTAGAAGTTCACGCAAGTGAGGAAAGTTCTCTGATTGCCATTCACTTGGGAGTGGCCAGAAACGATTCTTTTACATATGACTCAAGCAGCTCACGACTTCCGGTCTTTGACCAAGTATCCTCTGGGTAGCCTAAGAACATCCGTTTGAAGGCGAGCTAAAGTGAGAAGGCGAAATATCTCCTACTTAGGGTTGTGCGCTGGGTTTGGGACCCGCCACGTAAAAAAAACATCCCCAATGAAAACTAACAATCAGCCTCGGATGAGAGACCCCCCTTTTGATGACGACCATGGCAAACGAAATAAGGACTACGAATTGAGGGCATGCACCTGGAATGTCCGGTCCCTTAATTGGGAAGGTGCCGCTGCCCAGCTGGTTGATGTCCTCGTGAAAATAAAGGCTTACATCACCGCCGTCCCAGAAATGCGATGGACGGGACAAGGACAGAGACGAGTAGGTCCTTGTGACATTTACTACAGTGGCCATATAAAGGAGCGCAAGTTTGGTGTTGGATTCGTGGTGGGATAGAGACTCCGTCGCCGAGTACTATCATTCACTCCTATGAATGAACGTCTAGCCACAATCCGCATCAAAGCGAGGTTCTTCAAGAGAAGGACGATGTGACCAAAGATACCTTTTATGAGTGCTGGGAGCGCACTTATGAGAGATGCCCCCGCCACGATGTCAAAATCGTGCTTGGCGACTTCAACGCCAGGGTGGGCAAAGAAGGTATCTTTGGCACTACGGTCGGTAAATTCAGCCTCCACTCCGAAACATCCCCAAATGGGTTGAGGCTGATCGACTTCGCCGGGGCCCGAAATATGGTTATCTGTGGTATTAGATTCCAGCATAAGAAGATACATCAAGCTACCTGGCTGTCTCCGGATCGAAAAACTACCAACCAGATCGATCATGTTGTGATAGACGGAAGACACGTCTCCAGTGTTTTAGATGTGCGTGCGCTCCGAGGTCCTAACATCGACTCGGACCACTATATTGTTGCATCCAAAATTCGCACCCGCCTCTGTGCAGCAAAAACGCACGCCAACAAACACAAGGGAGATTCGACGTCGAGAGGCTGCAATCACAACAGACAGCCGAACGATTTTCTACTCGGCTTGCACTCCTGCTCTCTGAGAGCATTCGTCAACAACTCGGTATAAGGGAACTGTGGGACGGCATTTCAAACTCCTTACGTACAGCTGCAACCGAAACCATTGGTTTTCGGAAAGTGCAAAGGAACAGCTGGTACGACGAGGAGTGCCGTGTCGCAGCGGAGAGAAAACAGGCTGCCCACCTCGCAACGTTACGATCGACCACATCACGTGCGGGATGGGATAGATACCGAGAGTTGAAGAGGGAAGCGAGACGCATTTGCAGACAGAAAAAGAAAGAGGCCGAAATGCGTGAGTACGAAGAGCTTGATAAGCTGGCCGACAGGGGAAATGTTCGAAAATTCTACGAAAAAATGCGGCGACTTAGAGAAGGTTTCAAGACCGGAGCATACTCTTGTAGAACACCCCAAGGTGATCTAGCCACCGATGCCCAGAGCATACTTAAATTATGGAGGGAACACTTCTCCAGCCTGCTGAATGGCAGTGAACACATAACATCAAGAGAAAACGAACCCGATACCCCAATCGATGACGATGGAGCAGATGTTCCATTACCCGACCATGAAGAAGTTCGAATAGCAATTGCCCGCCTGAAAAACAACAAAGCGGCAGGGGCCGACGGATTGCCGGCCGAGCTATTCAAACACGGCGGCGAAGAGCTGATAAGGTGCATGCATCAGCTTCTTTGTAAAATATTATCAGACGAAAGCATGCCCAACGATTGGAATTTAAGTGTGCTATGCCCAATCCATAAAAAAGGAGACCCCACAATCTGCGCCAACTACCGTGGGATTAGCCTCCTCAACATCGCATATAAGGTTCTGTCAAGCGTATTGTGTGAAAGATTAAAGCCCACCGTCAACAAACTGATTGGACCATATCAGTGTGGCTTTAGACCTGGCAAATCAACAACCGACCAGATATTCACCATGCGCCAAATCTTGGAAAAGACCCGTGAAAGGAGAATCGACACACACCACCTCTTCGTCGATTTCAAAGCTGCTTTCGACAGCACGAAAAGGAGCTGCCTTTATGCCGCGATGTCTGAATTTGGTATCCCCGCAAAACTAATACGGCTGTGTAAACTGACGTTGAGTAGCACCAAAAGCTCCGTCAGGATCGGGAAGGACCTCTCCGAGCCGTTCGATACCAAACGAGGTTTCAGACAAGGCGACTCCCTATCGTGTGACTTTTTCAATCTGCTGCTGGAGAAAATTATTCGAGCTGCAGAACTGAATCGAGCAGGTACAATCTTTTACAAGAGTGTACAGCTGCTGGCGTATGCCGATGATATTAATATCATCGGCCTCAACACCCGCGCCGTTAGTTCTGCTTTCTCCAGACTGAACAAGGAAGCAACTCAAATGGGTCTGGCAGTGAACGAGGGCAAGACGAAATATCTCCTGTCATCAAACAAACAGTCGTCGCACTCGCGACTTAGCTCCCACGTCACTGTTGACAGTCATAACTTTGAAGTTGTAGATAATTTCGTCTATTTGGGAACCAGCATTAACACCACCAACAATGTCAGCCTGGAAATCCAACGCAGGATTTCCTGGAAACTGAATACGTTTGAACTGAAATGGCAAATCTTTGGATCTCAAAGGAGTTCGTAGAATCAAGCATCCCTTGTATTCGATAGCTGCATCACAATCCATTCCACAGTTTCGGCGCATGAAGATTGCGAAACATAATAACGACAGATCCAACTTTGAGACGCAAATGGTGCGGTGACATACCAAGCCTCTCCAAAGAATTTAGAAATTCCACTGGATAATTCATTCATTGTCAAGACGAACCATCGATTTGTATGAGTGCAAGTCTCCCGGAATTTGACTTTGAATCTTCCAGTTTAAGTCAACAATATCGGTAATTTTGGCAGTTAACATTGCGCGTACACTTAAGGAATCGTAGTTACAATAATTTGGCCAATGTCCGAACATTCGTGATGAGTTCATATTTCGTGAGCTGATAAACGGCAGATGGAATTGATATCAAACCACCGGAAGTATCAACCGGAATTGATCCATTACCAATTTTTAGCGAAGACGCATAATAGACGCGGATTTGAAGGCTGATATGTCGAAATGATTATCGCGAAAAGTGTGCTTCATTTGCATTCCAGTGATTATCATTTTCCAGCAATTGCAATTGCTGGCTTGCTTCTCAAAAAGTTGCACACACCGTACCATTCACAGTACGCAATGACTCAAATGAAATTGAACCGCGAACATTTATCAATAGCAACCGAAGGTTGAAAAAATCGTCGTTTTGCGGGTGGATTGTGTAAATTCGTCTCAATGCATTAGTTGATAACACACCTGGATGTCCATCTACTGGTTGGCCTTGCTTTCTGCGTAATTATTTTTTCAACTATGCATTCCATGTATATCCTCGCAAACGGATCTCTGACGAAAGTTGAGCAAAAACTCGTAAATGTTAATTTTGTTGATGGCAGTGTTTCCACTGGCAGTACTGTATTCTCTGGCTTGAAGTACACACTTTGGCCTTCTCCAAATGAACTGCGAGATGCACAGCAGTCGGAAAACGTTCATGAATTGCAAAAGAAAATATCTTACAAAACGCTTCATTGGTAACGTTCCTGCAAACATATTTTATTGATTTCACCAAACTGCAATACCCAAAGTTGAAATGGGTTTAGAATGTGAATTAGACAATAATATACGTTCCATGTGTTGTCAACTTCGATATTCGCTCCTCTAAAATGAATGCTGAATGTTCTGCAATTGTCGTCTGGTGAGCAACGCGGATAGAGTGGATATCCATTATTTCCCGTTTGCGTTTCCGAAAGAAAAGCACGTGGATAGTGTTTCGTACATTTATTGGCAGACATGCAAACCGAAGTGGGATTGGTGTCCGCAAGGTCCATAAACCATATTGGTTTTCACCACTTTGTATAATTCTGAATCTATCTGTGGATCAGGAATTTCCGCAAAAATGATTTCATCAATTTGGTCTGGTGTAACCAAATCCAAAGAAGAATGTGTGCGTGCCGCAAAACTCTTTTTTGGAGTACATCCAACATCTAATAGCACCATATATACACGACAGCCGGTTCTACGCATCGGAATCGACCCGAATTTGATCCGGCCATAGGCTGTTTTTTCCGCGATCTAACCCCGTTTGGATCGGTGAGTATTAATTTAAGTTTGTCGTCATTAGACGCGGGCGGGAATTGAGTCTGACACGGTCCAGGAGCAAATTTTCTGCTGCGTTTGCGTCAAAAGGCGCCATCCATCCACACTCCACCTCGGTCAGGTGTAACACATGCAATATATGGAACCATGTTGTTGTTTTAATGATTATCAGTCCCCGTTAGCATGGTAAGGGTTATCCAGGTTTTCGTCGACGTTATCTAGCGGTAGGCCCAGGAAACGTGCTGTTTCGACGATGTCGGACCAGAGGCAAAGGGGTGTTAGATGAGTGGGGTTGACGGGTTGTCGCGCTCATTAGCTAAAACGGCTACTTCGTCTGGGCAATTTGGGCGGAGTTCCGCCAGTTTTCTAGCCGGTGTGAAGCGAGCGGTAGCTGTTGCAATCACCTTGCAGAATCAACGTTTGCCAACGGATACGTCTGTAGGAATGGGTAAAGCTTTGAAGGTGCCCTCAATAAATACTTTGTAGCCGACCAAGTTGTTAGCTTTGTTAAAGTTAACGAAGGTACGGTTGTCCACAGAAACAAAATCGGTTGGTTTTTCGGTCGAGATAATTATGGGCAGATGGTCTGATGCGAGAGTTAGCTTAGGTCGCCAGGTTATGCCATTTATCAGACCATTACTAGCAATGGTATTGTTGGGCAAGATTTTACAGGTGCCTATAACTCTGGTGGGGACTTCGTCATTCATTGACTTGGCTAAACACAATGTAATGAAATATTCAACAGCGAATTCGAAATCTTTAGATATGACCGGCTGAACAGAAAAAGATGTGGTGTCTTGTTTGCTGTTCATTCTTCAATTCCATCTGAAGAAGTCGATGTTCCGTATGCAGACTTCATAGAATTTAAGTGCATTTGAATTTGCGCTAATTGTGGCCATATCTACTTAACTTTATCTTATATACCGCCCCACTCGGACATATTTGTATATATGCAGCATGCTTCTTTAATAAATAATGTTTTCTCAATGGCTCATAATACTGATTCGATGATTGTTTTGGGAGATTTCAATTCATCGTGTGTACCATTTAAATCTATTGATAATTACACCATTCCTATTAATAAGATAAGATAAGTAATTGAGGAATGCAACGCGACCTAAGGTCTATTGTGCCCTCTCCTAGCTCACAGGGGCTCACTTAGCCCCAGCATATTGACGAAGGCCAATATCCTGCTGGGTGCTAGTGAGGCGATATGATCCCTATCCGGAAACATGGGTCCAAGGGCCTTCGACCTGCGCCTACAGACTGCGATACAGTCGATTAACAGGTGCTCTGGGTTTTCAGGCTCTCTGTCGCAAAACCGACAGTTATCGCAAGATGATAGGCCCATGTTAGATAAATGCCTTCTCAGCTTGCAGTGGCCGGTGTAAAATGCGACCAGAAGCTTAAGTTTGTCCCTTGGGAGTTTTGTTATCGATTTGAACCTCTTCTGGTTATACCCCCCAACTAGCAGCTTGGCGTGACGCATACCGTGCGCTCGCTGCCAGTACCTTTCCCTGCACACTCTTTCTTCCTTGCGGAGCAGCTCCTTCACAGCATGGCTCGAGCCCAACCATCTTGGTGTAGGCTGCAGAGCGGGCAAGCTCGTCAGCCAGTTCATTGCCGGCTATACCCCTGTGGCCAGGCACCCAGATCAGGTGCACCTGGTTCTTTTCAGCTAGGTTGTTCAGCCGTTCTCTACACTCGAGCACTAGAAGCGATTTTATCTCGGAGGAGATCGCTTTTAGTGCCGCTTGACTATCGCTAAGTACAGCTATTCGCTCGTTGCGATAGTTGCGGTGGTGGTTTATCTCTTTACACCGACTTTCGAGCCGTCGGTGTACCACCTCAATGTGCTATCCCTCAACATTTGCTCAAAAGTGGGGTCGTTCCACTCACTCTTGCTACCGAGGGTAACCTTAAACTTCTTCGTAAAGTGAATTGTTTTGGTAATACCGTCCTTCGGGAGGAGGGCAATAGGAATGTTGCCACTTATCTTCTCCAACCTCTGGGACGAGATTATCTTGCCTTTGCCACATCCCTCTGCTGTTATCTGCTAAAGTAAGTGCTTGGCTACTTGACCTATCACTATATGTAGCGGTGTGAGTTCCAGCAGGCCCTCCCGAGCTGCCGTCGGGCAGGTCCGCATGGCGCCCGTCATGCAAACACATGCTGGCCGCTGAAGCTTTGATAGTTTTGTTACCACCGAGGCCTGCGATGCTATGGAGGCCCAGGACACCGCACCATATGTAATTATCGGTCGCATAATCATGGTGTACAACCACCTAACGATCCTTGGCTTACAGCCCCAGGATTTACCCGCCAGCCGTTTGCACACCATTAATGCTTTTGTTGCTTTGACTACCGTTTTGTTCACATGCTGCTTCCACCGCAGGGTAGAATCCAGCGTAAGACCTAGGCATTTAACCCTGCTGGTCATTTCGATCTCTCTGCCCCCAAGTGTGGGATTCCTCCAGCCGGGTAGGGACCTGCGCCTTGTAAAAGGGACTAGGGTTGTCTTTGAGGGGTTGATATTAAATTCAACTCCCCTGCACCACCCCTTTGCCTGATTTAGACCTCGTTGCACTAGGTCACAGAGAGTATCCTCAAATTTGCCTCTTGCTATTATCACAATGTCGTCCGCATACCCTTGGCAGCGGATCCCATTGTCAGTTAGCAGTGCTAACAGTTCGTCCACGACGAGGCTCCATAGTAGTAGTGATAGCGTCCACCCCTGGAGACTTGAATTTTTCGAACGAGGCCATTGCCCACTTGATCGAGTCCGCAGTTATTAATTGTCTAGCGAATGCCCAATCCAAGCGGGATGGCCTATGTTCGCTCACAGGTGGGCAACGGTCCTCCGGAATGGTCTCTGGGAAGTGAGCACGCAGCAGCTCTGTCGTCCGCGCTGATCGTGAATGTCCCGTCACTTCATTTGATAGCTAGCTCTGTGTTGGTCTTCTTACTAGCCAGAGCCTTGTGCAGCCGCGCCGCTTCTGGTGTGGAGGAGACCTTTTCACAGAAACTCCTGAAGCTAGTTTGTTTAGCTGACCTAATCTCCTTATTGTAAAGGGTTAGGTGGCTCCTGTACTCTTCCCAGACCCCCGTACATTTTGCCTTGTTAAATAGACTACGTACCTTCTTCCTGAGGTCTGCAAGCTTCCTTGTCCACCAGGGACATTTGCGCCTACCTGTGGGCACAATTAGGGGGCAGCTACCGTTGTACGCGTTAGTGATAGACCCGTTCAGTGCCAGCACTCTGCTCTCTATTCCCGGGCCCGTAACACTATCATCGGTCTGCCTCTCCCTATTTAATTCCTCCTGTAGCTTTTCCCTGAAGGCACTCCAGTTAGTCCTCCGAGGGTTACGTCTTGGGGGAAGTTGCCTGACCTCCACCTTCAGTGCGAACCTTACAATTCTGTGGTCTGACAGAGAGGGCCCCGTTGAGACCCTCCATCTTGAGACCCATCCGTTTGCAAGCTCGTTGCTGAAGGTAATGTCCAGCACCCAGCACCTCCCTCCTGCTTATAGTTATAAAGGTGGGTTCGCAGCCCACATTTTCAATCGCTATGTTACTTCCTAATACATATTCTAATAGAGACTCACCCCTTGAGTTGCAGTCCGTGCTTCCCCATTCTACTTGGTGAGCGTTCGCATCGCATCCAAATAATGACGGGCAGCCTGTACCTTCTGCAGTACTCCACTAGCCTTACCACCACTTCAGGGGGTGCTGTTGCTTCCTCCCCTAGGAAGTAGGCTGATGCCAGGACGAAGTCTTTGTCTTCCCAGTCTCTGGCCTGTACCGCCACAAGATCCTGCGTCAGGAACTCTGAAATACAGAAAAAATCGATTTTATTCCTGACCACTTTACACGTTATAGGTCGCTCACTAGAGAGGTCCCAGATTACCTTGTTGTGTTCCGACTTGAGGCCTTTGACGTCTCCTTTGTAGACCCAAGGCTCTTGGATCAGCAGAATGCCCAACTTATCCGTTGTGAACCTGCTCGTTATGACTGCCGAGGCTGCCGCCGCGTGATGCAGATTCACTTAGGCAATTTCCACGTCGACGGCCATTAAAGTAGTGGCTCGAGGGGGAGCATGTCCACAGCCCCGGTCGTACGCGCTGCTGTCCACGTGGTCACCTAGTCCCTCGATGAATTCCTGGGTGGAGGGTACCTCGGCTTCCTGGGCATCCGGAACGTCAGCGGGTGCGACTAACGTAGCCTGCTCAGCCCTGCTCCCGCTTGGTTGTTTTGCCACTTCGTCCACCTGCATCCTCTCCACCACCGTGTTCGCCAACGCTGTGACCTGTTTTGACCCACTACCACTCGGCTGAGTGGCAGCCTTCTCAGCTTCCTTGCTCCCTGTGGTCTCGGGTTTGTGCGGCCTCATGACCACCATGCTGAACCTGTCAAACAGGCGGAAGCTCGCTGCACGGACGTACCTGTACGTTTCGTCATTAATGTACAGATATAGTCGCCATCCTCGTAGGTCACCTTTTTTTTCTATCTGGCTGCTGACGACGCACCAGGCCGCGATGCTAAAACCCAGAGCAAACTCGTACGGCTTGTCATTAGTGCGGGGAAAAAACACTGTCATCCTGTACATGACCGGCAGATCCTCCGCCCTTTTTGCACAGAGGACGGGACCGGTCCAGCCTCCTAGCTTTGGGGCAAACTCCTGCAGACAGTTGGCGGACAACTCGTCCATACAATCCACCTGTAGCATGCCACCTTTAAATTCCACCCCAAGGCCGCGTATTCATCGCCTCTGAATACCTCTTCCAAGAAGAGGTTCTGGAGCACCGTGAGCTGCTCCGACTCCAACGACACCGCCGGGTAGTCTTGATGCAGTATATCCATGCGGATGCCTTTGACGGCATCCGCATACCTGCGCCGCCCCTCCTCCACCCGGGGGGAGCCGGTGCTGATGGTTGGGCTCCGACCGCTCTCGTGCTGCCGCCTCTCAGGCTTTTGGAGCTCGGGGCTCCTGTGGCGTGAGCTGACCACTCTTCCGCTTTACGGTCTGTGCATAGGTGACTGCCTTCCCGTCTCCACGCATTTCGATCATTAATGCACTAACCTGGCCCCGGTCAATAGACCGGCTGCCTTGTACACACTCAAACGCGGTCTTGCCACGCTCCTTTGTGGGGGATGTCCTACTACCTACGTATCTCATCTTGGCCAGGGATTCCGCCGCTTCGGGGGTCATCCCGTCGCGGAGGTACCGCAGGTACCACTTGAGGCTGGCACCGCTCATGCCCTTCCTTCGAGGGTCATCGCACCCGTCTGGTTTGTCCGCTGTTGGGAGAGATCTCTGCCCTCCTTTCCTGCGCCTCCTTCTCCTTCTGCGTGCACCACCGGCTTCTGCCCGACGAGACTCACCCGAGTCAGAGTAGCTTTGCTTACTACGGGGGTCCTGGTGGTGCTTTGGGCTGCATCCGTGGTCGTACTTGTTGTTGTACGTCGGGCGCCGCTACAAGAGGGCATGTCGTCTTCGTCCTCTCTGGCATGCTCCTCGAACAGCGCGGGCTCTTCTGGCGAGAGAGCATCAAGGTAGCTGAACTTTCGCGTAGCTCCTTGAGCCTCCCTGCCTACAGCTGCGCCGATTGCCTTCTCTTTCTCCTTGTCGTGTTCCGTAGCCGCTGTCTTTATTCGTTGCCTTGTCGATTCGCCCGTGTTTGTCGTGTTGTTGTTTTTTTTTTGTTTTAAAGTATCCATCTTGTTCGTACGACCCTTGTCTCAACGGGGGTCTGCTTGTTTTATGGGGAACTGGAAGGCCACAGTTACACCCCAATTCGGCCCGGTGTTGGGGAGGCACCGTTAAAATACAGCCGAATTTTTCTCCTGGCTGCAAATCATCCAATTGGCACGGGTCGCATAACACCCTGGATTAGGAGGTGGTAGTTCTTGGTTGCCGCACGCATGCGGCGCCCGACATCCTGTCTGGGCGGTGCTAATCAGCACCATCCACACCGGTTGGGGGGTGCCAAGTATGCCTTGCGACTAAGCCTCTGCACCGCGGCAAGGTGCCTACCATTCCTATTAATACTCGCTTATGTCTTAACAAGTTCTTAGTTGAAATGTCGGAGTTGGGTCTTAACCAAATTAATTTAATTTCAAACGAGTTTGGAAAGTTCTTAGATCTGGTTTACGTCGTTAACGCTTCAATGTTCTCTGTTGTCCGATGTGATCCTTTGGTTAGGCCAGAGGACTCGTATCATCCTGCTTTGGAAATTAACATCGAAATCATTGCCAACTTTGCTCATAATAATACACAAGACCTTTCTTTTCGGTTCAACTTTGCGAAAGCTAATTTTAAGAAGGTTAATTACGTACTTTCTAGAGTAACTTGGCCAGATTACAATAGCAATATTAAATTTTGTGCTTCCAATTTTAATGAAACTATGTTCCGAAGTGTGTTGTTACTCAAATATGGTTTTCGAAAGAATTATGTAAATTAAAAAATAGAAAATCTCGTGCTTGTAAACTTAAAAAAAAACACTGTTTTAGTTGCTGACTATTCAAAATATTCTAAATTGCGTCGACAATTTGCTGAACTTAACAAAATATGTTATAATAATTATATAAACAAAGTAAAAAATAATATTATACGTAATCTAAAATTGTTCTATGGTTTCGTCAACTCCAAACGCAGGATTTCTAATCTTCCGTCCGCTATGAAACATAAGTCTAGTATGTCTAGTGACAATCACACTATTTTTAATATGTTCGCTGAATTCTTTAGGTCCAATTACTTTCCAAAATCTCCTAAAAATGTTCCGCATCAGCACAAGTTATGTCCGATTTCCGTCATTAATGCACCCACTATTTCCGAAGCAGACGTCTTATATCAGTTAAATATGTTAGAACAATCATTTAATTATGGCCCAGATATGATTCCCTCATGCTTTCTTAAAAAACGTGTCAAATGTACATATATACCAACCCCTAACAAAACTATTTAATTCATCTCTTATGCAAGGCTTATTTCCATCTATATGTAAAAAGTCATTTGTAATTCCTTTTCATAAGAGTGGATTTAGGTCATCTATTGAAAACTATAGGAGAATAGCCAGGTTGTCAGCAATACCTAAACTTTTTAAAGCAATTATAACAGACGACATAACCTTCCGCTAATTTCTTGTTCTCAGCACAGTTTTCGTAAAGGGAAATCTACAATAACTAATTTGCTTGAATATGTATCGCGGTCTTTAGAGCGAATAAGAATACTGATGTTCAGGGGTGTTGTAGAATCTGATAGTTGTCGGAATCAGAATTGAAACCGATCAAAAAAAGCAGTAGGTGTCATGAATTCAGATATTATTGGTTTGATATTCGAAACAGAATTTGCATCGGTTTTGGGTGTCACGGAAACCAATTTTTTCGGTTTTGCTGTCAGAAACAAATCAAGAAGATAGTCGCACACAGATTTGAAATGCCAGTTAAGAAATCAAGTTATTTTATTGTTACGAATTAATTTATCTTTATTTCTATAGGAGAAAATATAAGAATAAAACACGAAATGTCTTAATTATTGAGCTTTTGAAAAAAAATGCCGATATTTAAGAGGGGAGCCTTTTTAGAGGCTTAAAAAAATCGGTTTCTTTTGGGAAGGAAAAAAATAATTGATTGAAGCGAAATTTCTAGGATTTATTATTATATATTTAAACATCATCCGCAAATTGTTTTAATACGAAATCTTTTACATTTGCCTTTGAAAAGCAATTGCCAGATGCTTATCGCATGTGCATATGCCAGACGGCGGGCAGGATGCAGGTCGCGATTTCCATCGGAAACAAAAAATTCAAAGAGATTCATATTTTTTAATAACTGATGTTCAAGTTAAACTGGAAAAATATAAAATAAAAAGTGTAAAATTTTTTAAAATTAAAAAAAAAAAAAAAATTTGGTCTAAAAAAATTTTACTTTAAATATAAGTATGTTCAAACTTAACTTTTCTTTTTTTTTTTTTTAGTTTAAATAGAAGATAATTTAATGCCAAAAATAATAAACTTTGCCCCAATCCCATATGACGTTCAGTTTTTTTTTCTATCCTGCCCGCCAATTAAGAAGGATCGTAAAAATGAAAAAAAAACGAAATTTAACACCCATATGCGTCTTTATTCATTGAATAAATGTTATCTTTTAAAATCTTTCTTTAATTCGGAACTCATTAAACACTTTAATAGGATTGCTTGTATGTATTCATTTGCAAGTTTTGTCACATTAGTAAACAGCTGGTTTGAATATTGGTTTTGCGAATGTTCGAAAAGACGAAAGTCCAATCAGATTCTGTGACAATATTTAAAATCAGAATTGGTTTGCAATTCTGACAGCGAAGCAATTCTGTCTTGGATTCCACTACACCCCTGGTTATGTACACAGATTTTTCTAAAGCTTTTGATAAAGTAAACCAACCATTCAATTCTTTTGAATAAACTGGATCTTCTTGGTTTTCAACCAATATTTCTAAAATGGGTTGCTTCTTCTCTTAGTAATAGAATTCAACAAGTCATATTTAACGATACTTTTTCTGACATAATCAATGTTCCTTCAGGCGTTCCTCAAGGTAGCCATCTTGGTCCAATTCTGTACTTGTTATTTATGAATGACATATCATCATCATCATAAGTATTCAAAAGTTTTATTATATGCTGACGATGTAAAATTTTTTAAAACGTATACTTCAAACCTTCAAACAGCGAAAGATGTCAGTTGCAAACAGACTTAAACAACCTAGTTTCTTGGTGTGATAGAAATGACATGCCACTGAACCTTAAAAAATGTAGAACGAAGTGCTTTTCACGTATATCTATAGACCCTACTTCATATGCAATACAAAACTTTAGTTTGGAGCAAGTATGCAGTTTTGTTGATCTGGGAGTATCAGCCCCAAACTCAATTTTAATCTTCACCCGTCTTCTACGGTTTTTAAAACTAAAGGCGCTCTTAGTTTTGTTAAACGTTGGTCTAAAGAATTGAGTGATAAGCTTACCACAAAAATTCTTTTTACATCTCTGGTGAGGCCTATATTAGAGTATGCTTCTGTGGTTTGGAACCCTAGTTACCAAGTCCATTCGGATAAGTCCGTTCAACAACAATTTTTACTTTTCGTCTTAAATCATTTGTATTGGGATTCCAGTTTAAATCTTCCCCCTTTACACTAACCGTTTAAAACTTATAAATCTCTCGACACTTGCTAGTAGTAGGGAGATGCTTTCTATAATATTTATTGTAAAACTCATGAATGTCAGTCTGTAGCCCATCTCTTCTATTTGATAATAATTCTAAGGTTCCCGCTCGCTCTACCTGGCAGTTTAGACCTTTACTTTTAAAATTTTTGAGTTAAACGAACTATTCCACCGTATATGTCTCGATTTTAATTCTCATTCCAGCACATTTGATCTAACAGACTTCCTCTTTACCATTAAAAAACTATTTTATCTACTCTTAACAAGTAACATTTAAATATAATAAACTTTAATCTATTTCTTAATTTTGGCTGTTGAAATTTTTGTTTCTGTAGCTGAGCAACGCTGAAAACTCTCTTGCCTTTTATGACTCGGCTAATTCGTTTCGTTCGCAGATTGCGCTCTTCGCGTCGGTTGGGCCGTAGGAGGGTAATCGTTGGGTATTATTATTATTAAATATTTCGAGCTCGACATCGCCTGACCGGATAGCTATACCCTGACATTCTAGGGTAGTATCCCTGCTGTCGATGTCTTCATCTATTTTGCACGGTATTGTACTCTGTACCAGCTGACCTCTGAGATAGAGAGTTCACAGGGGCATGGGGAGGTGATGCTTTACGCGTTTTTTGACATCGAAAGTGCCTTTGATAACACGTCTCACAAGAGTGTAGCCAGGGCACTGGAGAAAAGAAATGTGGCAGCACCGGTGCGTAGATGGATAGAAGCCGTACTGCGCACCAGGGTTGCTGAGATCACAGTAGGTGATAAAAGGATTCGTCTCGGCACAACAAGAGGCTTCCCACAGAAGGGTGTGTTATCACCCCTGCTATGAAGTCTAGTCATAGACGACCTGCTAGCACTGCTATCGGACAATGGGATCCGCTGCCAAGGGTATGCGGACGACATTGTAATTATGGCCAAAGGCAAATATGAGGACTCTCTCTGTGACTTAATCCAAAGAGGTCTAAACCTAGCAAAGGGGTGGTGTAGGGAGGTTGAACTGAATATCAACCCCTCCAAGACGGCCGTAGTCCGTAGGGAAGTGAGATAGGGATGACCAACAGTGTCAAATACCTCGGTTTGATGCTAGATTCCACTCTGCGGTGGAAGCAGCATGTAAACCTGACCTGGGTCAAAGCGACAAAAATTTAATGGTGTGCAATCGGCTGGCGGTAAAGTCCTGGGGCTGTAAGCCACGGATCGTTAGGTGGTTTTACACCATGATAGGGTGACCGATAATCACATATGGGGCGGTGGCCTGGGCCTCAATAGCGTCGCAAACTTCGGTAAAGACCAAACTATTGAAGCTACAGCGGCTGGCCTGTGTCTGCCTGACGGGTGCAATGCGCACCTATCCAACGGCAGCATTGGAGGTTCTGCTTGAACTTACTCCGCTTCATTTGGTTATCGGTCAGGTAGCCAAACACACACTTCTGCAAATAACTGCAGAGGGGTGTGGAAAAGGCAAGGTAGTCTCGCCCCAGAGGATGGAAAAGATAAGTGGCAACATACCATTGGCCCTCCTCCCTAGGGACAGCGCTACCAAAATGGTTAACTTATGAAAAAGTTTAGGGTCACCCTCGGCAGTAAAGACGAGTGGAACGCCTCCAACCTCGAACTACTGTTGAGGAATAGCATGTTGAGGTGGTACACCGATGGCTCGAAAATGTCGGAGGGAATCGGTGCAGGGATAGTGGGCCCACGCACTAAGCTATCCATACCCATGGGAGAATTTCCGAGCATTTTCCAGGCAGAAGTTTTTGCCATAAGCCGGTTTATAGAAATAAACCTCCATCGCAATGAGCGAATAGTCATTCTGAGCGATAGTCAAGCGGCGCTAAAAGCGATCTCCTCCTACGAGATCAAATCGCTACTAGTGCAGGGAAAGGCTGAACAGTCTTGCGGAACGAAACCAGGTACACCCAATCTGGGTGCCTGGTCACGGAGGCATAGCCGGTAACGAACTGGCGGACGAGCTCGCCCGCTCCGGAGCCTTCACCAAGATGGTAGGACCCGAACCCTTTACGGGGGTGGGTCCCCATACCATGAAGGAGTTGCTCTGCAAGGAAGAAGGAATGGGCAAGGAGGAGCATTGGCAACAAACTCACGGTGTGAGACATGCCAAGTTGCCAATGGGAGGTTACAACTTGAGAGGGTTTAAAGTCGTAATAAACCTCCCCAGGAAAAAACTCAGGCTACTAGTCGCATGGTACACTGGCCACCGCAGACTAAATAGGCACAGCATGGGCCTATCCTCTTGCGCTAACTGCCGGTTCTGCGACAGGGAGCCTGAAACCCCGGAGCACCTGCTGATCAACTGCACAGCAGTCTGTAGACGCAGGATCCAAGGGCCTGGATCGATGTTTCCGGATAGGGATCGCATTGCCTCACTAGCACCCGTTAGGTTATTGGATTTCATTGATGCGCTGGGGCTAAGTGAGTCGATTTGAGTCAGGAGAGGGCATAATAGACCAAAGGTCGCAGGGCATTCCTCATCTTTCAATCAATTTCCTCGATCTTACTCTGGAGTCCGTTGCAGTTGAATTGAAGTTTTCAGGTTTGTCGCGGGTGTCCCTGGGTGATCCTGGGGGTGAGGGAGTGGTGTATACGTGGTGTTTGTTTCAGCTGTAGAACCCGCAGGTATTGTTTGTTGAGTGCTGCGGGGCAGACTCCTGTAGCATGAGGAAACGTACGAATCACTTCACTCACGCGTGGTGCACATGACTGATGTGACGTTCCGACGTACGAAGGTCTGACAGACGGAACAGACTGTGCAAGGAACCCGGAGTTGCTGAGTGAATTTCGTACGAGGATTAAAACATGATGAAGATTGGGGGAGAACAAGGCAGAGTGGGAGTTATGTTGCCTGTTTGAGCTCTTGGGGACCGTGGAGGTCCTCTGTTGGCCACTCGGGTTGAGTGCAGTGCGATAACTGTTGCACATCCGTAGAGGGCTAGTGTCGCAGTATTGCGTTGGCAACATGGGGCACGTAACTCATGGTCCACTCCCTATGTGTTTTTAAGCCTGAGCAGGTCTTAAGATGGCTTCGTTCAATTTGGATAGAGCGTTTTTGCGCAAACGCAGCATAAAAGTTCCTCCGGGTCCTGGTTTGACTCAATGCCAGCACGACTCAGGAGGATACGGAGCTACCCTGCTGCAAGGCGTTGCTGTAAAGACGACAAACTTAAATTAATACTCAGCAATTCAAACGGGGTTAGATCGCCGAAAAAACAGCCCCTGGCCGGATAAAATCCGGTTCGGAGCGTAAAACCGGCTGCCGTGGGAATTTGCGAGTTGAGCTGGCTGCCTTCGGCCGCGCTTCAAAAGAAAGTAACCATGGCCGATCCAGCACCGGGATTTATCAAAATGATGGGAATTCTGGAAGATTTTACATTATTCATCGTTCATATTAATAAATTTTGTATTGAGGGCATAATATTTATTTTTTCTTATTTTAATTCCGGTTAATATACTATACTAAATATTAATGTTTTTCGAAAATATATTAAATTTTTTAGAAAATGTGCTTATTATTTCGTACTTTATTTTTGTTATTTAACACAATCGTCGTAATACTCGTGGTAATAAAATTTAAATTACCGAAATTAAACTACCTTTGGTTATTAGGGCGAGTATAACGACGGTTGTGTTAAATAATCAAAATAATGTACGAAATTTGCAATGTATTATATTCCACAAGCAAGATTCCACATTGCACTACATATACACAGCAATACAGTTAGTATACAATAAATTTTCGCCTGTCGAGATGCCCCATTATTGTATGAATAAATGGATTTTAACTAAAGTTAAATATGGAATTAAAGTTTTTTTGAACAAGCTAATACAAAACAAATGTGTAAAGCCGAATAAGTGAAGTGTCAGTGGATATAAAAGTCGAAAATATTGGTGTAAAATGCATCATAAATCAGAGAAACACGCATTTTAAATAGTTGAAATTTTGAACTTTAAATGCAAATATGTATCTCAAAACCATAAGTCAGCGGCAACTGTATGCAGTAATGGTCACGCAAATAGCACGCTTAGTTATAAGATCCAATAAGCACTAATAAGTGGTATGGTTGGATAGGGCTGATGCTCCAGATTAAGAAAATATATAATTGTTGCCGCCGCAAACTTAGAGTTTTCGAGATATTTGAATTTGAAGTATGGCAACACTTAATAGCTGTCAACACAGAATACTTTTGTTATTGTGCATGTAATGAAATGTGTATAAAATATAAAATGCTTATTTTAAGCAAATATGTAAATAATTAACAAAAAATAAATATGTAGAAACAATGTAATGAAGTGTAAGTGCATAAAAAGTGCATAATATAAAACAAATAATTACTAGAAATCGTGCAAAATTTTTAACTTTAAATGCAAATATCTCGGGAACTATAAGTTTGCGGCGGCAACAATTATATATATATTCTTAATCTGGAGCATCAGCCCTATCCAACCATACCACTTTTAACCTCGAAATCGTGGAATGGTATACTAAAGTTTCCCCTTTATATCTACACCCAACTCTTTTTTTACACGGTAGATACGTTCCTCAGAAATCCGATTAAAAAGAAACCGTGGAAAAAAAAGACTTTTCCTATAGTAAAATGGGGGATACGTTTCATCTCATCTGAAAACCGTGTAAGATGAAATAAAGAACTATATTTACTTTGAAAAACTGTGTAAAAAATTTCGAAAACTATACATTTTCAGATACGCATAAAAATTGTATGTTCATATGGCATTTTATTGAGCATTGAGACTTTTTTTTATTTTTATTTTATTTTATTAAAGCTTACATAATAACAAATTATTATACAAACTAAAGTACGCAGCGCTAGCATCATAGGCTTTCGGCTGACTGGTGGGAAAAATTAGAAGCTTGTTTTAAATACAACGAAGGAGATCTGAATCCTTCAGATAATTGTAAATTTTAGATATGTTACTAATAGTTGGGTCCATTAAAAGCTGAACAGGATCAACGTTGTTAAAGTTTTTGAGTCTGAGGCTGTCCGTCCACAAAAGGGACATTGGCTGATGTGACTACCATCCAGAAGGTGTGCGTTGGTAATGATAGTGTGTCCAATCCGGAGTCTGACGTACGGAGTGATGAGATTGACTGGCAGAGAGGTCGGAAAGTTAGGTTTGGTGCGATTTGGGTTAATTCTTGAGTAATGGTGATTATAAAGTACCCAATCAACAGCTAACTTGGTGTTTCTCAGTTGAGCGATGAGCCGGTAGATATCGCCCTTAACGAAAAATGATGAGGTTATAGTGGGAGAGTGATACATTTCCTTGGCTGTTGAGTCCGCAAGCATGTTTCCAATTATACCCGAGTGGCTGGGAACCCACATAATTCTGAGTTTATGTGGAAGCGAAATCAAAATGTCTCTGATGGCACAAATGATGTAATTGGAGTTATTGCAGTTTTTTAAAGCTAGGAAGCAGGATAAACTGTCAGTACAGATAATATGTTTTCCTTTGTTTAGCTTTGAGTATTGAACAGCTTTAAGAATAGCGGTAGCTTCAGCTGTAAAAATTGAACAGAAAGAAAATAGCAGGCCATACGAAATAGGGTTTCCAGCTTCACTAACTGCAGCGAAGGAGGTGTGAGTTCCTTTTGATCCGTCTGTGAATAAAAGTTTCCAACCAGCTGATTTGAGAGGAGCTGTTACTTTCAGGAAGTGGGCTTTATAAACATTGCAAGGAGTATTGTTCTTTCGTAGATGAGCTAAATCAGAAACAAATGAGGCTTCACTCACGCGCCACGGGGGTGTTTAGTACTCCAAGGTAAAGCTATTTTATGCGGTAAATCATTTACTTTCACAAACATGGCGCATTTGTATAACGATGATTGAATCTTTGGCGATCGTATACGTGTCAGAGCTGAGTGGAAATCCTTCTTCAGAAAAAAACTGGGATTGATTAAGAGCTTAGGATAGAGTTTAAATAAGCTGTCTTCCATATTGTCTTTTAAAGAAGGCAGTCCAGATTCAGTCAATATGTTTTTTATCGGAGATGTAGGAAACGCACGAATAGAACGACGGGCAGCAACATGATAAGGTGCAGCAAGCATCTTGATATGATTTTTAGAATGGTGTCCATATATTTCAAGGCCATAATTAATTATTGATAAGATGAGAGCTTTGGTGACCTTAACCAGTAGAGCCGGGCCAATGAGTGAGCGCTTACATGAAAGATACTTGATTATGTTTAAATTAACAAATAGTCTTTTTCTTACATATTGACAATGTTGCTTAAATGAGTACTTAGAGTCTAATATTAATCCTAGGAACTTAAAACTATCTGTACAGATTAAATTTATATTATTAACGGTAAGTGTGAGTGGATTACAATGATGTTTCTTACAAATATGTAATAACTTAGATTTAGAGGAAGAAATTGACGTGCCCGAAGAACCGGACCAGTGGAATAAGAGGGATAAGATTTTAGAAAAGGAGGACGTGACAACGGACAGATCGGAGGAATTAGAAAATAATACTAAATCATCAGCATAGATTTGGTGACTGATGTTAGGGAAGTCAGATAAAATTGTACTGATTTCATCAAATGCTATAATAAAAAGTATGACTGAAAGGGGGAACCTTGGGGTGTTCCATTATCAAGAGGTAGTATAGAGGATCGGACATTAGAAACAAGTACAGTAATTTTGCGTTTAGAGAGAAAAGATTTAACAAAGTTATATATATGTGAGCCGACTTTCCATTTACTAAGCTGCCTTAATACCACGTGTATACCAATACGATCAAAAGCTTTTAAAAAATCAAGTGAAAGTATCGACACATGATTTTTGTGGGATAATGCATCAGAGACAAATTGGTCAAGATGCAGAAGAGCGTCTAACGTCCCCTGCCCCTTCTTAAATGCAAACTGGTTATGGTGAATAAGATTGTGAGATTGAGCATACCAGGATAGCCTGATTGCAATGATTTTCTCCATTAGTTTTCCTAGGCAAGGAAGGAGGGATATAGGCCGATAACTATTGACTTCGCTGGGAGGCTTACCAGGTTTTAAAATGGGAATGACAGCGCTGGTCTTCCAAAGTAGAGGATAGTTACCTGACCGAAGGATGTTATTATAAAGGTTAATTAGACGGGATAGCAGGAAGGGAGGGAGATGTTTAATGATAGGGTAGGATATTTTATCAATCCCAGGGGTTTTGCCTTTAACTGCAGAGAGTGCAGAGAGGAGTTCAAGAATGGATATATCAGAATCTAAAAACCTAGCTGAAGAAGATAAGTTCGAGGGAGGCCGGTAAGGGGAGGAAAGAACGGACAGTTTGCTGGAGGAAAATTCAGGAGAAAAACTGGAATCTGAGGAAACGTTGGAAAAATGAAGCGCAAATTCTAAGGCTATATCTTGCGGATATAGTAGATTACCACGAGGAGAATTGAGGAGAGAAATCGGTGAAAAGGAGGTTAAGCCAGACAGTCTCCCGATATCAGCCCAGATCTTTTTTGGGTTAGATGAGGAATTGATTTCGCTAGTGAACTTTTGAAAGCAGAGTACTTTAGCAGCTTTCGCCTTACGACGAAAAATCGCATTAGCTTTTTTGTATTGCATTAAATTAACATTTGAACGAGTGCGCTTGAATTTGTGCCAAGCAAATTGTTTTTGTTGCCTAAACGCAAAAAGTTCACTATTCCACCAACGAGGTGCAGGTTTGGCTGATTTAGAGGAGGACTGAGGTATGGAATAATTGGCTGCAGAACGGATAATTTTTTGAATACGTGAGGACTCCTGATGGACGTTGGACGAAATGGGGAGACGACGGGAATGCAATTCGCAGAAATGTTCAAACTTATCCCAATCAGCCAAGTCTGTTTTAAAGCATACTCTAGTCTTAAACCGGGATGTAAGATGGGGAGAGGAAATTTTAGAAAGGATGGGGAAGTGATCGCTACCATGAAGGTCATCGATCCGGAGCCATTCGGTTTTGGTGAGGAGGGATGGGGAGCAAAGCGAAAGGTCAATATGAGTAAAGGAAGAGTGAGTGGAAAAGTGGGTGGGGGAACCGTCATTAAGAACAATGTAGTTAGAACTAAGTATGACATCTTCAATAATTCGACCTTTCGGATTAGCTGAGGAAGACCCCCAAAGGGGGCTCCAAGCGTTAAAATCACCGGCCAGTAAGAAAGGAGTGGTTCCAGACGGGAAGAGATGACGGATATCACTTAAGGTGAAAGGTTCATTAGGAGGGGAATAGGCACAAGTAATGATGAGATTAATAGGAGAAAGAATTTCTATGGATAGGGAGGAGATGTTAGAAGGAGTAGGGGGGAGGGTGTTATGTGGTATTTTACTATTGATAAGAATGGCTATTCCCTGTTTGCTGGTGGTATTGCTGGGGAGGTTATAAAAATAACCTATAAATGCCTTGGGGGTATGAGCTACAATATTGTTGGCAAGATGAGTTTCATTTAATAATATTGCTGAGGGGTTGAATGTTTTAATTAAAAGTTCGAGTTCGATGTAATTATTTAAGTATCCGTTGATATTCCACTGAAGGATGGATAACATGGATAGAAAAAATAAAGTAAAAATAATAATATGAGGTTATGGGAACTTATTGTTCCATTGACGAGGGTGACGGAGATGAAAGGGAGGAGGAGGCTGGAAGGGTGTTATGAGCAAGAGGAGAGATGGCAAAAGATGCCAGGGGAGATAAGGTGTGTGAGGAGGGAGATGAGACGTGAGAAAGTGGGGAGAAAGATGGGGAGGGGGAAGAATTCAAGGGTGAGGGGTATAGAAGAGGGGAGTTCTTTGAAGTTTCTGGAAGTTCAATGTGATGCAATGGATTGTTGGTGGAGGATGAATCGTTGTTAGCTTTTGTTGTTGTTGCGTTAGTATTGAGGTTAGAATTTTTAGATATTGAAGTATTATCTTTGTTATTAGGATTTTTTGAGTTTGAATTTATATCGCTGTTAGTTTGAATTTTTGCCACGTTGGCGAAGGAGAAGGGGGATGGGGTGGAAGGATGTTGATTTTTATACTTGGTAATGGCGTCCCGCATGGTGCATTTGTGTATAGTTTTAATCTTTAATATTTCTTTAGATTGAATAAATTTAGGGCAAGCATTTGAGGACGAGGGATGTTCACCTGCGCAGTTAGCGCAGTAAACTCTGGTGCAATCAGAAGGAGGAGAGTGGTTAGGAGGAAGGTTGCAAATGACACAGGAAGGAGTTTTTACGCAGTGTTTAGCGGTGTGTCCTAATAGCTGACAAGTTTTGCAGCGCATAGGATTAGGGTAGTACGGACGGACATCTAGGGTTCTCCAGGCTACATCAATTCTGTTAGGAAGTGTATATTTATTGAATGTTAATAATACGGCACCAGTAGGTACACGAACGCCATTAACTATTTTGTTAAACTTGTGGACTGCAGAGACACCTTGTTCCTTGAGACCTTCGATTATTTCTTCGTCGCTAAGTTGGCAAATAAAGGGGGCATAAATTGTGCCCTTGACTGAGTTAAGGGTGCTGTGAAGAGCAACTTCAACAGCACCTGCACCGGGTAGATTCTTAGTGGAAAGGAATTTATCAGCAATTTTTTGATTTTTTACCAGGAGGAGTAGGCTGCCATCGCGAAGTGACGAGATGTTGTTAATATCTTTACTGATAGCTTGAATACCTTTATAAGTCGCGAAGCAGGAGATGGATGTAATTGGTTTACTGGCATCCCGCGACTTAATGACGAGGTATTTGGGGTCATCCTTCTTAGTTATGGGGAGTTCCGGAAATAGTTCCAACGTTGTTTGCTCAGGTTTTTTTCTTTTTGTCTTCTGGACTGGGGATAATAGGGCAAACCTATTATCACCCAGATTGTTGGCCCCGGGGGCATTGTGAAAATATTACTTTTTGTGAATTCAAAAATGTAAGAATGTAGCACAAGTTAATAATAAGAAATAAACACAACGAGAAATTAACAGTAAAAAAGTTATTTGTGCACAACTGTAAAGTAGCGTTATAACACAGACACTGCTAGAATGACCGCGAGAGAAAAAGAAAAATGCGACCGTACGGTTTGACAACTCGGTTGCGACTGCATTGAGACTTAAAAAACATAATTCATACAGGTGAAAAATTGGTAGAGCAAGCAAAAAACAAAAGAAACCTGTTAATACAGAATTAAGAACAGAATAATTAGAATAGAAATAAAGAAAAAATATTTACATTGTTACATACCTTTCCCTGCCTACCCCCTCTTCCTTGCGGAGTAACTTCTTTATGGTATGCGGACCCACTCCAGTGAAGGGTTCAGGTCCTACAATGTTAATGGAAGCTGCGGAGCGGGCGAGCTCGTCAGCCAGTTCGTTACCGGCTATATCTCTGTGACTGAGCACATAGATGAGGTCCACCTGGTAACGTTCCGCTTACGTATTCGGCCGTTCTCTACACTCCTGCACCAGTAGCGATTTAATCTCGTAGGTGGAGTATGGTTGTACGTCCATTGCGATAGTTGCGTTGGAGGTTTATTTCTATGCTCCAATTTATGGAGAAAACTTCTGCCTGAAAAATGTTCGGAAAACTTCCCATAGCTATGGAGAGTTTAGTGCATGAATCTGCGATGCCTGCAATGATTCCCTCCGACGTTTTCGAGCCATCAGTGAACCATTTGATCTTACTTCTATCAGCAGCAGCTCGAAAGTGAAATCGTTCCACTCATCCTTGCTGCCAAGGGTAACCTTGAACTTCTTGAAGTTAACCCTATTGGTAATGCTGTCCCTTGGGAGAAGGGCCAATGGTATATTGCCACTTATCTCTTTCATCATCTGGGACAAGATTACCTTACCTTTGCCACACCCCTCTGTCGTCATTTGCAGAAGTGTTTGCTTGGCTACCTGTTCGATTACTAAATGAAGCGGTGTGAGTTAAAACATGACCTACAAGTGCTGCCGTCGGACAAGTGCGCATTGCACCCGGCATGCAAACACAAGCTAGTCGTTGCAGCTTCGAAAGTTGGAGCCCTGCAAAGCTTTTGAGGCCCAGGCCATCGCGCCATACGTGATTATCGGTCACACAATCGTGGTGTGCAATCACCTAACAATCCTTGGCTTGCAGCCCTAGGATTTTCCCGCCAGCCGATTGCACACCATTACTGCTTTTGCCGCCTTGACCAACTCAACCCCACTACACCACCCTTTTACCAGGTTTAAACCTCTTTGCAGTAGGTGGCAGAGGGTGTCCTCGAATTTACCTCTGGCTAAATTACAATGTTATCTCTTACAGAGCAGTATTGGTCGACCTGCCTGCTCTGTATGCACGCTGAACAGCATGCACGGGTGCAATTTTCAGCCCCTTCAACCTTATTACGATCTTTTCCATACTTTTTAGTGAGAAGGAAGTTAGCAAATTGGCCTAAAGGACTTACCCAGTGAATAGTCCTTCCTAGTTTGGGTATGAAGATCACCGTAGCTCTGTGCTGGTCGTAAACGTCCCGTTATTTCTTTTGATTGCTACTTTTGTGTCAATCTTGCCTCTGGCCAGTGCCTTATAGCCTAGCTGCTTCTGGTACCTCCGTACCTTTTTTCTGAGATCTGAGAGTTTTCTTGACAGTAGCGCCTGTCTTTGGTCGCTTTTAGGGGGCAGCTGCAGCAGCTCTCCAGTCCTGGACCCGTATATCAGTCTGCCCCTCCCCGCTCAAATTCTTACTTTGCACATTTTGGAAGGTATCCGTTTGTGTTTCGAGGGCTACGTCTGAGGGGAGTTGCTTGACCTCTACCTTTAGTGCGAACAATATGATTCTATTCTGTGATCCGACAAAGAGGACTACGTTGACATTTTCCATTGTGAGACCAAACCATTCACAGGCTCGTTGCTCACGGTGATATCAAACACCTCTCTTCTTGTGACCTGCTTATTGTGACGGTTCACACCCCACATTCTCTATAGCTAAGTTGCTACTTACTATGTATTCGTACCATTCGAAGAGGTATCCACTTCACTAATTCGTTTCTACACATCGGGGGATGCTATTTTAAAATTTATCCTTAAATACAAATATCTCCAAAACTGAAAATCCATACATATTTTAATATGTTCCTCTATCCATCCGTACCATCAAATCCCGGCGACAAAAGAATCGTAATTTTGTGGACTTCACAAATTTTAAACTTCTTTTATTCAATTAACGGATAATACCGCTTATGTCGCCTAATTAATCAATTCAAAAAAATTATGGCTAGGATTTAGAAATGGGCTGCATCTTTCTTAGTTGCGGCTGACTCGGTTTCCAAATCCCAGCCTACAATAACAGCCCCTCATTTTGGGATTAAAATCGTTATGTACGGAGAGAGGAGGATGAAGAAATCGTTAATATATGACTTATAAGTATAGAGATATTTACAATTAAAGTTGAAATATTTAACTACAATATTTAAAGTGCGTGTTTCTTTGATTTATAAAGAATTTTACACATATTTTTAACGTTTTGCGTGTTAAATAAACCAAAAATTATTACGATATGTGAATGCAATTTTTTGTATAATATCTATTTGAAATATAATTTTTTCGTAAAATTGAAAAACCTTAAATTTTTTAGTATTTTATTGACAAACTTAAAGGCATACTATTTAAATAATTCTTTATCATTATGTTTTAAATCTGATTCATTTAGTCACACATCCTTTATGTTATATTTAAGTACGGCTACTGTGGGATTTCTTCGGGAATACACCATCGATTTAAGGAAACATATGCAACAGTTTTCTGTGCGGTTTATGTTGGGTTAATTGCCCGCCCAGGGGAATATATCGATATCCAAGTTGTGAAGGATACCAGTCGTTCGTTGGGAAGTGTGGCAAAGCGCCCCATCGAGCATATATTTGTATTGGGCTGCTGCAGGGTTCAGTGATGCCAAATTTGGTACAAAAACATGTTGCAGTACAGTGATGTCGTGCTAACTATTCATCGTTCCTTCAAAAAAATAAATTGGTCCAGGGCCTTCCACCGATATACACCATCATAAGACTGGGGGACCGTTTTTTGAATGCAGTTCTCCGCATAACGTTCACACGGTTGTTGTTGTTCTTTTAACGGGATTACTAATCCTCGTTTGGGTGGTAAGTTCACACGGTTGTTGTTGTTGTTTTAACGGGATTACTAATCCCCGTTTGGGTGGTAAGAGTCGTTTGTGCTGTCGTCGACGTCATCTAACGGGAGGCCCAGGAAACATGCTGCTTCGATGGGGTCGGACCGAAGGGAGGAGGGTGTTAGATGAGTGGGGTTCGTAGGGCACGCAAAGAGGTGGCCAGTGTCATGCGGGACATAGATTGGGTATGGCAGGGTCTATTCTGGATAAGTAGGAGTTTAACCTGCTACAGTATCCAGAACGAAGTCAAGAGTCGGTGAAGGTGTTAATGGCTCCGCTGTGAATGGCTGTCAGTACTTGTCGAAAGTCTGTTGCGTCCGAAGTCCGTGATGAGAGACATCAAAAGGATTCCCGTCGTGGTCCGGAGTGCCGTCTTCTGACAAGTCTGTAGTTTCCTCATCTGCGTGCCACTGCATCCAGGCGACCATATAGGTTCTGCGTAATTGAGGACCGGCCGGCCGATTGCCTTGTATGTTGCCAACAACGTTTCTTTGCTTTTTCCCCATGTGCTGCCGGCTAGCGACTTGAGGATTTTGTTGCGGCTCTGTACCTTGGCGATAATCGCAGTCGTATGGGGAGAGATGGAGCATAGACTATCGAAGGTTACGCCTAAAATCTTAGGGTTATTGACGGTCGGAATTTTGACGCCATCGACTGCAATATTAAGTTCAAGTCTATACTCCTTCGTCCAGTTCGTAAATATGGTCGTTGTGGATTTAGTGGGAGAAAGTGTGAGGTTCCGTGCAGTGAGGAAACGAGAAAGGTTGGTGAGGTAGTTGTTTACTTTCTAACACATACCATCGATTCCATTACCCGACGTCAATATCGTGCAGTCATCAGCGTACGAGGTTATGGAAACCCTCTCTGGTGGTTGCGTGAGTTTCGAGATATAGAAGTTAAACAGTAGCGGGAGAGGACACCACACTGCGGAACCCCCTGTTAGATTCTCCTCAGTTTAGATGTTACACCGAAATAGTACGGATGACTGATGACCGTTCAGATAGTTCATGGACCACCTCTTTAGCCCTGGAGAGAGCGTAGTTTTTTCAATGTCCTCCAATAGCGTTGTGTGCTAAGTGCTGTGGTGGTCGAGAGGAGAGTTTGAGAATTGCACTTCAACTCATGTCTCTTCGGGTTAGACAAAGCTTTGACAGTAGCCCAAAGTTTATTCACACCGGTGGATAGGATGCAGGACTTTAGGTGCCCTATCCATTTCGTCCGCTTATGGTGTCTTACCATACGCGAATCTCCATATTGAGATCCTTTATTCGGTGATCCCCGGGATCGGCATGGCCTATGGTGTCACGCTCGCTGGCTAAAACGGCTGCTTCGGCTGGGAAATTGGGGAGGATTTCCGCTATTCTTCCAGCCAGGATGAAGCGAGCGGTAGCTGCTGCGATCACCTTGCGGAATTGACGTTCGCCAACGCATACGTCCGTAGGAATAGGTAGAGCGTTGAAGATGCTCTCAGTAAATTCTGTGAAGCCGACCCAACTAGCATTGTTAAAGTTAATGAAGGTGCGGTTGTCCACAGAATCGTCAATCTGTTCCGCCAGCTCCATCCCCCTACGGTCGTTTGACAGGCAGGAATGCCAAATATCATGGTGCGCGTTAAAGTCGCCTAGAACCAAACGGGTTTCACCACGAAGTAGCGCACCTATATTCGGGTGATATCCTGTAGGGAAACATGTAACTGGGGGGTTGTATATATGAAATATTTCGAGCTCGACATAGTCTGACCGGATAGCTATACCCTGACATTCTAGGGTAGTATCTCTGCGGTCGATGTCTTCATCGATTAAACGATACTGCACGGTGTTGTGCAATATGAAGGCTAGGCTACCACCACTATCTCCCTCGCGATCTTTACGTATAACGTTGAAACCGGCACAACTCAGAAGATCTGAGCGGCTGTTTAACTTGGTTTCTTGGACCGCAGCTATCGCCACACGTTCCCGATTCATAAGAGCAACTATCTCCTCAATCTTGCTCTGGAGTCCGTTGCAGTTAAATTGAAGTAGCCGAGTTTGTCGCGGGTGTCGTTGGGTGATCCTGGGGGTGAGGCAGTGACGTGTGGGTGGTGGTTGTTGCAGCTGCAGAACCCGCAGGGGCGGTTGTCGCACTGGGGTGTCGGTAGGCGGAGGTCCTTTGTTGGCCACTCGGGTTGAGTGGCGGCGCAGCGCGCGAACTATGCGCAGATTGCACAGCCGTAGAGGCTTGGGTCGCAGTATTGCACTGGCAACATGGGGCCACGTAACGCGTGGTCCACTCCCTATGAGTCTTAAGGCCAGAGCAGGTCTTAAGATGGCTTCATCCATTGCATTGACCGAAGTGAAGTCTGGATGGAGCCATTTTGTGCATACGCAGCAGAAAAATTCCTCCGGGCCCGGGTTGGACTCAATGCCAGCACGAGTCAGGAGGATATGGAGCAACCCTGCTGCAAGGCGTTGCTCCAATGACGACAAACACAAATAAATACTCACCGATCCAAACGGGGTTAGATCGCCGAAAAAACAGCCCTTGGTCGGATGAACTCCGAGTCAATTCCGGTACGTAGAACCGCTGTCGTGGGAATTGTCTGTTCACACGGTCTTCTTCTTCTTAATTGGCGTAGACACCGCTTACGCAATCATAGCCGAGTAAACAACAGCGCGCCAGTCGTTTCTTCTTTTCGCTACGTGGTGCCAATTGGATACTCCACGCGAAGCCAGGTCCTTCTCCACTTGGTCCTTCCAACCGAGTGAAGGTCTTCCTCTTCCTCTGCTTCCCCCGGCGGGTACTGCGTCGAATACTTTCAGAGCTGGAGTGCTTCCGTCCATTCGGACAACATGACCTAGCCAGCGTAGCCGCTGTCTTTTAATTCGCTGAACTATGTCAATGTCGTCGTATATCTTATATATCTCATCGTTCCATCGAATGCGTTATTAGCCATGACCAACACGCAAAGGACCATAAATCTTTCGCAGAACTTTTCCCTCGAAAACTCGCAACGTCGATTCATCAGTTGTTGTCATCGTTCAAACCTCTGCACCATACAACAGGACGGGAATTATGAGAGAATTATAGAGTTTTGTTTTTGTTCGTCGAGAGAGGACTTTGCTTCTCAATTGCCTACTCAGTCCGAAGAAGCACCTGTTGACAAGAGTTATCCTGCGTTGGATTTCCAGGCTGACATTGTTGGTAGTGTTTACGCTGGTTCCAAGATAGACGAAATTATCTACGACTTCAAAGTTATGACTGTGTCGCGAGCACGACGACTGTTTGTTTGATGACAGGAGATATTTCGCCTTGCCCTCATTCACTGCTAGACCAATTTGTTTTGCTTCCTTGTCCAGTCTGGAGAAAGCAGAACTAACGGCGCGGGTGTTGAGGCCGATGAGATCAATATCATCGGCATACGCCAGCAGCTGTACACTCTTGTAAAAGATTGTACCTGCTCGATTCAGTTCTGCAGCTCGAATAATTTTCTCCAGCAGCAGATTGAAAAAGTCACACGATAGGGAGTCTGAAACCTCGTTTGGTATCGAACGGCTCGGAGAGGTCCTTCCCGATCCTGACGGAGCTTTTGGTGCTACTCAACGTCAGTTTACATAGCCGTATTAGTTTTACAGGGATACGGTCGGTAAATTCAGCCTCCACTAGGAAATATCCCCAAATGGGTTGAGGCTGATCGACTTCGCCGGGGCCCGAAATAATGTTATCTGTAGTGCTAGATTCAAGCACAAGAAAATACATCAAGCTACCTAGCTGTCTCCGGATCGAAAAGCCACCAACCAGATCGATCATGTTGTGATAGACGGAAGACACGTCTCCAGTGTTTTAGATGTGCGTGCGTTCCAAGGTCCTAACATCGACTCGGACCACTATCTTGTTGGAACCAAGATTCGCACCCGCCTCTGTGCAGCAAAAAACGCGCGCCAACAAACACAAGGAAGATTCGACGTCGAGAATTTGCAATCGCAACAGACAGCCGAACGATTTTCTTTTCGGCTTGCACTCCTGCTCTCTGAGAGCACTTGTCAACAACTCGGTATAAGGGAACTGTGAGACGGCATTTAAAACTTCTTACCATTGGGTTTCGGAAAGTGCAAAAAAACAGTTGGTACCACGAGGAGTGCCGTGTCGCAGCGGAGAGAAAACAGGCTACCTATCTCGCAACGCTACAATCGACCACAACACGTGCGGGATAGAATAGATACTGAGAGTTGAAGAGGGAAGCGAGACGCATTTGCAGACAGAAAAAGAAAGAGGCCGAAATGCGTGAGTACGAAGAGCTTGATAAGCTGGTCGACAGGGGTAATGCTCGAAAATTCTACGAAAAAATTTGGCGGCTTACAGAAGGTTTCAAGACCGGAGCATACTCTTGTAGAACCCCCAAAGGTGATCTAGTCACCGATGCCCAGAGCATACTTAAATTATGGAGGGAACACTTCTCCAGCCTGCTGAATGCCAGTGAAAGCACAACGCTAGGAGAAGGCGAACCCGATTCCCCAATCGATGACGAGAGAGCAGACGTTCCATTTCCCGACCATGAAGAAGTTCGAAAAGCAATTGCCCGCCTGAAGAACAACAAAGCGACAGGGGCCGACGGATTGTCGGCCGAGCTATTCAATCACGGCGGCGAAGAATTGATACGGAGCATGCATCATTTTTCTAAAATATGGTCGGACGAAAGCATGTAACACAAAAAGCTCTGTCAGGATCGGGAAGGACCTCTTCGAGCCGTTCGATACCAATCGAGGTTTTAGGCGACTCCCTGTCAAGTGACTTCTTCAACCTTCTTCTGGAGAAAATAATTCGAGCCGCAAAACTAAATAGGGAAGGTACCATGTTCTATAAGAGTGTACAGCTGCTGGCGTATGCCGATGACATTGATATCATCGGCCTCAACACCCACGCCGTTAGTTCTGCTTTCTCCAGGCTGGACAAGGAAGCAAAACAAATGGATCTGGTAGTGAACGAGGGCAAGACGAAATACCTCCTGTCATCAACCAAGCAGTAGTCGCACTGGCGACTTGGCACTTACGTCACTGTTGACGGTCACAACTTTGAAGTTGTAGATAATTTCGCCTATCTTGGAAATAGCGTAAACACCACCAACAATGTCAGCCTAGAAATCCAACGCAGTATAACTCTTGCCAACAGGTGCTACTTCGGACTGAGTAGGCAATTGAGAAGCAAAGTCCTCTCTTGACAAATAAAAACCAAACTCTATAAGTCGCTCATAATTCCTGTCCTGCTATATGGTGCAGAAGCATGGACGATATCAACAACGGATGAGTCGACGCTGCGAGTTTTAGAGAGAAAAGTACTGCGAAAGATGTATGGTCCTTTGCGCGTTGGCTACGGCGAATATCGCATTCGTTGGAACGATGAGCTGTACGAGATATACGACGACATTGACATAGTTCAGCGAATTAAAAGACAGCGCCTACGCTGGCTAGGTCATGTTGTCCGGAAGAACGAAAACACTCCAGCTCTGAAAGTATTCGACGCAGTACCCGCCGGAGAAAGTAGAGGAAGAGGAAGACCTCCACTCCTTTGGAAGGACCAAGTGGAGAAGGACCTGGCTTCGCTTGGAATATACAATTGGCGCCACGTAGCGATAAGAAGAGACGACTGGCGCGCAGTTGTTAACTCTGCTATAATCGCGTAAGCGGTGTCTACGCCAATTAAGAAGAAGAAGAAGTGTTAAAGATACCTTCTTTGCTCACCCTGCCGTTAAAGTCGCCAAGCACGATTTTGACATCGTATCGGGGCCAGCTCTCATAAGTGTGCTCCAAGCGCTCATAAAAGGCATGTTTGGTCACATCGTCCTTCTCTTCCGTCGGGGCATGGACGCAAATCTACGTAGCAAAAATTGAATGGCTTCTGTCACTGCTTCTAGCCGGTATTCCTCGCTAAAGATAATCTTTGTTAAGAAGAAAATCATGTTAAATAGCAGGGTAGTTTTGAATAAGAGACTTTCGGGTGTCGTTCATAACTTTTTAAGTTTACCTTATTCCAATCCACCTTTGCATAGTTCTGATGGAGCCTGACCCATATTATCCGTTGATTTTTCATTCGCTTGGTCAATTTTGATTTCTTTGCTGGACGGCGGCATTTTAGGTTGTTTTCTGAAAAGATGCGTTCAACTGTTCTTTGCGATATTTTCACAAGAGCATCATTTAGCTCTTTTCTCTAGCTAGTTTGTTGCGCGATTCTAGAGCGAGCCTCACTTATTCTCGTGGAATGCGCTTTATCCCATTGTGCGCAGCATTTTACAACATATGCGACCAAAGCCCTATTTTTGATCGTGTGCACAATTCTCGCTATTCGAGTTTTGGATATTGCGTTCAAAAGTTCAGAGTTCACTAACGCTGAAATTCGCGCTATTTTAAAGTTTTCCTTCGTTAAAGGCAAATTCGCTAGAGAAACGTTCCGTGAGATTAATGATGTTTCGGGTAATGGTACTCTACACTTCGAACTGCGGAAGAATGGTTTGGACGATTCAGAGCGGATAAAAGCGACACCATAGATAAGCCAGCCGGCGGAAGACCTTTGGCGACAAATATCGATCAAATCATGGAAAACTTCGAGTTAGGCTGGCATGTGGCATCTCATGACATCGCCCAGAAGATGGGAGTTAGTCACCGAACCATTTTTAACTATCTGCAGAAGGCTGCATACACAAAACACCTTCTGGGCCGATTCAACGCCTTCGATATGCTGCTGAAACAGATCGAACTCGACCTATTTTTGAAGCGGACGTTTTGCTTTGTGTTTGGTGGGATTGGAGAGAATCATCCACTTTAAGCTGCTGCCATATGGCCAGATGCCTAATTCTACAGGCGATCGACCAGAAGCGTCCAGAATTGGCTAACAGGAAGGGAGTAGTGTTCCACCAGGATAACGCCAGACCACACACTTCATTGATGACTCGTCAGAAGCTACGGGAGCTCGAGTGGGAGGTTTTAGCGTATCCACCATACAGCCCGGACATAGTGCCAAGTGATTACCACTTGTTTCTGTCCATGGCGAACGCACTTGATGGTGTTAAGTTGAACTCAAAAAAAGCTTGTGAAAAGTAGCTGTCCGAGTTCTTCGCAAATAAGGAGAGGGGCTTCTACGAGGGGGTATTATGATGTTGCGATCTAGATGAAAACAGATTATCGAACGAAACGGCGCATATTTGAACTAAATCCGATCACTGAAACACTTTTTATAAAGAATTGAATAAATAGCAAAAAGGCGGAAGGGAGATATTTGACAACCTAATGTATGTATTATAGAAATTCAGAAGTATTTACCATGTTTCCAATGGGTTGGCGGGGTACTGTGAATAGTAAATAACTAACTTTAATTGGTATTTACCTTTCGTTGAACATTAAAAATGACAAGCCAACAAAAAATATATTTACCATATTTTGTAAAACAATAAATAAAAAAAGGATTATACCGTCAATGCAAAATTCATTATCAGAAAGGAGTTCCACACGGAAAAACTGAAGACGCCTCGATGTTAGTCTGACCTTGGCTATTTTTTTTGCTATTGGAGTATTACTGGTTTTCTCTCTTTCTTTTGGTTATTTTGTAAAATATAGGCTGATTATTTGTTTAAAATGCAACTTTTTTGTTTTTGTTTACACCAAATTTAATTAATAGTGAAGTGCTGGTAGATAAACATTTATAAATATAAGTGTAAAATTCTTTATAATTCGGTGGCAACTACTCCTATATATAAATCTTCTTAATTTGGAGAACCCCTGCTATCTGTACATACCCATATTAATTTAAAAAGTATTTTTATATTTTACATTGACTGACACATCATTAATTCGTTTCTACGCATTTGTTTTGTATTAAATAGTGAAAAACTAACATTAAATCATTATTCATCTTTGGTTAACATTTATTTATTCATGCAATAACAAAATGGTTGCATTGGAACAAGAAATCAGAGGAGAACTTCCTCTATCCGTACGTATCCATATAAATTCCAAAATCGGAGGCATTATAGATTGCAATCAGTTTATTTATACTAACATCACTCTCGTTTTTTCGCTTCGAAAGCACAGTTCAGTAAAGTTAAAATCTATGTACTTGAACTATAAATTATGAGCAAGATTATTTTTTAAAATAAATCTTTTTTTTACCGTCAAATCAATAAAAACCAGATACTGCCATACAGCCCAAGATCATAATCGACCCTCCGCAGTGGGCAATACACCATCATGGGCTATATGTTGTATAGTTTTCGTCTATGTACAAAATGTACAGAACGAAACTTTATTTTCACATTTGTTTTCCAAATTTCAAACGCTTCTTTCGATTCGCATTTTATACGTAGTGCTTTTTGCGTGTTACCCGTTCTAACAGGCTACTTCTGTGTAAAGTTCCACTGCCTTTTATAGGCTTACCCGATGTTTCCGCTATATCTTTTGAGATTTGTTTTTTTTTTTTATTTTCAAAATATTGACCACGCGTCAGTGTCAGCAAGGCGCTTTGGTTGACCTGGCCGCGGCAAATTTTTGTTTATCATATTTATCAATATATTTTTTTATTTGTGAAATAGTGTCCTTCAACTATTTCTCTGTTTTTATGCCAATTTTTCCCTTTCTTATGCAAATGTACTATGCACTATTTTCCGCATTTCAGTGGTTGCTTGCTTACCATGTGCCAAAATTGGTGTCTAAGCGACTTTACCTTAAAAAGTAGTGCTATTTAGTGTATATGTAGTAGTGCTAAAATAATTTTTAATACACTAATTCGCTTGATTAGTAATAGTGCAAGAGCAAGTGCACGACAAAATGTATGTATTTTACCAAGGGTGATATTTTGCTTAAAAATTCTTCTATACATACCTCATATGAAATCGGAAGCCACTAGCCCATCGAAAATAGCTAATACCTGAGACAGACATGTAGTAACACATATATGGTACAAATACCACATGTGTGTCACCAAATACTAGCAAAATACCAATGTAGTATTTTGCTGGTATAATACTATGATGTTTCATTGTGGTATTTGTATAAACACAACTAAAAAAATGGTAACAAACTTTGCTAAAAGCTTTTACACAAAAGCTCTTCGAAATATTCTGTCAAAATGACTTAAAAAATTAATTATTGAAATGGAAAACATAATATTTTTCACATTTTTTCTTCCAGAAAAACAGGAAATGCCTCATTTTATGTGAGGATTTTAAAGAGACTTTACCTAAATAGCTTTTTGCGATAAAAATAGATTAACTTTCCAGTATTTGAAATAATTGTACTTATTTTCTCCATAACACACATCTACATATTTATTGTTTACATTTTTTTTAATATTTAATGCCTATTAAACAAAGGTAGTATTTGAGTTTACTACATTCCCGTGTGTGTCAGCAACGTAATAAACAGAATATAATGATACCTTTACTATGGTATTGTTACTACATGTCTGTCTCAGGTATAAGACGTCAGTAAGGTAATACAAAAACAAGTATTAACGAAGACTAGGGACAATTTCGTTAGTTGCGACAGACGTTTAAAAAAAAAAAAAAAAAAAATCCAAAGTATTTTAACAAATCTGACTTTTATATATGTATATTATTTTTAATACTTTCTTAGCTTATTCTTAAAACGGCAGACGTTTTCTACGGTTGCAAAGTCCGACAGAAGTTAATATATTACGGTATAAGTATACTTAACTACAACCCCCAAACCGTGTAAGTTAATTAATCAAAGTTGCTTAGAAGGAAGTTTCTCTCTTCAAAAAGAGAGTTGAAATCGGGTTATGATCCCCGCCCACTCCTCATAAAACGGTTATGCTGTAAGACACTAAAATTGGATAACTCAATAAATTAAAATGTTACACACTAAGTTTTGAACTCAAGAAGACAACAAAGCTTTATAGGAGCCGGTTTAAAAATTGGAAATTGGTCGTGGCACTGGACATACATATATAGGTGAAAACCCACATCTTGGGAGGTGCTTTACCAATTACAATGAAATTCGGACATTCCTATGTTACAGTGTGAAATGTTATGATGGGTGATAATGTATAAAATCGGTTGAAAATTCTCCCTAGCTTTCATGTAACATAGCAGGTTTTTCAATTATCCGGTTGGCTATACACTTGTGATCACATAACTAAGGCACTGTATGAAAAAATCACGTTCCAGAATATAAACTCATGGAAAGAATCTGTGTCGAAACTGCTAACAACATATTCAGAGAAATAACTAATGCGGTTGGCAAAAGATATAAATTGTTTTGCAATTGGATAAAAACAGGCAAAAAAGTTTGCAACAAAGATTTACGTAAAAAAACTTAAAAGTGAATAGTATATTGATTTCTTTAATTTAAAGATGTTTTTTGAAAGTTTTCTAAACAATGGCCAGAAATAAAACCTCAACTCCTCAACTCTTAGAGCACAAATGGAGTAAAGCATGGCGCAGCTGTATTAGCATAAACAGTCTGCCGTAGATTACAGGAAAACTTTCTAAATCGGCGAATTGCGCGAAACAAAACGAACGTATCAAAAAAGAGCAAGAAATTCAAAGTTCTGGGATCTAGTGATATGATGTGACAACGACCAAAAACACTGCTCCAGGGGCTTTAAGGACAGCTGGTATTGAATCACACTAAGTGTCTCGAGGGTCCTGCCCAAAGCCCGTACTTAAACCCCAAAAAGAATTTATATTGAATTATTAAGAGGTCAGTTGCGGCGAGAAAACCGTCAAATAAGATTACATTGTGGCAAATCCTAAAGGACGGGTGGGGCAGAATTACACCGGACTAATGCAGCATACTGGTACGTACAATGGACAAATGGCACACACTAAGTGTCTCGAGGGTCCTGCCCAAAGCCCGTACTTAAACCCCAAAAAGAATTTATATTGAATTATTAAGAGGTCAGTTGCGGCGAGAAAACCGTCAAATAAGATTACATTGTGGCAAATCCTAAAGGACGGGTGGGGCAAAATTACACCGGACTAATGCAGCATACTGGTACGTACAATGGACAAAGGGCGCAGCGAAGTGATTTTACAAAATAGGTTCCCAACAAAATACTAAACTAAATAAAGCAATTTTTTTGTAAACAAAACATATAATTCTTTTATTTGATATCTTTTTGCAGCAGGTGGCTTAATTATATAAACACGAAAAATACGTACAAATAAAGAGAAAAGCAGATTTTTGTTTTAGTGCATAGGCATGGACGATCCCAACATCTGATGGATCGACGTTATAAGTTTTCGTTTATGGTTCTTTGCGCATTGAGCACTGCGAATACCGCTTTCGATGAAACGATAAACTGTATGAGATATACGACGACATTGACATAGTTCAGCGAATTAAAAGACAGCGGTTACGCTGGATAGGTCATGTCGTCCGGATGGACGAAAATACTCCAGCTCTGAAAGTATTCCGGGGGAACAGAAGAAGACCTCCACTCCGTTGGAAGGACCAAGTGGAGAAGGACCTGGCTTCGCTTGAAATCTCCAATTGGCGCCACATTGCGAAAAGAAGAAACGACTGGCGCGCTGTCATCGCGCTGACAAAATCGGTTGTAAACTACGTCTATCTCCCATATATATAGTATATATATATATATATATATATATATATGTATATACATATTTTTTCAACTGAAAAACAGGCTAAAAACTTTCGAAAATGTGAAAAAAAAGTCACTCAAAAGAGGAGCTCCTAATATTAATATTAAGAGGTGCCTCTTTCAAATATTCTGTTTTCCATACAAATAACATGGAAAAAAATCATTGTTTTTGTGGTAGTTATTGTTCGGAGGTTATTATATGTGCACGCGATGGCTGCCAGTAGGGATGGTAAACTCGACTCCTATTCTACTCGAGAATCGAGTTTTCTCGTAAAATAATCGATTTTTCGGAATCGATCTTCAGTATTCAGTAATATAAGTCATCGACTTCGACTATATATATATATATATATCTAATATAAGATTTTCATATTTCGGTTGATTTTATGCTGTAAATACACTTTGTTGCATTGCTGTAAAGTCATTATATTTCTGTGAAATACTGAAAATTTTTCTCTTCATCGTTAAGTAAGTTACCACAATTTAATAAAAATTATTTATAACTCTGATCGGTATGAATGTCTTTATAGCAATGAAACAGAGCATTCCGCTTGCTACTCAAAATAGTAGGAAAAAAATAATTGTTTTTATAGAATATCATAGAGCTTTCTGTTGGAATAGGAGCACAGTTTTTTAGTATTTCTCAGAAATATAATTTCTTTATAGTAATGAAACGAAGTGTATAAGCCAACATGTAAGAGCAGACCGTTCCAACGACAGTCGGGTCTACGCAACCATAACGGACCCGGATTTTTATCTGGACGAGGACTGTCAACGCGGAGTGTTTCCATATTATGAGATCAAAAAGCCGATTTCTATTTTTTAATACGCTTCTATTAGCTTCACTTGTATGTAGGTATGTTTGTATGTATATTTGTAACTTTTTTAAGTGATACTGAAACGTAGAATATTTGAGCGACACTGTAGGAAGGCGATAGTAAGTTTAAGCAGCTCATCAAAAAGATGCGCTTAAAAGTATGCAACATCTATATAAAACTAGTTTTAGTGACATTTAAATAGCATACTGATTTGGGCGTCGACCGTTCATAAGATGCAAGGTTGTACAGTAGAACATGCAGTAATTTATCTGGGCTCTCGACTGTTTGCTGCTGGACAAGTTTATGTAGCACTTAGTCGTTGTAGATCTTTAGACTGTATTCGAATTGAAGAACTGGACTGTTCAAAGTCAAACAGTGAAGCTTTAGAAGAAATGATTCGATTAAGTAATAATTCGTAAAGTCGTCAATAGAACTTGGTCGCAAATAATGTAACAATTGGTCAATGAAAGGTTACGAGTAGATATTAAATGCTGCCTAAGTATCGATTTACTTAACCAATACTACATGTCATAGCTCATATTTTAACAAATTTTGGGGTTTCTCACATCAAACTAAAAAATTAAAAATAAATATAGTTTAAAAAAACTAAAAAACACGCTTTTAAAGCATATCAAACTAAAAAGTGAAAAATAATTCTTTGTATAAACTAACAATAATAATGAAGGAAAAATTCCTGCATTATTGTGAGAAAAGCGTGGGGTGCTTTGTGACATATTTTTCATATATCGAGCATGCCACGCTTTTCTCCCCAGAGGGAGGAGGGTGTTAGATGTGTGGGGTTTTTAGGGCCAGCAGAGAGGTGGTCAGTGCCATGCGGAGACTCGTTGCATGCAGGACATACATTAGGTATGTCAGGGTCAATTCTGGATAGGTAGGAGTTTAACCTGCTGCAGTATCCAGAACGAAGTTGCGCAAGGGTCACTCGCGTTTCTCGCGGCAGCTGGAGCTCTTCGTCTGCTATAGGTGGTGGTTTGACTCCAAAAACGCCATTCACGGGAAGGGAGTCGGTGAAGATGTTGATGGCTCCACTGTGAATGGCGGACAGTGCCTGTCGAAAGTCCGTTGCGTCCGAAGTCTGGTCGGCGTACTATACGATGTCGACATAGTCCAGGAAGGACCTTTTGATGCTCCTAGGAGGCGGTTCCGCTCCAAGCAAATGGCTGCAGGGGTGGTTTCTGCGAAAACATCCCAGCAGGAGTTAGGACCGGCCAGCCGATTGCCTTGTATGTTGCCAACAACGTTTCTTTGTCTTTTCCCCATGTGCTGCCGGCTAGCGACTTGAGGATTTTGTTGCGGCTCAGTACTTTGGCGATAATCGCTGTCGTGTGGGGAAAGAAGGAGCATAGACTATCGAGGGTTACACCTAAAATCTTAGGGTTATTGACAGTCGGAATTTTGACGCCATCGACTGCAATATTAAGTTAAAGTCTATACTCCTTCGTCCAGTTCCTAAATATGGTCGCTGTGGATTTGGTGGGGGAGAGTGTTAAGTTCCGCGCAGTGAGGAAACGAGAAAGGTCGGGGAGGTAGCTGTTTACACATGCCATCGATTCCATTGCCCGACGTCAATATCGTACAATCATCGGCGTACGAGGTTAAGGAAACCCCCTCTGGTGGTTGAGGGAGTTTCGAGATATAGAAGTTAAACAGTAACGGGGAGAGGACACCACCCTGCGGAACCCCCTGTTTAATTCTTCTCAGTTTTGATGTTTCACCTCGAAATAGTACGGATGACTGACGACCGTTCAGATAGTTCATGGTCCACCTCTTTAGTCCTGGAGGGAGAGTGGTTTTTTCAATGTCCTGCAGTAGCGTTGTGTGATTGACCGTGTCAAAAGCTTTCGAAGGGTCCAACGCTACGAGGATCGTTCTTTCGCAGGGTGGTTTTTGGTTGAGGCCACGAACTATCCGGGCGTTTATGACGCTAAGTGCTGTGGTGGTGCTGTGCACTTTTCGGAATCCATGCTGGTGGCTGGCTAGGCTCAGGTGGGGAGTGAAAGTCGGGAGTAACAAGGCCTCAAGTGTCTTCACTACTGGGGAGAGGAGAGTTATCGGACGATAAGATTCCCCTTTGTTGGCGGGCTTCTAAGGTTTCAGTAGTGCGACCACTCTTCCGACTTTCCACACATCGGTTATTTGAAAGTATACGCAAACGCAGATTTCAATGCACTTCTCGGTGGCGAATAGCAGGATTCATCCGCGCATATTATAACCTGTAAGAAATATTGCGATTCACGGACGTGAACGCTATTCCACGCCAGATTTGGTTCTGCTGGATCCTGCATGCTATCTTCGGGCTGTCTATACTCCGCCGAAACGTCGTAATTATCAGTTTTCATTTCTCTCCACACTTCTGCAAGTGTTTCTCCACGTGCTGAGAATTGCGTTTTTCCAAATCGACATCCGTAGTAATTCCTTTGTTGTCGAGATGAGAACCAAAATGTTCATGAGGCAGAATGACGCCTGCCAGTCGTTTGCTGAGGGGAGCTGTGACGCTCAACTCGGTTTTATGCACTCCGCCCAGGAGCATTATTCGCTATAAACAAGGCGCCCAAGTTGTATTTTTTAAAGTGTTCAATCGCAAAGTTTTTGACCCACCATCTACAAAGATGATGGTCACTGGCTTCACGGTGTTCGATTCTGTCATCGTTAAGGGTTTGAATAAAGGATTTGATAAAAGTGATTCGAAATCATAAGCATGGGTGTTCGCTGTGGAGGATGCATATTTCCCGCTTCTTATGGATATGTATGTCGACCCGCTGTACCCAACAGCTTCTTCCTTACCGAAATTGTTAGGTTCCACGTTGACGCCGGCATATACAGAAGGAATAAGTTTGTGCCGCTCTGCCACGACCCAGTCATGATCAGGTAAAAGTATTCTGTATTCCATATGCATTAAAAGAGGGCTCTGACTTTTCACTGTCGGTAAACCTATTGCTATACGTGCCTTATCGTCTTGTGAGAGAACGAATACTTGCTGCGGTCCCAGAAGCGACGCGAGAGATTCCAATGACCTGATTGTAGCAGTGCAAAATTCCCCGTCCTCGTGGTTTTTGTGCATCTCGGTCTGTGGTTTTGTTAACTTTACGGGTAAGGTACATACGTGCCTTTTTCCCTCTTGAGTGTTAGAAACGCGTGGGAGTAAATGAAGATATGTGCCGCTTCGAGAAAATTTGAATCCCATTAACAACAGCCTCCCATGCAGGTCGAAAAGAGTGAGACAACTCCTAATCATCTCTGTTCGGCGGCGTTCATCAGCAGCGCTGCCATGAATGGCAATATTAATTATGGTCTGTAGGAGAGCAGGTTGCGAGCGATCTAATGGGGGCTGTCAGCTGTCAGGATTGTTTCTCTGACGTTCAGTTTTCTCCAGTTTTTCTTTGGCTCGAAATTCTTTTGCACGCTTAGCACAGTCTCTTTTATTCTTTAAACATTTTTCTTCTTCTTTCAACTCTTTGCGTAGCTTTTTTATTTCGTCGTGAACATCATCCTTGGCTATTCCAGTGTCCCTTGCTTCAGTAAGAACATTTATTCTCTGTTGCAGTAGACTATTTTTTTTCATAAGAGTATCTTGAGCCTTGCTTGTAACATTTTTAGTGAAGCCCGAATCAATCAAAGTCGTGTGTGGTTCCGTAGACGGTGTCTGCACAATTTCCTCATCAGTATTCTGACTTTTTTCATCGTGGGTATCGCTCATCTTTCGTTTAACGGCAGTACTCTTATGTCCAGTGACTGCAACAATCGATTCCATATGAGATGAACACGTGTATGAAGCTACAACATCCGAATCCTATAGAAATCAAGAGGTTAATACAAGCAGATGCGCTTGTTTTTGTTGAAGAGCAAGTGATGTCGAGCGAACATTGGGCCTTAGCGTGCCTGGGCGTGGTGCTGGCGTCGTTGATGTTTTCATGGTAGCTAGAAATAAATAATACTTATGAACTTATGACCAGTTTTTGAAAAATCAAGATTTGATTTACATATAATATTTGTCATAATTACGTTTTAGAAGTAAACATACCTGTGTAAAATAACTAAGCATTGTTGCTTTCTTCTTCGTGGCCTTCACCTTCAACTGTCGTAAAACATCATTTATATGTTCTATAAACTTTTCTTTATTTTTTAGTTTTTCTTTAGCCGTTTTCCAAATATCGTTGGCATTTTTTTGACACAGTTGCGCTGGCAAGTTAGCATGAGAGTCTTTATAGGCCAAGAACAGCTGATGATACAAAACTCCCTCTTTTGAAGACATTACAGTATTCGAACCCTATGAAGTCACTTTAATAACACCGACTACAGCAATGAGCTTCTGCATAAGCACTAACGAATACTGACAACAAAAACCACATTAAATGACGTACAATACAATCTAGGGATTCCCCGTGAAATATAAACGAAAAGGTTTGCCAACCTGCGAGAACAAAAATGACAACCAGACTAATATAATCGGTCATTCCCTGTAAAACGTAAACGAAAAGGGTTGCCATCCTGTGAGTTTTAATTCGCTATTTTATTATTTAGCAAAAGAAACAATGTTACGTAACGTGTTGTAAGAAAGACCCCCTCCCGGGACTGTAACGCATCGTAACGTTTTACGAGACCCCCCTCCCCCCGTTACGTAATACTTGAACGCTCCCTTATATGAAGATTTTCGAACTTACAGGTGACTTTATGCTGGATATGTCAGCCAATATTTGAGTTATCTTAATGAAATTGGGAGAGAGTGTTTTAATCATGATAGTGTGTCTTTGTGCTAAAACTGGATTAATTTGAGCGAAAACTTGACCCTGCCCCCTTATACCATGTTCAGACCGACACTTAATCACACGATTTCGGCTGTTGAATCTAATCTTACAAAATTTATCAAGATTTCGCCATACAAAAATTACAGTTCCAAATCACTTCATTGAAATGATTTGAAACTGATCCACGCTAAATCTCTCTGTGCGACTCTGATTTTGCGTAATCTACTTGTCAGCACTGGAAATCTGTTACATTATCACAGCTGTTTTAGACACTACAAAGGGAAAAAAATGTACACAAACAAATTTTTTTTAAAACAATGAATCTAATATCACCTGAAAATCGACTTAACAAATGAAAAAATGCATCCATTATTTCTATTATATAGAAAATATTAAAAAAAGACGGTTTTTTTTTCAAAATACTATATAACAATCTTTTCTTTTGATAAATATTAAGCGATGTGAATTCTTGAATGACAATAAAAGCTGTTTTTTTTTTTATCTTTCTAACGGCAGTGAGAACACAAAGGTATTTCGTAGAAAAAATTAAAAAGATTTAAAAAAACATAACGCGATAGTGAATGACGTTGAAAATGTTCTCTTCAAATTGGAACTAGATATCTTCAAAACTTTTTGAGAGTGGAAACCGTTTTGATAAACACCATTCTGAGAAAACCGCGTTTAAAGTGACCGCAATAATTTAAATTTCGATTTCGAAATTTGAGAGAATTTTTATTACTGTGTATAATATCCGATAATGCAACAGTTAAAATCGATTGCTCGAAAATTATACACTGAGACGATCCCTTAATGGATAATATCGGGTCGATACTAATCCGACTCCCATATATAATATTATATATAGGGACTTTTGCTTTTCTAACAAATCTTTTTCCAAATTTGTCGGCCAGTGTATGAATTATATAAAGTGTATGTATATATAAAACTTCTTTGCTTCCGATCCTCTGGTTAACCTTTCACATCTTAAGGTGTTCCCTTGGCTTTAATTCTTGCAAGTTGCAAGAGTATAAAAAGTTCGGTTGCACCTGAGCTTAGCCCTTCTTTACTTGTTTATTTTTCTGTTAGTAAAATAATAAAAGATTTGAAAATATCGATTACATTCGGCTACACGCACGTGTTTCAATGAAACATTATAATAGCAGTCCTTGAGAAATCAGAACTTATTTGAATTTCCAACGGACAAATACTAATATATTTCTTTAAATGTGCAGACACAAATGGGCATTATATATCTTAAGTTATTATAAAATAGGAGTACATGGGGTGGGTCAACAATATTTAAATCAATAATTATAAAATATAATTCGACTAGGAGTATTGTAATAGACGCAATTTGAGTTCTGGAATGGAGGCACTGAGCGAGTTACTATAGAAGTCCACTTCATTGTGTAGAGTGCTGACGAGCTTAGCGATGCGGTTTTAAGGGACGTTGAATACGTAGTTATTTTCATTACTTCAAAGAAAAATATATTAAGTCAGCTATAAAATTACCTAGAACAGGTATTTCAACCTAATTGCCTAAAGAACAACTTTAAGCTGTCCAGCTTACCCAACACAGCTAACAAGTCACTCGAGTCTTTTAAGACTTTACCTTCTGAAATTATTAGAACTATACAAGAACTTAACCCAAAAGAGTCGCCAGGATATGATATTACCCCAAAAATGCTAATTAAGTTACCAATTATTGCTGTGGAGATGCTCTCTTTGCTCTTCAATGCAATTCTTAGTTTCGGATATTATCCAATTTCATGGAAAAAGTCGCAGATTATCTTGATAGATAAACCTGGGAAAGACTTAACACAGCCGTCTTCATAAAGACCAATTAGTCTTCTACCCTGTATAAAAGTATTTGAAAAAGTATTACTATCAAAGATGTCTCCTTGCCTCCAGCAAAATAATACAATACCAATGCATCAATTCGGGTTTCGTGCGAAACATGGCACAATAGAGCAAGTAAATAGAATTACTAACGAGATAAAGAAAGCATTTGAGCACAGGGAGTACTGTTAAGCACTATTTCCAGATGTAGCGCAGGCGTTTGATAAGGTGTGGCACGAAGGTCTTTTATATAAGATTAAAAAAATTCTACCTTTAGAATTGTACTAAATATTGGAGTATTATCTAAAAAATAGAAAATTGATGGTAAAAGTGGGAGATTTCATATCTGATGAACGACGGATAAGGGCTGGTGTACCCCAGGGCAGTGTTTTAGGCCCAACACTATACATAATATAAACAGCAGATCTTCCAACAGCTAATAATGTACTAACTTCAACTTTTGCGGAGAACACAGCTATAGTGAGCCGTAACAAATGCCACATTTTAGCATCAAGAATATTAGCTGAGCATTTAAGTTCTGTCGAAGAATGGCTAGCGAACTGGCTTATAAAGGTAAATGAACAAAAGTGTAAGCATGTTACATTTTCGCTTAGACCAAAAATGTGTACGGCAGTAAAAATAAACAATATTTTAGTACCCCAAGCGAACGAAGTAACATATCTTGGTATTCACCTAGATAGAAGGCTCACGTGGAGAAAACACATCTCTAGTAAAATAACATGTATGAAGATTAGAGCTGCAAATTTAAATTGGCTTTTAAATAAAAACTCCAAACTTACCCTAGACAACAAAGTGCTTTTGTATAATGCGGTCATAAAGCCGATTTGGATGTATGGCATTCAACTGTGGGGTACGACCTGTGCAACTAATATTGATATATTACAAATGCTTAGACAAATCACGTGTTCACCATGGTACATGCGTAATGAAAATATCCATAAAGACCTTGGTATCACTATGGTAAAGAAAGAAGTAGAAGACAGCAGAATTAACTATATATCTAAACTCCGAGATCACTCAAACCCTTTGGCTAATGCTTTGGTACATTCCTGCGATCAAACACGACTTAAAAGAAGAGATATTCCTGCATATTAAAGAGCAACGTATCATCAAAACAGCTCAATCACTTGCTTGGGCCTATCTAGTTTTCAAATAGATTTAAGATTTTACAACTTACTGTTAGGCGTTAAAAAATGCAGATTGAATAAATAAAATAATATTGAGAAACAAACTTTAACATTGAATTACCTTCCAATTAGGTATTAGTGGATCGTCTCAGTTGCCGTACTGCTTCGTTTATTTAGAATGAAGCTTTGCTGAAGTCTGTGTTGACTATATGAACTGGCTGCCCGTTATTTAGAGCTTTGAGTTGATAATTTATATAAATGAACAAATTGGAGAAAATGGACTTCCCTCCAACGAAACCGTGCTGTTAGCAGGTGATATTATTATAAAAAGAACGCAGTGAGTTAGGGAAGCCAGAGCGATTATGTACAAATTGGCTTTTAATTGAACACATCAAACTTTGAGCTATCCTTGTAAATAGGACAGACATAGGAAGATTTCCAACCAGTTGGGGACTTACCATTTTGGAGTAAGAAACTTAATATTTGTGTGAGATGTTGTTGTTATTATTTTAGCGGGTCCCTATTCCCGATAGGAATATGGCGTCGTGTGTAGAAGTTCATGCAAGTGAGGAAACTTCTCTGAACAGCATTCACTTGGGAGTAGCAAGAAACGATTATTTTACATATGGTTCAAGCAGCTTACGACATACGGTCCTAGACCAAGTACCCTCTGGGTAGCGAAAGAACATCCGTTTGAAGGTGGGCTAAAGTGAGAAGGCGAACCATCCCTCACTCAAGGTTGTACGTTGGGTTTGGGATCCGCCACGTACAAAACGCCCTCAATGAAAATTTTCCAACAGCCTCGGATGAGAGACCCCCCTTGTGATGACCACCATAACAAACGTATTAAGGGTAAAGATTTAAGGACGTGCAACTGAAATGTCCCGTCCCTTAATTGGGAAGGTGCAACTGCCCAGCTGGTTGATGTGCTCGTTAGAGTGAAGGCTGACATCACCGCCGTCCAAGAAATGCGATGGACGGGACAAATACAGAGACGAGTAGGTCCTTGTGGCATTTACTACTGTGGCCATATAAAGGAGCGCAAATTCGGTGTGGGACTCATGGTGGGAGCGTGACTCCGTCGCCGACAACTGTCATCCATCCCTGTGAATGATCGTCTGGCCTTTGGTTCTTTAACATATCATATCGCTGATTTGCGATCTGCCCCCACCACGATGTAAAAATCGTGCTTGGGTGCACAAAGATCCCCAAATGGGTTGAGGCTGATCTACTTCGCCGGGAACCGAAATATGGTTATCTGTATGCTGTTCCAGCATAGAAAAATTCACCAAGTTTCCTGGCTGGTTTGAAAAGTCACCCACCAGATCGATAATGTTGCGATAGACGGAAGACACGTCTCCCGTGTTTTAAACGTGTGAACGATTCGAGATCCTAACATCGACACTTACCACTATCGTATCTTGTTGCAGCAAAAAACGCACTTTACCAAACACAAGGAAAGTTCGACGTCGAAAAGCTGCAATTACAACAGACAACAGAACGATTTTCTACTCGACTTGCACTCCTGCTCTCTGAGACCGCTCGTTAACAACTCGGTATAAGGGAACTCTGGGACGGCATTCCAAGCTTCCTACATACGGCTGCAATCGAAACCATTGGTTTTTGGAAAATGCAAACTACTTCCTCTTCTGTTGGCACGATGAGGAGTGCGGTGTCGCAACGGAGAGAAAGCAGACTGCCTATCTCGCAACATTACGACCGACTACAACACGTGTGGGATGGGAGAGATATCGAGAGTTGAAGAGGGAAGCAAAACGCATTTGCAGACAGAAAAGAAAAGCCGGCAGGGTAATGCTCGAAAACTCTACCAAAAAATGCGACGACTAACAGAATGTTTTAAAACCAGAGCATACTCTTCTAGAACCTCTAGAGGTGATCTAGCGACTGATACCCAGAGCATTCTAAAATTATGAAGGGAATACTTCTCCAGCCTGCTGAATGGCAGTGAAAGCATAACGTCAGGAGAAGGCAAACCCGATTCTCCAATCGACGACGATGTACCAGACGTCGGTCCATTGCCCGACCTTAAAGAAGTTCGCAATTACCCGTCTGAAGAACAACAAAGTGGCGTGGGCCGATGGATTGCCGGCCAAGCTATTCAAACACGGCAGCGAAAAACCGAAAAGATTTTTTTTTAACAGGAAGAAAGCATCGAAAGCCTGCACCCCATGTCAGTGTAGAACTTTAATTTGAACTAAACCGTCCTGTACCGTTCCCCTCGGTACCACCGTCACGTACGAGTATTACGTCGGAAGGATGGTTGAGTGATACTCATGCGTACGTGATGATCAAAATGCATTCAGCTAAAAGTTGTATTTACTTCGCTCCTCTTCTGTTGGTTAAGTCGTAGCTGATCTTTACATTTAACAGCTCTTTTCTCCGCCGCTGTTCGCCGGCACATTGGGATTTCATAACTCTGATAAGGAGCATTCATCAGCTTTTTTTGTAGAATATGGTTGGACGAAAGAATGCCCAATGATTGGAATCTTAGCGTGATCTGCCCAATCCACAAAATGGGAGACCCCACAATCTGCGCCAACTACCGTGGGATAAGCCTCCTCTACATCGCATATAAGGTTCCATCGAGCGTATTGTGTGAAAGATTAAAGCCCACCGTCAACAAACTGATTGGGCCTTATTTGTGTAGCTTTAGACCGAGAAAATCAGCAATCGACCAGATATTCACCAGGTGCCAAATCTTGGGAAAGGATCCGTGAAAAGAGAATCGACACGCACCACCACCTCGTCGATTTCAAAGCTACCTTTGACAGCATGAAAAGGAGCTGCCTTTATGCCGCGATGTCTAAATACGCCTAATACGGCTGTATAAACTGATGTTGAGCAACACCAAAAGTTCCGTCAGGATCGGGAAGGACCGGTTCGGTAGCCAAACGAGGTTTCTGACAAGGCGACTCCTTTTTGTGTGACTTCTTCAACCTACTTTTGGAGAAAATAATTCGAGCTGCAGAACTAAACAGAGAAGCTACCATCTTTTATAAGAGTGTACAGCTGCTGGCGTATGAAGATGACATTGATATCATTGGTCTCAACACCCGGCCGTTAGTGATATTTTCTCCAGAATGGATAAGGCAGCCAAGCAAATGAGTCCAGTGGTGAACGGGAGCAAGACGAAATATCTCCTGTTATCAAACAAACAGTCGTCGCACACACGACTAGGCACCCACGTCACTGTTGACAGTCATAATTTCGAAGTCATATATAATTTCGTCTATCTTAGAAACAGCATTAACACCAACAACACGTCAGCCTCAAAATCCAACACAAAATATTTCTGCATACAGGTGTTACTTCGGACTAAGTAGGCAATTGAGAAGTAAAGTTCTCTCTCGACGAACAAAAACAAAACTGTCTAAGTCAGTCATTAGTCCCGTCCTGCTATATGGAGCAGAGGGATGGACGATGACAGCATCTGATGAGTCGACGTTGCGAGTTTAGGGGGGCAGTGGTCCTCTCCAGCAACAGGTTCAAAGGGTGTAATAAAAAGATTTTACCGCAAATTCAAAATCTGTAATCGCTTGATGATTTATGTAAAACTTTTCAGAATTTCTCTTCTCTTGATAAATCTCGTTGTTGTGTCAACCAGAGTTTTTGTTTTAGAAGCGTGGTTGAATGCCGTCCATGCAAAAAGTATTTCCACGAGAAAGATCTCTGCACACCCAGGTGTTGGATCACCCAGGGTTATGTTGTTTGGATTTTTTGGGTTTTGCGCTCGAAGGATCGATTATATATGTTTGAAACGCAGTCGAAGGCCGCTGAATCAACCAGAGTCATTTGTTTTAAATGCTAAGATACTAAACTCTGGTCGGTTGGATTGATCATCGACTAATAATGTTATGTAGGGTATAACTCGTATAGCATTTATTTTCTTTATCCTTTCCTGTCTTTGCAGTTTCATCTGATTTATAGAGGCGGACACCATAATTATTAACACATCACGCAGATTACCATAGAAAATTATTTCTTTGAAGAGATAAAAAACTAGGTTTGTTCTAAAGAAATCTTTATATTTTAGGTATTTAATATTAACAGTAATTCAACAAACCAATTTGGTATTTTAAATAAATGTAGACAATTTACTTATTACTTCATTCTTGTGAGAGAAAAAATTATACACACACTTTCGTTTGACAAGAAAATTATCTGTCTATATAGTATGTATATATAAATGGATTGCTATTCGCTAGTCTCGCTGAAACTCGGGAACGGCTGAACGGACTTATCTTATCTTATTCTTGAAATGAACGTGGAGGTCTAGGGAAAACCTTAGGTGAGAAACATTCTCCTTTTCTTGTAGCGTCAATTTAAACTTTATTACTATTCAATAAAGTTTATCTTAAATTACACTCACTCATTGCTCTCTAAGGCGGATGTCAGAGTCTGCACGAGAAACTAAGCGATAATATTAGGCGAGCGATGAACCACTGCATGTTTTTTCCATATGCAATCGCTCGCAAGATGTCAGATCGCATAAAAGACAATAATTGGAAGAATACTGTTTCGCGTGTTCGCGCGTCGAAAAATCGTCATCTTTGTTTATTTACGCACCACAAAACAAAACAAAATATTATTTATCAGAAAGCTTTAAACTGTTTAACATACTCTACGAGTATCATAACTGTGTGTGTCTGTCAATATCAAATTGAAACCTTATAAATAGCCAGTTTTTCTAGTAAATTCTGTTTTAAAAAAAAGCAACACCATGTGTTATTAATCGAAAATAATAATAAAACTTCATTTGTACAAAAAAAAAATTTTCATTGTTACGGATTTCTTTTTTTTTTTGTTCTTTTAATTATCGATTGAGGCAGTACGAAATTTGCCGGATCAGCTAGAGTATCATATTTACATTACTGGCTATTAAATTACAACAGTCGTAAACTGTGGTTTGATTACCGTTTATTCTTAATGCGCGCGTGTTTGAAAGCTCAGATCTTTATTTACCGTTGGTGTCAGCGATTGAGTGAGTGGTGCTAATTGAGCGAGAAATTTTTATAAAATTGATTAAATACAATTTACGATGCCGAGGAGAAGACGACTTGACTTAACGTGCGAGAGCTTTCTAAGGTGAAATTGACAGAATCCACATATTAAATGTATTAGAAAATGGTCAATTAGTTTATTTTCAACAACTAGTTTATTTTCGAACTAGTTTATTTTATTATCGAACACGGCAGACAGAGCGGCACGTTCACCGTCGACAAACATTAAAAAATTTCTTCACAGTCTGTCAGACTGATGATTTTGATCGCACATATTTTCTGTATGCTGATAGGTCACGCTATTACGTATGTAATGCATCAACGATATTGTTTCTGCGTCGAAAACAAGGACCACTAGTTGAAGGACATCCAAACGACGCTCTGGGTCGCTTCTACACAGTACATCCAAATAACGATTAATGTGGAATATTTGCAGTTATTGTTGGTGAATGTTCGTGGTTCGACATCGTTTAAGCTACTGAGAACTGGACTGTGTGCGACTTACCGTGAGACATGTCAACTATTACATTTATTTAGAAACGATGTGCACTGGGACGAAGGTCTCCGTAATATCTTCATCGCCGCATAAAATTCGTACGTTGTTTGCAATTATCATATCGACTTGTTTCCCTCCGAATCCAAAAAATTTGTACGTTAAGTATAGAGATGACATGTCTGGGGAAATTTTGCATCGCGTGCGCTCAAACTTTGAATCCTACACTACAAAGGACTGCAAAAATTTACAATGAAGCATTGATCACGATAGAAGATACATACAGTTGCGAGCATTGAAATAGTAGTGCCTATTGGCCAAGAGAGTTTTGCTTTAAATTTTGTTTCTTTTATGATATTGCCGTCGATCATTATTTTAGTTATATTGTCTGAAGTATAACGGTCCTGTTATTCACAACAATAAGTGTGAAATACTTACCGTTAATTTTTTAGAGCCAGTTTTATTGGGATATCTGTTTTTATGAGCGAGCAATAGAATAGTAGTGAGCGGTGAGCTGATTGCAAACAGATAACTTTTACTAAAAAATATTTAATTTTATCAAACAAAAAGTAAGTTTCCAAATCTTTTATTTATTATTCAACGCAAAAAGCAAAAAAAATATGACTTTGTCCCTTTTATTGGGTCGCGGGAAGCACTGTAGTGAAGAAAAACGAGAATGTATTCAATCTGTATAAACAACGGTAAATCCTACAAGGCAGTAGAAAGACTTGTAGGGTGTTAAGCCACAACGATTTGCAACGCAATTAGTTATAAAAAAAAGACGAAAAAAGGGGCACAAGATGGATTCTTTCTGAGAATTTTACACGAATAGTTGTAAGATGCGCCAAGACTGGACCTAGAATGTCAGCTATGGAGATTCGGAATGAACTTAACCTAGCCGGCGGTGTTCATACAGTGAGAAGACTTCTACATTAACATATTTTATATGTCCGCAGTTCTCGAAAAGGACCGTTATAAAAAAAAAATCATGTAGCAAGACGTCTTAAATTCGCCAAAGGACACCTGAGTTGGCCGATTGAGAAATGGCGAAACATTTTGTGGATAGACGTGTCGAAAGTTGTTCTATTCGGCGGTAAAGGGTCCCATAATACAGAGTACGACCCCAGATTCAGCACAAAAACTTTGAAGCATGGCGGTTTGAATATCATGGTTTGGGCTGTTTTTCTTACAGGCCCAATTTTTTTGTGTAGTCCCAATTCACAAGATTACTGGCATAATGGACCGATACACATACGTGGATATAATGGAGCATATTATGATACCATTTGCTGAAGAGGACATGCCGCTGAAAAGGATATTTCAGCAGGATTATGACCCGAAGCACACCAGTAGGGTGGCAAAATAGTGGTTTCGGGCCAATGGAGTTGAGGTCATGGATAGGCCAGCTCAATCCCTTGGCCTCAATCCTATTGAAAACCGTTGGGCAGATGTTAAGAAAGCCGTGTGAAAGGATAAACACAAAAACAACAACGAGTTGTGGACCGTAATGCAGCAATCACGGCAGAGCATACCACTGAAAAGATGCCGCAGTCTCGTAGATTCTCTGAAGAAGCGATGTATTGCTGTTATCAAAAATCATGGCCATTATACCAAGTACTAAGTTCTCCTATAGACGAAACTTGCAAAAATACTTCAGTGTTTTTTTAAAAAAGTTTTTAGTACTTTACTACTATTTTACTGCTCCCCAAAATTTTCATAAATAAACACATCTTTGTAAATAAACATATCTTGTACATATTCAAATCTAAATATTTTTAGTAATAAACATAGCCTGGAAAATATGATCCACTTTTGCATTTCAACGGATGTTAAAATTGTTTGGCATTTTACATAACTCACAGATATGTAAAGCTCTAACACCCACTACTATTTCACTGCTCGCAGCTGTATGTGTTTATTGATGGCCAAATAAGTTTCGGAATCACAAAAAACGTGAACATTTCACTTTTATATGTCAGAACTTTATTTTTTTTTTTACCTTTCGGCACACAGCGTAAAATAAAATTTATATTTTCGAGTTATAAGTAAAGATGTCGTAGCGTAATTTTAATAAAGTGAAATTAATCAAGTTTTGGAGTGGAGTGCAGAAGAGTGTTTTGGATATGATTCTGCGATTGATCAAAATTAGCTGAAAGTGATGACTCGGATATAGACTTTACTAATGATAATAGTGACCGCAACAATACCAAAGATGATTTTGAGACTGATGAAGTCAAGCCTGCATTAACACAAATACTTAAACATACGTTTGAGTTTTCTTCATGACTGAGATCGTTTAAATTTACTAGTAGATTAGGATTGTAAGAAAGATTTCCGACAACTATTTATTTAATTGTTCTAGAAACAAGTAAATATGTACAACAATGGTTAAATCAAGCTACTGTTACCAGATATTCGCAAAAAAAGCAATGTGTTCCAACAATAAGCCCTGAAATGGAGTAGACCTTTAGACTTATACTTCTGATGGTTTTGGTTAGAGCCGAATCTACAACAGGCAATTGGTCCAAAGACGTGCTGCAAAATTTTTCAATTCCCACTTGCCCACAGGGGGGTGTGCTATCACCCCTGCTATGGAGTCTTGTCGTGGACGACCTGTTAGTACTGCTAACGGACAATGGGATCCGCAGTTGTATGTGGACGACGTTTTAATTATAGCCAGAGGCAAATTTGAGGATACTCTCTGTGACCTAGTGCAACGAGGTCTAAATCAGGCAAAGGGGTGGTGTAGTGGGGTTGAATTAAATATCAACCCCTCCCAGACGACCGTAGTCCCGTTCACAAGATGTAGGTCCTTACTCGGTCTCAGGAACCTCACACTTGGGGTGGAGAGATAGAGAGGACCAAAAAGGTCAACTATCTTGGTCTCACGCTGGATTCCACTTTGCGGTAGAAGCAGCATGTTAATCTAACCTTGGTCAAAGTGACAAAAGCATTAATGGTCTGCAATCGCCTGGCGGGAAATTCCTGGGAATGTAAGCCAAGGATTGTTAGGTGGTTGTACACTATGATTTTGCGACCGATAATCACGTACGGGGCGGTGGCCTGGGCCTTAATAGCGTCGCAGATTTCGGTAGGGCTCTAACTATCGAAACTGCAACGACAAGCCTGTGTCTGCATGACGGGCGCACTGCAAACCTGCCCAACGGCAGCTCTGGAGGTCCTGCTTTAACTCACACCGCTTCATTTAGTGATCGGTCAAGTAGCCAAGCACACACTTCTGCAAATAACGGCAGAGGGGTGTGGCAAAGGCAAGGTAATCTAGTCCCAGATGATGGAAGAGATAAGTGGCAATATACCATTAGCCCTCCTCCCGAAGGCCAGCATTACCAAAACAATTAACTTTACGAAGAAGTTTGAGATCATCCTCGGCAGTAAGGATGAGTGGAAATACTCCACTCTCGAGCTGATGCTGAGGAATAGTATGTTGAGTTGGTACACTGACGGCTTGAAAACTTCGGAGGGAATTGTGCAAAGATTACGGGTCCACGCACCAAGCCCTCAATACCTATGAGAAGCTTTCCGAGCATTTTCCAGGCAGAAGTCTTTGGCATAAGTCGGTGCACAGAGATAAACCTCCGTCGCTACTATCGCAATGAGTGAATAACCAGAGGAGGGCTAATGGTATATTGCCACTTATATCTTCCATCCTTAGCGATAGTTAAGCGGCACCAACGATCTCCTCCTACGACAATTTCCACGACTGCCGGTTCTACGTACCGGAATTGACTCGGATTTTATCCGATCAAGGGCAGTCCTTTCGGCGATCTAACCCCGTTTGGATCGGTAAGTGTTAATTTGTGTGTGTCGTCATTACAGCAACGCCTTGCAGCAGGGTTGCTCCGTATCATCCTGACTCGTGCTGGCATTAAGTTCAACCCGGGCCCGGAGGAATCTTTCTGCTGCGTATGCGCAAAACGGCTCCATCCAAACTCCACCTCGGTCAGGTGCAATACATGCAATGGATGGAGCCATCTTAAGACCTGTTCTGGCCTTAAGGCTCATAGGGAGATTTACGTGGCCCCATGTTGCCCATGCAATACTGCGACTCAAGCCTCTACGGCTGTGCAATCTGCACTCAGTTCGCGCGATGCCCGCCACTCAACCCGAGTAGCCAACAGAGGACCTCCACGGTCCCCAGGAGCTCAATCAGGCAACATAGCTCCCGCTCTGACTTGTTATAACCTGGCGACCTATGCTAACTCTCGCATCAGACCATCTGCCCATAATTATCTCGATCGAGAAGCCTCCTGATTTTGTTTCTGTGAACAACCGTACCTTCATTAACTTTAAAAGAGCTAATTAGGTCGGCTTCACAGAATTAACTGAGAGCACCTTCGACGCTCTACCTATTCGTACGGACGTATGCGTTGGCGAACGCCAATTCCGCAAGGTGATCGCAGCAGCTACCGCTCGTTTCATCCCGGCAGCTACTCTCCACCGGTGTGAGTAAGCTTTGGGCTACTGTTCAAGCTTTGTCTAACCCGAAGAGACATGACGACCTAGTTGAAGTTCAATTCAATGGTCATGCCTCTTCGCACCCGAAGAAGTGCGCGGGCTACTTTAGCCGGCAGTTTACACTGCACCCTTCGGTAGACAAAGCTAAACGATGTGTTAACCGACGGCTGCGCAAAATGCCAAACGAAGGCGCGCCACTTTCACCGATGAGGAGGTTCAGGGTGTCATCAACAAGGCAAAATCTTCCAAATCCATTGGCCCTGACGGAATCAACATGCTAATGTTAAAGCATCTAGGCTCGACGGGAGTAAGATATCTCACCAAGGTCCTCAACCTGTCGCTGACCACTCTTCAAATATCCGATGTGTGGGAAGTCGGAAGAGTGGTCCCACTACTGAAACCTGGGAAACCCGCCATTAAAGGGGAATCTTATCGTCCGATAACTCTCCTCTCCCCAGTAGTGAAGACACTTAAGGCCTTGTTACTCCCGACCTTCACTCACCACCTGAGCCTAGCCAGCCACCAGCATGGATTCCGAAAAGTGCACAGCACCACCACAGCACTTAGCGTCATAAACGCCCGGATAGTTCGTGGCCTCAACCAGAAACCACCTTGCGAAAGAACGATCCTCGTAGCGTTGGACCTGTCAAAAGCTTTGACACGGTCAACCACACAACGCTATTGGAGGACATTGAAAAAACTACGCTCTCTCCAGGGCTATAGAGGTGGACCATAAACTATCTGAACGGTCATCAGTCATCCGTACTATTTCATCTAAACTGAGGAGAATCAAACAGGGGGTTCCGCAGTGTGGTGTCCTCTCCCGCTACTGTTTAACTTCTATATCTCGAAACTCCCTCAACCACCAGAGGGGGTTTCCTTAACCTCGTACGCCGATGATTGTACGATATTGACGTCGGGCAATGGAATCGATGGCATGTGTAAACAGCTACCTCTCCGACCTTTCTCGTTTCCTCACTGCACGGAACTTAACACTCTCCCCCACCAAATCCACAGCGACCATATTTACGAACTGGACGAAGGAATATAGACTTGAACTTAATATTGCAGTCGACGGCGTCAAAATTACAACTGTCAATAGCCCTAAGATTTTAGGCGTAACCTTCGATAGTCTATGCTCCATCTCTCCCCATACGACCGCGGTTATCGCCAAAGTACAGAGCCGCAACAAAATCCTCAAGTCGCTAGCCGGCAGCACATGGGGAAAAGACAAAGAAACATTGTTGGCAACATACAAGGCAATCGGCCAGCCAGTCCTAAATTACGCAGCTCCCATCGAACATCTACATAGTGAGACGCTTATGCTCCCAGTTAAGGAGCACAATGAACTTTTCTCCAAGCAGTTCCTGCTGGGATGTTTTCGCAGAAACCACCCCTGCAGCCACCTGCTTGGAGCGGAACCGCCTCCTAGGAGCATCAAAAGGCCCTTCCTGGACTATGTCGACGACATCGTATAGTACGCCGACCGGACTTCGATCGCAACGGACTTTCGACAGGCACTGTCCGCCATTCACAGTGGAGCCATCAACACTTCACCGACTCCCTTCCCGTGAATGGCGTTCTTGGAGTCAAACCACCACCTATAGCAGACGAAAAGCTCCAGCCGCCGCGAGAAACGCGAGTGACCCTTAAGCAACTTCTTTCTGGATACTGTAGCAGGTTAAACTCCTACTTATCCAGAATAGACCCTGACATACCTAATGTATGTCCTGACATGCAACGAATCCCCGCATGACACTGATCACCTCTTTGCATGCCCTATGAACCCCACTCATCTAACACCCTCCTCCCTTCGGCCTACCGTTCGATGACGTCGACGACAATACAAGTGATACTTACCACCCAAACGGGGATTAGTATCCCGTTAAAACAACAACATCTCCTTCTACGAGATCAAATCGTTACTAGTGCAGGAGTGCGGAGAACGGTTGAACAGCATATGGCAGGACCAGAATCCTTTACTGGGGTGGGTCCCCATACCTTAAAAGAGTTGCTCCGCAAGGAAGAAGGAGTGAGCAGATAAAAGCAGTGGCAACGAGCACAAGGTATGCGACATGCCAAGTTGAGGTACAATAAGAGCAGGTTTAAAGTTGTAATTAATCTCCCTAGGGATAAACTCAGGCTACTGGCTTTTACACCGCCCACTGCAATCTAACTGGCATTTATATAACATGGGCCTATCCTCTTGCGCTAACTGCCGGTTCTACGACAGGGAGCCTGAAACACCGGAACAGGTGCTAACCGACGGCACACCAGTCTGTAGTCAAAGGTTTAAAGCCCTTGGATCCATGTTTCCGGAGAGGGATCGCATCGCCTCACTAGCCCTTCTTCTTCTTTACTGGCGTAGACACCGCTTACGCGATTATAGCCGAATTAACAACAGCGCGCCAGTCTTTTCTTCTTTTCGCTAAGTGGGGCCAATTGGATATTCCTTCCAACGGAGTGGAGGTATTCCTCTTCCTCTGCTTCCCCCGGCGGGTACTTCGTTGAATACTTTCAGAGCTGGCGTGTTTTCGTCCATTCAGACAACATGACCTAGCCAGCGTACCCGCTGTCTTTTAATTCGCTGAAATATGCCAATGTCATCGTATATCTCGTACAGCCCATCGTTCGATCGAATACGATATTCGCCGTGGCCAACGCGCAAAGGACCATACATCTTTCGCAGAACCTTTATCTCGAAAACTCGTAACGTCGACTCATCGGTTATTGTCATCGTCCAAGCTTATGCACCATATAGCAGGACGGGAATTATGAGCGACTTATAGAGTTTGGTTTTTGTTCGTCGAGAGAGGACTTTACTTTTCAATTGCCTACTCAGTCCGAAGTAGCATCTGTTGGCAAGAGTAATCCTGCGTTTGATTTCTAGGCTGACATTGTTGGTGGTGTTTACGCTGGTTCCAAGATAGACGAAATTATCTACAACTTCAAAGTTATGACTGTCAACAGTGACGTGAGACCCAAGTCGCGAGTGCGACGACTGTTTGTTTGATGACAGGAGATATTTCGTCTTGCCCTTATTCACTGCTGGACCCATTTGTTTTGCTTCAGCGCGGCATAAAGGCAGCTCCTTTTCATGCTGTCGCAAGCAGCTTTGAAATCGACGAAGAGTCTTTTCCAAGATTTGGCGCATAGTGAATATCTGGCCGGTTGTTGATTTGCCAGGTTTAAAGTCACACTGAAAAGGTCCAATCAGTTTGTTGACGGAGGGCTTTCATTTTTCACACAATACGCTCAACAGAACCTTATATGCAATGTTGAGGAATCTAATCCCACGGTAGTTGGTGCATATTGCGAGGTCGGCTTTTTTATGGGTTGGGCATAGCTCACTTAAATTCCAATCGTTGGGCATGCTTTCGTCCGACCATTCTTTACAAAGAAGCTGATGCATGCTCCTTATCAGCTGTTCGCCGCGGTGTAGGTGTGCGTAAGGAGTTTGAAATGCCATCCCACAGTTCCCTTATGCCGAGTTGTTGACGAATGCTCCCAGAGAGCAGGAGTTCAAGCCGAGTAGAAAATCGTTCGGCTATCTGTTGTGATTACAGCTTCTCGACGTCGAACCTTCCTTGTGTTTGTTGACGTGCATTTTTTGCTGCACAGGGGCGAGTGCGAATCTTGGCTGCAACAAGATAGTGGTCTGAGACGATGTTAGGACCTCGGAGCGCACGCACATCTAAAACACTGGAGACTTGTCTTCCGTCTATCACAACATGATGGATCTGGTTGGTAGGTTTTCGATCCGGAGACAGCCAGGTAGCTTGATGAATCTTCTTGTGCTGGAATCTAGTACTACAGATAACCATATTTCGGGCCCCGGCGAAGTCGATCAGCCTCAACCCATTTGGGGATATTTCGTGGTGGAGGCTGAATTTACCGACCGTAGTGCCAGAGATACCTTCTTTGCTCACCTTGGCGTTAAAGTCGCCAAGCATGATTTTGACATCGTGGCGGGGGCAGCTCTCATAAGTGCGCTCCAAGCGCTCATAGAAGGCGTCTTTGGTCACATCGTCCTCCTTTTCCGTCGGGGCGCAAATCAGCGATATGTTGAAGAGCCTCGCTTTGATGCGGATTGTGGCTAGACGTTCATTCATTGGGGTGAATGATAGTACTTGGCGACGGAGTCTCTCTCCCAACACGAATCCGACACCAAACTTGCGCTCCATATGGCCACTGTAGTATATGCCACAAGGACCTGCTCATCTCTGTTCTTGTCCTGTCCATCGCATTTCTTGGACGGCGGTGATGTCAGCCTTTATTTTCACGAGGACATCAACCAGCCGGGCAGCAGAACTTTCCCAATTAAGGAACCGGACATTCCAGGTACATGCCCTCAATTTGTAGTCCTTATTTCGTTTGCCATGGTCGTCATCAAAAGGGTGGTCACTCATCCGAGGCTTGTTGTTCCTTTTCATTGATTGTTTTTTTTTTACGTGTCGGGGATGTTTCGCTTTCTCACCTTAGCTCGCCGTCAAACGGATGTTCTTAGGCTACCCAGAGGATACTTGGTCAAAGACCGGAAGTCGTGAGCTGCTTGGGTCATACGTAAGAGAATCGTTTCTGGCAACTCCCAAGTGAATGGCGATCAGAGAACCCTCCTCACTTGCGTAAACTTCTACACATGACTCCTCGCCTCACTAGCTCCCGGTAGAATATTGGACTTTATCAATGTCCTGGGGCTAAGTGAGTCCTTGTGATTTAGGAGAGGGCACAATAGACCTAAGGTCGCGGTGCATTCCTCATTTATCAATCTTACCTTATCAATTGCTTCCCAAATTATACTCAACAAAAGTACAAAAATATTGAATTTCTATCCTTTTGTTTTTAAGTCATATCTAACATTGCTTCTTCTTAAAAATTAGGCTAATAATTAAATATACATATAAGTCCATAATTAACCTCACAGTTTTTTTTTTATTAAAAATCATCTGAATGCCTTGAAAATTGGACCAAATTTTTGTGGAGGTATCAACCTGTCCTGTTTAATTTGTTTATACCCCTTGCTATAAGTCAACAGGTTAGCACAAATGTCCCTTTGATATTGTTTAACATTTTTTAAACTTATATCTTAACTAATAAACATTTAATACTGAGTGGATTTCGCCTTGCTGATCGGATTGGGTAGCGATTCGAACAATTTCCCAATATAATTTAAGAAAACTGACGATCAAGAGTTTTCAACTGACCCCTCTTTAGAGGAATACAGCCAGTCAGATTCGAACACCTTACGATCCGATATCCCCATACATTTTTTTTGCTTACCGAATATGATAGTAAAAATTTCATATCCTAACACGTAGGATTTTCGATTTATGAAAAATATTATAAAGTTATATTAAATTACAGCATGTAAAAAGCCAAATTGTGTTTATAGGGTTTAAAACGCCAAAAGCCGAAATAGTTGACTTTCTATAAATTTTGTAGTCAAGGTAGTCAGTAGTCCTTTGCTTCCTAATTTGTAAATCCTACTTCGTATTTAAATCGAACTGCAAAGCTACGGCTTGTTCTAGCAGGTTATGCCTACGCGTTGTGGTGGTGTCGCTTTTGTTTTAATCTTGGTATCTTTCCGTCGCTGAGATGAGTTACGGTTGGCAAAGAGAAGTTTTTAGTTTTGAGGTTTATACGTGAAATAAGGTTCAGAAACGTGGTTATGTTAATCCTGCGGACAGTTTTTACTATATACAGTATGTGGCCAGTTTATCGTTTAATCAAAATTACTAAAATAACAAAAATAGCATATCGTAAATATTTTGGATGTGCTCTTGGTAGTGAAAATCGGAGTCGGTGGCCTCAGAGAACGTATAATATAGAACTGTCAAGAGCTAACAAAATTCTATTAGTGGATTTCACCACTTTTGGCTCAGAAGGGGAAGTTTTAACAGAAATCAGTGAACAGAGCTGAACATTCAATGAAAATTATGCTCAGAAATATATTACAGATTATATATTATATTCTTATACGTTTTTATGCAATCATATATTGATGTTATTGAATTGATAACATTATTATTAAATTATGCTATTTTCAAGGTAATATTTGTAGTTAATGTCCAAATAAAAGATACTTTCTAAATATTTTTTGTCTTTGGTAATAATATATAATTTCATATGCATGTATATATGCTATATATGTGATATACTATCTACAATAAAAACTTGATACATTGTAAATCACAGCCTTTATCATTTAAAACGTTCATACGCATCTATCCTTCAGATATGTACTTATGTACAACGTAAATACAAATAAATTTCAAATCAAGATATTATCATTTATCAGTAATATAATATGCGCGCACTGCTCTATGTGTACATACACACATACATATATGCGTATTACATTGCCACACAACTAATATATGCGTACACATTTAAATATGTGCATATGATATTCTCACATAAATAATGAATACACAATAGACTTCTGCATGAATACACCCATAACGGCAAATGAATTACTTATTCTAGAAGTGGGCACACTTCTTTTTCTGTACAGTATAATTGAGTGTGAGTGAATAGGGAAATATTGACTGGATTGACAGACAGCGTTTCCACTCACTTTATAGTTGTACAGCTATTAATGAGTACAGCAACATTGGTGTGCAGTCAACGCACTGTACAGTGTTTTGGTGTGCAGTTTACTTACTGTACAGTGAGAGAAACTTCATGACTGGTATGTCATATGCAAGAATAAGATAAAAAAACATTGGTTTTTTTTTCGTTGAAAATGTATTTATTATAAAAAATAGAGCTTAGCAACTAATAATATTTTAATTCAAAGTAATTATATTAATTATTTTATGTTACAAAAGATTCTATATTTAATTCACAATCTGCACCAACTACCGTGGGATTAGCCTCCTCAACATCGCATATAAGGTTCTGTCGAGCGTATTGTATGAAAGATTAAAGCCCACCGTTAACAAACTGATTGGACCTTATCAGTGTGGCCTTAGACCTGGTAAATCAACAACCGACCAGATATTCACGATGCGCCAAATCTTGGAAAAGACCCGTGAAAGGAGAATCGACACACACCACCTCTTCGTCGATTTCAAAGCTGCTTTCGACAGCACGAAAAGGAGCTGCCTTTATGCCGCGATGTCTGAATTTGGTATCCCCGCAAAACTAATACGGCTGTGTAAGCTGACGTTGAGCAACACGAAAAGCTCCGTCAGAATCGGGAAGGACCTCTCCGAGCCGTTCGATACCAAACGAGGTTTCAGACAAGGCGATTCCCTATAGTGCGACTTTTTCAACCTGCTTCTGGAGAAAATAGTTCGAGCTGCAGAACTCAACAGAGAAGGTACCATCTTCTATAAAAGTGTACAACTGCTAGCGTATGCCGATGATATTGATATCATCGGTCTCAACACCCGCACCGTTAGTTCTGCTTTCTCCAGGCTGGACAAGGAAGCAAAAGAAATGGGTCTGGCAGTGAACGAGAGCAAGACGAAATATCTCCTGTCATCAAACAAACAGTCGTCGCACTCACGACTTGGCACTCACGTCACTGTTGACAGTCATAACTTTGAAGTTGTAGATAATTTCGTCTATCTTGGAACCAGCGTAAACACCACCAACAATGTCAGCCTAGAAATCCAACGTAGGATAACTCTTGCCAACAGGTGCTACTTTGGACTAAGTGGGCGATTGAGAAGCAAAATCCTCTCTCGACAAACAAAAACCAAACTCTATAAGTCACTCATAATTCCCGTCCTGCTATATGGTGTAGAAGCTTGGACGATGTCAACAACGGATGAGTCGACTTTGCGAGTTTTCGAGAGAAAGGTTCTGCGAAAGATTTATGGTCCTTTGCGCGTTGGCCACGGCGAATATCGCATTCGATGGAACGATGACCTGTATGAGATATACGACGACATTGACATAGTTCAGCGAATTAAAAGACAGCGGCTGAAAGTATTCGACGCAGTACCCGCCGCGGGAAGCAGAGGAAGAGGAAGACCTCCACTCCGTTGGAAGGACCAAGTGGAGAAGGACCTGGCTTCTCTTGGAATATCCAATTGGGGCCACGTAGCGAAGAGAAGAAACGACTGGCGCGCTGTTGTTGACTCGGCTATAATCGCGTAAGCGGTGTCTACGCCAGTAAAGAAGAAGAAGAAGAATTATGTAGAGCAACGGAAAACGGTCTTTGTTAATTGACCACCACTGCAGAACATCAAAATCCTCACTGTAAGGTTTATTAACTCTCTCTGAATAGGTTGGGAATAATCTGCAAAAATATTATCTATTTCCTGTATGGGTTTAACTAATTTTTCAATATCAACATTTTGGCTATTTATATTAATAACTATCGCCATTTCTTCAATGTCTTTGACAATGACTAAATCTGTGAATTTTGACAATTATTTGTGGGTTTGTATGTAATATAATGGTAATACATAATTTTATTGCAATAAAAATTTACATTTTCTTGTACGTTCATTGCACGAGCGTTATTTTCTTTACCATCTATGCTTATGCACGTGTTGAATAATACTGAACTCATCTGCACAGTTGTATAATAGCTCAGGCAAGCTGTCCTTATAATTTCGCTTAATGTACAGCGTATTAAAAAAAGCCAAATGTGGTACTCACTCACGAAGAGTACAACTATATACTGTTCTCACTCTAAGTGATAACAATAAAAATGTTGTGCTACCTACTTCTGCCCTAAGAGGTATACTGTACAGCAAAGAATGAGTGCAGTATTTTTAAGAACACTACACTACTGTACAGGTCTGTTAAGCTAGATATGGGTACATTCATGCAGGAGTCTAATACACAATATACATATCGCTCATTTGCTGCAAGACCGGCATAAGTCAAAAAAATCGATTTGCCAGAAAACGCGTTTAAAGTTTTCAACTGACTATAATCTTACACGGAAAACAGGAAATATATTCTCTTCTCAAGCGGAGCATATAAGAGGTATTCATATGAATTTTTCGCTCAACATGAAGTATGATATAACGAACAATTCTGCAGCGTTTACTCAAAAATCACGTTTTTTGATTTATGCCGGTCTTGCAGCAAATGAGTGATATGTATATGCGTTCACATGTAGATATGTCACCCACAAAAATTACAAATATTGTTATACAAAAAAACAATCGTCAGAAATCAATATGGCCGACGTCAAAATTTATATTAAATTACACAACAACAAAATTTTCATTCATGAACGCAAGCGCACATTCAACGAGCAAATTTGATTCATTTATCCTCTCCCCGAGCATGCCTTTACCTACAAGCAGCTCTTAGCGAGGAAGGTAAAAGCTAAGGTTCATAAGTTGAATAAATTTTTGAAATGTATGAGAAGGAAAAAGCGACAACCCCGCAAATATAAGTATTAAAATATATTTGATTATAAATGACAATATAGTTTATTTGTCGATTTTCAAGTTCAGAAATGTTTCATAGAAAATGATTTTATGATTTTATGACTTTACGATAATTTCGATTGTTTTAAGTACCACTTGCTTAAGTATCCGCACTGTCTTATTTGCCATATCACATTTTTATTTTTAACAAACCACAAAAATCTGTATGTTTGATTGTGGCACACGACCAGATTGACTGTATTTGTCAAGGAATGTAAAAAATATTTTGTAATTCTGAAATATTTTTACGGGACTCGCAAAAATCTACGTCGGTATGTATACAAGCTCACACATAAACATTCATATTTATGCTGGTTTGTAGGCGAAGCTGTTACAGCGGCAAGGGAAGCGGTGACAATCGGCGACCATTTGGTTATTTTATTCGGCACAGCTTGGATTTTTTACCAACACTATGTTATGACGCTTTGTCGTCGCGTCAGTCCTTCGACACCTTGACTGTTTGACAAAACGTGAAGTTCGGCCATTGGTTGTCCGTGACAACGGAGTTTTCGTATGAAACAATGAGTTTATGTGTATATTTACAAACAAAGTTGTGCGTAGACAAAATTACAAAAATGAATGATTATTTCAAATTTGTTAACATGAAGACAAAACTACATACATATGTGAATATGTGAGCATTATGCCAATGGTTTTTTTTTTAAATCTTTTTACAAGTACACATAATTACATGTATATGCGAATCTGTGCGACGGCTTTTAATATGTTATCAAAACTTCTAATGCCCAAAGCAAATAAATACTTACATATGCATATAAATGTATATCTTATCAAACGTACATTAATTAAATGTTTAGGTAATAATACATATATGACTGTACTATTCATTTCATTATATTTAATAGAATTTATCATTAAATAGGTCAAATTGCACATATGTACATATACACTTATATATGTGCTTTGATATCAAATATAGTGTATCTATAATAATATCTATAATGATATCCATAGTCGTTTGCGCAATATGCGAATCTGTAAGCGTACATTTCTAAACATTGAAATTAGCATTATTTTTCTCATTTAACACTGAAAATGCTCAATTCTGCTATTTTCGACCCCTTCATGTTAAATGTTGGTGAAATCCGCTAATAATATTTTTGTGGTGAAACCCACTAATAGAAAAGAGTACCCCTCCAAAAAATGAAATATCGTAAATTTGGCAACGCGGTGAACCTTCTCAATAATACACGTTCTCTGGTGGCCTTCGCACGCGTGTTGTCCAACTTGTGCTGCAAGTCTAAGCTACTGATTACAGGGTAAACGATTTTTTATGCCCTTTGCGGTTCCAATGATTTGGTGAGAACCATTTCAACGACTGATACTTTTGTATGATAAAAGTGTCTGTTTTTTTCAAGGAGCAACAGGCTGCCCCAGCAAATTTTTTATTGGGATGTGATGATGAAGGAGTTATTGGGCTGAAGACTACAACAGTGGAATTTACTGGCATCAGGAACGAGATTAATCATTTCAAGTACTCGTAATCCGCAACTTATGGAGGAGAGCGATAAGCATCATAAGCGGCAGTCAGCATTTGCGAAAAAGTCTGCCCTTCCAAATTATTATTATTTTTTTTCATCTAAAAAGACAACATAACGCCAATCAGACTTTAAAATTACGTAAACACTTAGCCAATAAAGTCTGCGCTCACCCGACACATTTTTTTAAGTGAAGTAAAACAACAACGCGAGATCATAAATATGTTGAAAGTTAATCGCCGGATACAAAGATCATCAACAAAGATTATTACAAATGTAAATATATCCTTTAAAAAAACAATTTGTGCCGAAACTGCTAGAAAATTTTTAAGAAGAGTCGCTCGAAAGAATCATACATTTCACTTGTAAATAGACGAAAGCGCACTGAATTTGCTCATAATTATATGAATAAGTCTCCCGAATTTTGGAAACAAGTTATATTTTCGGACGAAAGTAAATTTTGTATTTTCGGCATAAAATGTCGACAAATTGTGTGGCGCAAACCAGGAACTGCCCTTGAAAAACAAAATCTTGTAGGTACAGTGAAACACGATAGTGGTGGAATTATGGTGTGGGGTTGTAGGTGTGCAATGCAATGGATAAAAGGGGATATTGAAACATTTTAAGAAAGAATTTGAAAAAAGAGTGCAGAGAATCTTGGACTATTTTCAACGTTTTGGTTCCAACACAATAATGGTCCGAAGCATACTGTTGAAATTGTTAGACTTTGGCTTCTGTTCAATAGGCAGCTTAAAACACCCCACAATCACCTAACCAAAATCCTATCACCTACGGGATCCTTTAGAAAAAAAAAAAAACAATTCGTCAGCATACAATAACAAGTATAGAAACTTTACTAAGTGTTATGCAAGCGGGATGGTTCCGGATTACAGCTAAGGAAAAAGATAAGTATCTTACCAACTTATCTTTTCCTCCACACCAAATCGATTGAGTGAAGTTTTAAAACAACGTAGCTATCTAACAAATCTTGAATTTAATTTTTATTTATCATCTTTAATGCCTTTGTAACTAATTTTAGTGCAGAACGCAGACTTTGTGGTGCCTATGTTTATTTGTTCTTACACTAAAATCCAATTATCACCAAACTGAAAATAGGAATATACATTTTTGTATTTACATTTAGAACTTATGACTATAAAAAAACAATACATGTAAAAAATTTGAACTGAATTGTTTATTTACATTGTGTTTTTATTTCACTTAAAAAATGTCTCGAGTGAACGTAGACTTTATTGGTAGTGTTTTCTTTACTATTGTTAGTTTCAAGAGCATTCCTTAGCACCGGAACAATAAACTTTTCGAATAAAAAGAACAGAAAATAGGAAAAAATAATGGGACACTTGTTTTGCAATTGGAAACAGAGTGACGGGCAGATTTTAATCGTACCAAAAAATATGTGAACAGAAAGATTTTTTTGTCGCTGTTCAAGATCAGTAAGAAATAATTATAAAACTTTAAAGAAAACGTGAAATCGAAATGTTAAATCTTTTGCAATGATTGCAGTCATGTTCGTACTATTAATTAAAAAACTAGACAAGCGCAAGCAAGTGATTAGACTGTTTTGGCATATCTTTTTTTTTCAAGGCTTGTTTGAACATAGGAATACACTGAAGCATTAGCCAATGGGTTTGGGTGATCTCGGAGTTTAGATATATATTTCAGTCTCCTGTCCTCTACTTCTTTCTTTATCATAGGAATACCAAGATCTTTGTGGAAATTTTCATTAGGCATGTACCATGGCGAACAAGCGATTGGAACCTTATATCAGTATTAATTGCGGAGGTCGTACCCCATGGTTGAATGCCATACATCCAAATCGGTTTAAGGACTGCACTGTCAGAAAATACTTTAATGTCTAGGCTTAGTTTAATTAAAATCCAATTTAATGTTGCAGTTCTTATCTTTATTCAAGTTACTTCTAGGCTTAGTTTAATTAAAATCCAATTTAATGTTGCAGTTCTTATCTTTATTCAAGTTACTTCATTAGAAATTTGACAGCTGTTTTTGGTCTTAGCGAAATGTAGCATGCTTTCACTTTTGTTCATTTACATTTATAAGTCAGTTGGTCAGCCATTCTTCGATAGAACTTAAATTCTCCGCTACTATTCTTCATGTTATTATGTATCATTTGTTACGGCTCACTAAAGCTGTGTCCTCCGCAGTTAATGTCTGCTCATGTACAGAGTTGGGCTTAAAACACTGCCCTGTGGTACACTAGCCCTTATCGGTCGTTCATCAGATATAAAATCTCCTACTTTAACCATAAATTGTCTATTTTTCAAATAAGACTACAACGTTTTATACAATTTTAAAGGTGAAATGTTTTTAATTTTATATAAAAGGCCTTCACGCCACACCTAATCACTTTTGCAAATACTTTCGAAAAACATGGTAGAAGACTGTTTGTGCTGTATGAAGACGGCTGTGTGAAGCCTTTCCTAAGTTTGTCTATCAAGATAATCTGCGACTTTTTCCATGAAATTGGATAGGATCCGAAACTAAGAATTGCGTTGAAGAGCAAAGAGAGCATCTCTACAGCAATATTTGGCAAGTCAATTAGCATTTTTGGGGTAATATCATACCCTGGCGACTTTTTTGGGTTAAGTTCCTTTATAATTCTAATAATTTCAGAAAGAACTCTTAAAAGACTCGAGTGCCTCGTTAAGTTGGACAGCTTAACGTTTTTCCTTAGACAATTAGGTTGAAATACCTTTTCTAGGTGATTTGCAAAACAATTAGCCTTTTCCTTGTCACTTCGAGCCCAATTTCCACCAAGTCTCGCATAGGCAGGTTGAAGTCAATTGGTGGATTCATGGACTTTCGGGCTTTCCAAAGAAAATTTTGTTGCTTGAATTTGGACACATTTTAGTTTTGAATTCTTTACCGCGTTTAAGCGCTTTTTTTTAATTTACTTACAACAGATTTCTAATGAAGATTTCTCTGTCATTCTCGTCTTGCACGCCTCTTTTCTATTTCACTGTTTGTGATTATTTTTGAAACCAAGCGGCTGTAGCTTTTGTTTGATGTTAATAAGTTAGTTATTATATCATTAGTTCCCTTATGCTTTTGGCTATATCTCTTCCTATATTTATTGTGCACTCAATATTTATGTGGCTACTCACGTATTCTTTATATTTTAGCCAATTCGATTTATAAGATGTTATACTCACTTTTGGATCAATATGCTCACATAGTTCTATTAGTAGTTAATAAATAATGTTTTTGAAACATCGACGGGGATTTCAATATTTTTGCTAGGAGAAATATTTGTCATTTGATTACGACAGACAATTTCGTTTTTAAGTCTTTATATACAGGGAAACCCCTATAGTTTGCAGTGTGATTTCCCCCACAATTACTACATTTTTTATTCAAATCCTCTATTTTAAGAATACATTATGAAGTAGGAAGTAGATCACCATATACCACACAGACACTGCGTAGGGTGAAATATGCTTTCGTGTGTCCATACTCTTTGCAGATTGGGCATTATATTTGGAAAACTATAAAGCGATTTTTGGTATATTTGCATCGAAAACAAAAATCGCTTTATAGTTTTTCCAAATACTCTCCCTTAAGATCTGTACAGTTTTGCATGCGCTTGAACCAACTGTGGAAGCACTTTTGTAACTCCGATTTAGGTATCTCCACAATATAACTTTTAAACTTATCAATTTCAGTTGATGTGTGGGAGCTAGCATTGTATCGAGTGATCAACCAACCGGCGGTTGGTTTTCCTATTTTTTTGAAAAACAACTTGGAAACAAACAATCTACTGCTGTGCGCTATTCCAGTGGTATGATTACGAGAAATCCAGTTTTTTCAAAAAAAAAGGTTAAATATTTGCGTGGAATTGCTTTGTGCGCGAACAACTTGATTTGGATTCGGCTCCTCTTTGAAACACCCATACAGTCAACTGATGTTCACTTTCCGGCTAAACGCGTAAATCCACGATTCATCACTTGGCACGATGTCATAGACCTGCTTTGAAGCACTGCTATCGTATTTTGTTAATATTTCTGGATCAATCGACACAAGCCCGTTTTTTGGGCGATTGAAAAATGTTACGGGATAGTTGCCTCCATCTCACGATAGGTCACATGACGATTTTGCAATATCTGTTTGCGCACAGCATCAATAGTTTCCGGAACAATAACTGATTTTGAACAACCTTCCCGAAATTTATCTTGTTATTTATTATATCTTCGATAAACACTGGTCTTTGATGTAGCGTCATCGTCAAAAATTGAATCTGTACACTCTTGATGAATTAATCCACGCGAAAATGTTAGCGATTTATTTCCATTTTTTGGTCGAGAAGAATATTTTAAGTTACTGTAAACAGCACAAATGGAGCTTGTATATTAAAACGCTATAAGTTTATATACCATTAATAATGTAAAATTTTACTATAAAATTTTGGGTTTCCTGATTGCAACACTAGTGTTGCAAAATCCCGAAATATAAAAGGCAACTTACGTATACGTAAAGCACACACTTAAGGAAAGTTACCACACTCAAAGCTGTCTGTGGAAATATTACCCTTCTGGCGTTTTTTGCTGCATTTAAAAATTAGTAAAATCTGTTAATTTAAAAAATCCTTCGAAGAGAGTTAATGCAGTAACGAGATATTTCGTTTTGCAGTAAAGATATTAAAGTTGGGATGCATGTGCACCGAAAACAGACATCCACTACCTTAGGAACTTCTTTACTAAATGGAACCAAATTTGTTGTATAACTCTATTGACAACCTAGTGTTGTAGTTTGAAAATAGCTTATTATCGCACCTACTTTTCATATAACAAAATTTTAAACACATACCAATATATAGTATATGTAAGTTGTTAACAGAATAAACTTTTGCACTTTTTTTTTGGTGCCTTCATTGATGATAATTGAAGGCGTGAAAAATTTGTGTGCCTTTATAATTTTTATACGCTTTAAAAATTTTTCTTTAGAGTATAATAGTTTTGATGACCTAACGGGTCCTTGCTTCATCTAACCTTTTCAACGGTTGATTTCCCTTGTGAAGAGCCCAAATTTTTTATTTTCCCCCAAAAAGCAATGCTTCATTAACACACGAAATGAAATGATTTTTTGTAAACAAACACACGCTGCTCACTCAAATTTTTACATCTCATTAACTAATATAGGGTGATTTTTTAAGAGCTTGATAACTTTTTTAAAAAAAAAAACGCATAAAATTTGCAAAATCTCATCGGTTCTTTATTTGAAACGTTAGATTGGTTCATGACATTTACTTTTTGAAGATAATTTCATTTAAATGTTGACCGCGGCTGCGTCTTAGGTGGTCCATTCGGAAAGTCCAATTTTGGGCAACTTTTTCGAGCATTTCGGCCGGAATAGCCCGAATTTCTTCGGAAATGTTGTCTTCCAAAGCTGGAATAGTTGCTGGCTTATTTCTGTAGACTTTAGACTTGACGTAGCCCCACAAAAAATAGTCTAAAGGCGTTAAATCGCATGATCTTGGTGGCCAACTTACGGGTCCATTTGTTGAGATGAATTGTTGTCCGAAGTTTTCCCTCAAAATGGCCATAGAATCGCGAGCTGTGTGGCATGTAGCGCCATCTTGTTGAAACCACATGTCAACCAAGTTCAGTTCTTCCATTTTTGGCAACAAAAAGTTTGTTAGCATCGAACGACAGCGATCGCCATTCACCGTAACGTTGCGTCCAACAGCATCTTTGAAAAAATACGGTCCAATGATTCCACCAGCGTACAAACCACACCAAACAGTGCATTTTTCGGGATGCATGGGCAGTTCTTGAACGGCTTCTGGTTGCTCTTCACCCCAAATGCGGCAATTTTGCTTATTTACGTAGCCATTCAACCAGAAATGAGCCTCATCGCTCATCGGACACGGACGCGAAACACATTTCGAACCGAACACTGATTTTGGTAATAAAATTCAATGATTTGCAAGCGTTGCTCGTTAGTAAGTCTATTCATGATGAAATGTCAAAGCATACTGAGCATCTTTCTCTTTGACACCATGTCTGACATCCCACGTGATCTGTCAAATACTACTGCATGAAAATCCTAACCTCAAAAAAATCACCCTTTAGTTCCTCAGTTGCCAAATTTGTATACATACATATATTTTAAAGGTAGGGGCTGACTAGAAATCATATAGATGGTATTAGTAGTACAATTTATGTATCAGCCACAGTAAAGCGTGGACGGGTTCTCTACTAATCTTATAAAGCCCCCTCGTGCCATCCCGGAAGTAAACTTTAAAGTCTTTGACGTATTTTTTACTAGTTGGCTCCGCAGGAGTTGTCCTGCGTGAAATTATGTGTTTCGCAATGAAAAGAAAGTTGAATTTAGTTGTGTTAAAAATCGATTTTTCTGAGTTACGATAATTTGGCCAATATTGGCATAAACATTCGGGATGAGTTCACATTTCATTGAAGTGAATTATCAAAAGGCTGCTGGAATTGATATCAAACCACTGGAAGTATCAATCGAATTTGCCTATTTCCAATTCTTAGCGAATACGATGCAAAAGTCTTCGGCAATGTCATTTTTGTTCGCATCCCATAATTGACGCGGACATGAAGGCTGATGTGTCGAAATGATCATCGCTAAAAGTGCGCGAACTTCAGTGGCATGTGAAGTAGCTATCGAATCGTCCATCGTTTGATTCCATTGATTATCATGTTCGATGTAATTGCTGGCATGCTTCTCAAAAAATTGCACACACCGTACCATTCACAGTACACAATGACTCAAATGAAATTGAACCACGTGCATTTATCAATAGCTACCGAAGGTAGAAGCAACCGTCGTTTTTCGGGTGGATTGTGTAAATTCGTCCTAAAGCATTGGTTGAGAACACACCTGGATGTTAATCTACTGGTTGGCCTTGCTTTCTGCGTAACTATTTCTTCGACGATCCATACCACGTATAATATCAAGGCATTTCCGAATAGAACGATGTTCTCGCAAACGGATCACTGACGCATGTTGCGAAAAAACTCTTCAAAGTCAAAAGTAAATATCCCACAAAACGCTTTATTGCAGTTTCTCTGCCATCGACCCATTTGATACTTGCTGATCTTATCTCGTTCAAGGCCAATAACCGCCATGTTGCTTTCACCAAACTGCAATATTCAACATTGACATGAGTTTTGAATGTGAATTAGACGACAGTGGCGAATATGGTACGATCCATGTGTTGTCGACTTCGATATTCGCTCCTCTAAGTTGAATGCTAAATTCTTTGTCATTGTCGTCTGGTGAGCTACGCCGATAGAGTGGATATCCATCATTTCCAGTTTGTGTTTCCGAAAGAAAAGCACGTGGATAGTGTTTCGTGCTTTTATTGTCAGACATACAAACCGAAGTGGGATTGTGGTGTCCGCAAAGTCCATTAACCATATTGGCTTTTATCACTTCGTATGATACTGGATCTTTCTCTGCATCAGGAATTTCCACAGAAATGAGTTTATCAATTTGATCACCCAAAGAAGAATGTGTGCGCGCGGCAAACCTCTTTTTTTCAACTCAACAGAGTACATCCAGCATCTAACAACACCATATATACAAAGCATTGCTTTAAGATAAAGTCCATCAAACATCGTAGCTGTCGTTTGAAAAGCCGTGCTGTGACATCGTGACGATCGCTAGCTGATAGACCGCGATTCATAATTCGTCACGTATGTCATCGCATCCTAGGATTACTCGTTCATATGCCTTGGGCTGCCAATGTAAGTAGATGGGAAAAAGAACGCCAACCGATATTATCGCGACCTCTTCGTGGCTTCGTAACAAATTTCAATCTGTAGTTGATCACTTTGTGTGAAACACTCATAAATTTTGCACAGAATAATTTTCAATAATTTTTCTTTTGAATAGCCGGAATAAAAAAACTAGCGACCGAAATTGAACGATTCAAATAATTTACAAATCAAAATATTGAAAAAATTGTACGGGAAAAGTTACTTTTTGGAATTGTCCGATTTTCCTCAGAAAAAGTATAAGGTTTTTTTTATTTCTAAACCTTCCCCGATCCACAACGAACAACCTCTGAAAATTTCATCAAGATTGGTGCAGCCGTTCTCGAGCCTTAGCATTACTAAAAAAAAAACAAATATTCAAGAAAAGGACTGTTTTTAGGGTTTTCCGGCAATTATTTGAATTTTTCTCACTGTAAAAACTCTCTCTTTGAACTTCAACGAGCATTAAAAAAAAAAAAAGAATTGGCCAAATTGGTCCAGGCGTTGTTGAGTTATGCGCTTAGCAACACTCGCAAAATGTGTTCATTTTTATTTCATTTTTATATTATAGAAGATTTAATGGTTAATGTGCTTTTTTCGACAAAAATTTATATTAGTAACAAAATCTTCAAAAAAACGAAACAACTCGCTATTCGAAAGCCAAAAAAACTTGAGATTTGCTAAGTTGGAAAGAGGTTAAATGAGCACCGAGGACAAAGAAGGCAGTGAACGCCATAAAGCCTCTTTATTAGTAAATTAGCCGCAATACCATGACGACGAAAATGTTAATGTCATATTTTGTTGTGATACATATTTAAAATATCTGACGGAATCGTCCTAAAAACAAACTACCTTGCTCAGGAGCAACAATCAGTATAACCCATATACTAAATATGCATGCATAAGAAAATTATTGTTCTCCTCCATTAGCTCTGTGTTGTTATTGTTTTTTTTTTTACTTATGTCTTTCCTTTTTTGACGCAATTAAATTTTCAAATGATTCTTGTATGAATGTTGAACACATAGTTATGGTTTCAAATATAATTTCGATATTTATGAATTGTATTGACTTTTAACATAGAGAGATAAAAAGTATCCTATGTTCGTCTTCTGGTTGTAAGCTACCTTCCCACCAATTGTTAGCCAAATCGGATTAGCCGTTTTTGTGTTATAAATAGTGTAACTAACAAATAATTTTTCTTTATATACATATGCAGTACATGTGGGATAAGCAGACTCGACCGTACGGTCAATAAATACAAAATTAACCCCTCTGACTCGAACTAGATAGTCAACCCACTAACGCTGACAGGTCACACTTGGCTTCTGAACTTAGCAGCGTGCGGTTGTGGTTTTGCTGTAAATACCATCTACTTGTGTCTTTCGGTTTAAATATACTTACTTGTGTTTTAATAGTATTGAACTACACAAAAATTGGGGACTCAGTCCGGAATAATCCGTGATCATATCGATTTAACAAGATCAACTGTACATAAAGGTATTGCGTAGCGGAAAATTTGTAACGGAAATTTGGGGAAGCAAGACATTGTGTAGCGGAAATATTTGTAACGGAAATATGGTAAATCAAGGCATTTTGTAGTTGAAATTTTTAAAGGGAATTTTGGTGAAGCGAAAGAAATAGTGAAAGTGTGGAAACAGCACAGCGCTGCTAGAAGCAGTGCAGTGTGAACAGCAGAAAAACAGAACGTGGAACGCAGAACAGAGCAGACATCCGTACAGCATGAGCATGAGTGTTCAGAAGCAAGAAAAAGAAGAGTAGTATCGACTACTAGCGAAGATTCCAGAAGCGGAATAGGGTACGAGTCAAAGCGGCGAGCAAGCAGAGTGAAGAAGTAGCAAAATAAGCAGATGTAAGAAAAGGAAGAGTAGCATCGACACTAGCGAAGATTCCAGAACAGGAATAGGGTACGAATCAAAACGGCGAGCAAGCAGAGTGAAGAGGTAGCAGAATAAGCAAAGGCAAGAAAAAGAAGAGTAGCATCGATTACTAGCGAAGATTCCAGTAAGTATCCAATTATAAGAGTATAAGAAGTTGCAGTGGCGTAGCTACATCTTCGGGCGCCAGGGGCCAAAGATGTTCTACATAAGTTTCATGGGGGGTTCGAGCAAAAGTGAATTTTTACAAAAAAAAACTTGCCGAATCCTATCCAGATGACTATAACGAAGATTAATACAGTGACATCCAAGACAACCTACTTTTATTTAAGAGAGCGAAGAAAAACGAAGAACAAATTGGATTTTCGCCAGAAAAAGTTTTATTATATATTTCTTCAATGGGACTGGAAGCTTACGAGACGTTAACGACAGCTTTAAGAATACTACTCACTATACCTGTATCAGTTGCATCTTGTGAAAGATCTTTTAGCAAACCATGGGGCAGAGTAGACTGTTCAATCTTGCGATTCTCTCAATAAAACAATGATATGATATGGGATTTTGCAGCGATAAAAGCTAGAAAAGTGCATCTTTAAATTCTATCACTATTTTTAAGAAAGATATAAGCCAAACGTTATAGGATAAATTCAAAAACTGAAGAGTATTCGAGTAAAAATTAATATTTTTCATGGCTATTCAGATTATTACATTGTGAGTGTACATAGGGACATTGAAGATAGTTTATCTTCATTTACTGGTACAGACTCACTAGACGTTAATCAGTGGGTAATTGAGTTTGAAGATAATGCGACTACAGTAGGGTGGAATGAATTACAAATGTTTATTTATGCAAAGCAACTCTTAAAGGGTGTAGCTAAGTCGTTCATTAGGGGCGTAAGTGGTATACGCAATTGGTCGTCTTTGTAAAAGATACTTGTTGAAGATTTTGGGGTGAAACTATCTTCAGCGGAAATACATAATAGTTTAAGAAATCGTCGTAAAAAAGTATCAATCGTTTCTTGAGTATTTATATAGTTTAATTGAAATTGGTAAGCCTATAAAAATCGATGACCAAAGTATTATCGAATATTTCGTGAATGGTATTTTAGATTCTAAAATAAATAAAGCCGGTTTACATCAAGCCAGAACGGTCGGTGAACTTAAGAATCAAATCAAGATGTTCGAAAAAATTCAGTTGATGCAACAACGTCAACCTAAAGTTTTTCAGAAACAATCTGATTTTAAGCGTTCAGATGTCAAGGGAAAAACAAGAAATGTTTCGAGTGTGGTGAAGGGACACATTTTGCAAAAAATTGTCCGGGCAAGCAGTAGCGTTGTTACAAGTGTAAGAAAATCGTTGTTTTGAATGTAAAGGTAATAATCTACCCAACAGGGTAAAAAAGCAAGAGAAAAATATAAATGTTGTAAACGATATACGCGGGTTAATATTTAAGAGCATTCAACAAAATGGGTTTACTTTTTCCGCGTTAATTGATACTTGAAGTGATCTTTGTATTATGCGTTGTGATAACCTAATGCAACTTGATCAGCATATTCAACTAAGTAACGACAAATGGCGTTTAGTATGATTAAAGGATAGTGCTATTATAACACTAGGAAGTTTCGATATAGAGATGAACATAGATAAAATAAATATGAATATTAAAAAGAAAAAGATTTGCGATGTGCTGCTATAATAGGTGCGTAATAGTGTATTGGGAAAAGTCGACATGTTGGTAAGAAAAGGTGAAGCTATCTTCATTAAGAGACCTGTTAGTAGTGAAAGGAGAATAAGCTGGTAGCTGATTTTAATCATTTGAATAGAGAGCACGCTACAGTTTTATCTTCCATGATTAATACGTATTCACCTGTAAAGAAAACCTTATGTAAATCAGTGCTATATCGAAAATCAAGTTAGTCAATGGTGAGAGGAGGGAATAATACAGCAGAGCACTTTAGAGTATGCTTCCCCTATAGTATTAGTACCGAAAAAAGATGGGTCTAAATGAATGTGTTGCGATTACCGGAAGTTAAGCCAGAAAATAGTAAAGGATAATTTTCCTATGGTATTGATTGACGATGTCGTAGAACGATTTCAGAGCGCAAAGATTTTTACAATCTTAGATTTTACTAATGGATTCTTTCATGTGCCAGTTTCACGCGAGTCTCAAAAGTTTACATAATTTGTTACCCACCACGGTCAAAATGAGTTTTTATTGTTCTGTTTGACACTTCGAATTCTCCTGCAGTTTTTTGTCTATTCGTTAGTTCAGTTTTCAGAGATTTAATACAGGATGGTACTATTATCGTGATGATATTATTGTGCCTGCAAAAGATGAGGAGATTAATATCTAGAAACTTGAGCTTGTGTTGAAACACGCATCGGAATATGGTTTACGAATACGTTGGGATAAATGCCAGTTATTAAAGAAAAAAGTGTCGTTCTTGCGATATTTTGTAGAAAAGGGCACTATGGTATAAAAAAAACTTAAGATTGTCTGGAAAAAGAATTCTTTTTTCCAAATTTGCGTTCCAAGGTGGAGAGAGTGGTTAAAAATTGCGTTGAGTGTATTATCAGTAAAAGCAAAATGGGTAAAAAGGAAGGGTTTTTTTCACCAATAGATAAAGAAAATACCTTTAGCAACTTTTCACATTGACCATGTAGGACCGATGGAATTAACCACAAAAAGATCTCGTCAGAAGCGTTTGCAGAGTATTGCAAAGGAAATGGCATTCAGCATTTACTTATAGCAATAGGCGTACCGAGAAGGAAGGGACAAGTCGAACGTATCCATAAGAAAGTTCCTATGCAAGCGAAAGTATCACAAGAAAATCCATCTCAGTGGTATAAGTTCAAAGGACGTGTTCAGCAAATTATTAATAACACACCCCCTAGAAGTACGAAAATCACTCCGTTTAAAATTTTGACGGGGCTAGATATGTGCAGTACTGGTGATTTCGATTTAAGAGAGTTGTTACGAAATGAGACAGTAGAAGAAATTGAGAGAGAAAGAGATAGTTTGAGAAAAGAAGCTCAGAGTAACATTCAGAAACTGCAACAAGAAAATTGTAAGATAAAACCACATAAAAGTGCCTCCGTAGCATCAGCTCGGGCCGACTACCTAGTGTCCGATAACCGTTTAAAAATCGGAATTTTCGAAGTAGAATCTTTCGTTCGTAAGATGATCCCATCGATAGGTAGAAGCGAAAAAACATATATAGGCTGGGCTGAACTAAAAAAGTTCTTTTAAGAGGTCAGTGTCCGCTGGGAAAAAGAAATAACTAGACATAACATTTTTATTATTGTGTTTTATGGTATAAAATAATGTTATTTTTTATAATATGAAATGTCACAAGAATATAGCTAAACAACTATTTTCAATAAAAAATATTGTAAAAATTTAATATTTATATTTATTTTCTTTTGACGGCCATGAAGCATAAAAAATTTATTAATGATTTTCTTTTTATTTTATGAAAATATTTACTTAATTAAAAAATAAAAATCTGGACGCTTGAAGGGTAAAAATGTACCTATTACAGACACTAGCATAAATATATCGATTATAATATTTTTAATTAAACATTAAAGTTAAGAAGTTTGTAAAATGCCTACTTATTTTTGTGATTTAACGTGAAGAAATCGAGTTTTAGATTTTCAGGTGGAAGTGAGCATAGTCTAAGCGCTACGCGTTTGAAGCATGCAAGGATATTATACGACCCATTTAAATTGATTTTTTTTTAAATACGCTCAGTTGGAGCGCGGGGCCCGTAGCATTTGCTATTCTTGCTACGTGGCTAATCCAGCACTGGCCACGTTTAAACATGGCAGGTACGAGGTAATGAAAATTGGAGATCACGAAGGACCGCAAAAAACAATCACAGTGTCGGAATACATGAAAAAATGGTGCGATTCATTCGGGGCGAATGAACCATCAGGACGGCCGAATGTGGAATCGGCTGACTCGACCGTACGGTCAACAAGATCTCGTACGAACAAAATGTAACCGTATTAAATACAGCAACCGTACAAAATACAAAAATAACAACTTTGACTCGAACTAGATAGTCCCACGGACGCCTTTTGCTGTAAATACTATCTACTTGTGTCTTTCGGTTTAAATACTATACTTGCTTGTATTTTTCGGATTAAATATACTTACTTGTGCTTTAGAACACCTACAATACTTTTACTTGTGTTGTTTGCTTTAAATATTTACATTTAATTGAAAAATAACTACAGTGTGTAATTCTATTTGAAATAAACATTTTAAATAGAAAAAGTGTGTGTTTTAATAGTATTGAACCCACATATAGATTACTAACAGCCCGTCGGGTATTAAACAATCATTTAAAAAGTTTTGATTCTTACATGAATGTTGAACACATATTTATGAATTGTATTGACTTTTAACATAGAGAGATAAAAAGTATCCTATGTTCGTCCCCTGTTTCTAAGCTACCTTTCCACCAATTTTTAGCCGCCTTTATGTTATAAATAGTGTAACTAACAAATCGTTATTCTTTTTATATAGATTACTAGCAGCCCGTCGGGCATTAAACAATCATTTCAAAAGTTATAATTTTGTACACCCCCTCCCACACATACTTTCTCGTTTTTGCGTGGGGTCATTAAAAATTAGTTAAATGAAGGAAATTCAAACATGAAAGTATATTTTTTTGTATTAATAAAATTTTTTTTATTCATTTTTGTATAAAGGCCTTTACTATATATTTTACTTTCTCTGCTCCTGAAAAATAATTTATTGAGTCAGATCTTCTCTGTAAACGATATTTGAGGTTAATTTATTTTTTAGCAGCAATATAAATTGTTTTTCATGACCTCCGACCCACAATAGGCCAAAATACAGTTGGCCATGAGTAAAATATTCTTTTCGTAGGTCAATGCCTACTAATTTGAAAGTTTGGCCTTGGGACTTTTTGTAGTTAGAGCAACAGATGTTTTCGTTGAAAATTGAATCCGTTTTAATGGGATTAGATTCCTCGGTATATGAGCAAGTTGACCAGCAACTGGGACGGTGTTAATGGTTGCTACAATTAAACTGTCCTTCAATTCATTAATAAGCAGCATCGTACCGTTGCACATGCTTGGAGGACTTAAATTCCTCAAAAGCACAATTGGAATTCCAATTTTTAAAGCCAATTGTGGTGGCTTTAGGGAAGGCTTTAATGAATTTACAAACTCTGTGTCTTCGATATTAGTCACGGTGTCTATCGATTTGTATTTTTTATTTTTTCGGGAACTTTTTGAACAATTAGATCGTTTATTTCGTTGACACTGTCATTCCTGGGCGACACTATTGCCCTAGAACACAACCAATGAAATCCCTTTTCGTGCAAATTCTCGATGTCAGGGCATACTGCATCTATTAAAATTTCTGAACTCTGTTAACGACAGGCAGAGTCTGTCGGAAATCTCCAGCAAATACAAAAGTTATCCTTTAGAGAGTTTCAGCAACTTCTTTCGCTATCTTCCTTGATTGTCTTATTTTGGTAAATATTAAATTTGCAACTTTAAATTCCGCTTTCCAGTACATAAATCAAGCATCATTGAATATATCGGGATAAAACTTTGAACAAATAGTAAACTTAAGTTATTTAATTTTATGTCGTAAGTAATATCGGTTATAGTGTAGGATATATGTGATAAGCGTGTCGATAATCGGTTGAATCGTGGTTTTCAGCTAATTTTATACCGCATATATCGGCCATGGATGGAGCCATGTGTAGAAATTCACGCGAGTGAGGAAAGTTTTTTAGGGCGCCATTCACTTAGGAGTGGCCAGAAACGATTCTGTTACATCAGTATAACTGAATCAGCTCACGACTTCTGGCTCTACACCTACTTTTCGCTGGGTAGCCAAAAAAACTAACGTTTGAAGGCGAGCTTAACTACCAATGAAAAGAAGAAATCAGCCTCGGATAAGAAACCCCCTTTTCATGACGACCGCAGCAAACGTATTAAGAATTACGATTTAAGGGCTTGCACCTGGGATTTCCAGTCTCTTATTTGGGAAAGTGACGCTACCCAGCTGGGTTGTTGTCCCCGTTACCGACTCCGTCGCTGAGTACTTGCATTCACAACGGTGGATGAACGTCTAACCACAAAGTGGATGAACGTCTAACCACAACGGTCGGTAAATTCAGCTTTTATGATGAAACATTCCGAAGTGGGTTGGGGCTGATCGACTTCGCCGGGGCCCGAAATATGGTTATCTGTAGTACTAAATTCTAACAAACAAAAAATTCATGAACCTACCTGACTGCCTCCTGATTGAAAAGCAACAAACCAGATCGCCCATGTTTTGAAAGACGGAACATACGTCTACAGTGTTTTAGACCTGCGTGTTGCAGCAAAGGTACGTATAAACAAAGACAGAGGCTGATATGTGTGAGTACGAAAAGCTCGACAAGCTGGCCGACAGTGATAATGCTCGAAAATTCTGAAAAGATACGGCGACTAGCAAAAGATTTCAAGACCGGAGCATACTCTTGTAGAAGCCCCAAAGGTGATTTGGTGGCTAATGCCCAGATCATACTAAAATTATGGAGGAAACACTTCTCCAGATTGCTGAATGATAGTGACAGCATAACACCAGGAGATGGTGAACCCGATTCCCCAATTAATTACGATGGAGCAGACGTTCCATTTCCCGACCATGACGAAGTTCGTATAGCAATTACCCGTCTGAAGAACAACAAAGGGGAGGGTGCTGACAGATTGCCGCCTGAACTATTTAAATACGGCGGCGAAGAACTGATAAGGAGCAGTGCTTTGTAGAATAAAGCATGCCCGATGATTTGTGTTTAAGTGTACTCTGTCCAGTCCACAAAAGAAAGACCCACAATCTTCGCCAACTACCGTGGGTTAAGCCTCAGCATCGCATAGAAGCTTCTATTGAGGGTATTGTGTGTTGGATTAAAGCGAACCGTCAACAAACTGATTGGACTTTATCAGTGCAACTTTCGGCCTGGAAAATCAACAACCGACCAGATATTCATCATGCTCCTAATCTTGGAAAAAATCCGTGGAAAAAATCGACACACCCCACCTATTCGTCGATTTTAGAGGTGCTTTTGACGGCGCGAAAAGGAGCCACTATGTCTGAACTTAATACTCCCGCAAAACGAATACGGCTGTAAAGTGACGTTGAGAAATACCAAAAGCCCCGTTAGGATCGGAAAGGTTTTCTTCAAGCCGTTCGATACCAAAGGACGTTTCAGACAAGACGCATCCCTCTCGTGCGACTTGTTCAATCTATTCCTGGAGAAAATAAGTCGAGCTGCAGAGCTTAATCGAGAAGTTACAATCTTCTATAAGAGTACAGTTGCTGGCGCGCTATTGTAAACTCGACTTTAATTGCGTAAGGAGTGTCTACTCAAATAAAGAAGAAGAAAATATATTGGTCAACATGTTAGTTACCTTAGAAAAGCTGAGTGATTGCGTTTTTTTGTTGACATTGTATCTTTGCGTTTAGAATATACCGGGTGAAAACTTGGGCTAGTTTATTATATATTGGGATGCTGTCTTAGGTACCTTAATGAAAAGATGGTCTCTGAATCTTTTTCTCTTAATCAGCCCTATCACGCAATCTATCGTAGACTATTTTTTCGAAAAGATGCGAAATTGCTGTTATGCAATTCGAACAATTCCGAACGTAAATTCGAAATTCGTGGAATGGTATTGAATTCACTAGGAACGTTAAATTTTGAATTTTATTGGAATTTTTATACGACAAGTTTTTGCTAGCGGAAAACTAGCGGACTAGGAAAATGTTAGTTTTTATTGAATTCAAAGTATAACATATTTGTTACCAGTAAAATAAGTTTAATGCGATTTCCGCAGGTCTAAGGTAATTACCACCAAGCAGCAATGTGGTTGAGCTGTTACAGCAAAAACTAGAAATGGCGCAGGGTTTTACCAAGTGCACTCAAGAAGAAGCGAAAGCTTTTTGGAGTAATATAGCCCAGGAATTCAACATAGTTGGTTCAGCTATCAAGGATATGGAAGGCCTACATAAAAAGAAAATTTGTCGAAAATAAAAAGGGGCAGTCAGCTACTGGTGGCGACAGAAATAGGCAGCACCATTTCAACGAATTGGAGGAAACGGTGATTACACTAACGGCATTAGAGACGAGTACAAGTGGAATCGAAAATACAGTGAGCATGGCAGCCGACGTTGGTAATGAGACAGAGACCGACGTATCAATGCCATCAGTGACCTGCAGTCCAGCACTCCCTAGACGTCCTCCTAGGCCACCGGATACATCTACTGCCGAATTAATAACAGAACAAATTTCAAAAGTAATTTCAGAAAAACGTACTCGATAAGTTGGACGATCTTTCAACTGGTATGCGACAACTAAGCAGAGCATTGGAAAAGCAAAACGATTTAAAAAAAAAAGCGAAAGTGGATGAAATTGGAAGGCACAACAAGCCTATGGAGAATTTGATAGCTGCTAAGAATTCCATAAGATAACAAATGTTAGAAGTCGAAGAGGCAAGCTATATCAAAAAACAATTAATTAAATAAATACTTAATTAAAACTATAAATATTTTGTGTTAATATTTATTTAGGATATTATATTCTTGTAAGTGTTGCAGATACAGCTTCTCTGATTTGTGAAGCTGCATCATTATAAGTTGATGAAAAAATTTCGTTATTTTCTTACACAGTAGTAGTTATTTTCTAAAATTTCATCATTTACGCGATAGTGAATGCAAACGTTGTGTAACGCTGCCGTAACATTAACGATTTGAGATGCTTCGTGAGTAAAGCACCCAGGAGACGTTTAAACTGATTTTTAAAAACACCTATTGTTTTTTCTAGAATACTTCTCGCTTTTGCATGTATTTTTATTATATTTCTCTTCTGGGCTTTTTAAGGGAGGGGTACAGAATGGTATCACTATCCATGGTTCTAAGGCATATCCAGCATCTGCTGTGCAAATATAAAACGATTTTGATGTTTGAAAATTTGTAACGCGTTTTGCGAATTATTGAACACATATGTAAGTATGTGTAATACCCAAAAGCCAAGTGTTTCGTTCACCATTAAGATACTTTTTCTCATTAAAATAACGAGCATTCCATATGTGGGAGTCGTGATTGCTGCCAGGATACTGAGTATTCACATAACCTATTTTTATATTATTGTCACATATCTTCAAAACATTGATTAAGATGTTTGAGATGTGAATTTGTCACCAAACTTACAATCATGGCATTGATACTAAAGTATTCTTTTCGGTTATAGAAAGAAACTTGTATTTAGTTGGAGCAACGATTTTAATATGTGTCCCGTCTACACACAAACTCGCGCCTGGAAATCCGTATTCTGAAAAAAAAATCAATTTTTGCTTCTCTTTTTTCATCGGTATTTAACTCAAGGCTTAACCACTGAGTGCACGAATGGGACTGAAGCAATCCCAGTACATCTTTTAAGATGCAACAAAATATTGACTGAGCCATTGCAATCTCGAGGTCTTTACGTACTCTATGCTGATAGCCTCCCTCAGCCAGAAAACCTAAAACCGAAGACAATCGATAAAATAAAGATATAGATGACAATCTTGAAGAACTTGCATTCATCTCTAGAACGTCGAGGACATACGTAAAGGTCGCCTTATTTAAGCGATAGTTTTTAATAAACCTATTTTAGAAAAATATTTTTAATAAATAAATAAATGTTTGTGGATTCTTGAACTGTACATTGTTTCGTCCACATCAAAAAGGTTGCTCTTGTCCCTCAGTGATTTTCGGTGAATTAAGCAATATAAATAAAAACGTTAGCGGATCCATATTTTGTTAGTAAAATCAATTTGAATATAAACGATTTCAGTTTTATTAATCAAAATTTAATTTTTTTTCTTCAAAATTAAGTCTGGGAACAAAATTTTTGAATTCACATGGATTCAGTGATAGCAAATTAGGCGTATTCGTAGCGGACATTCGTATTCGTAGCTTCGCTACGTTGGATTGCGTGTTAGGGCTGAATAATATGTAGTAAAGCCAAAAATAAACAAAACCGGGGCAATCGTTAGATCTAATATAAAATTTTCAAACTTTTGGCTGACTTTGTACAGTGTATATAGGTCAATATGTAAGATATCTTAACAAAATTATCTCAACATATAATATTGGACATGCTATAGTTTAGCTCCGGACATATGTATGTGGAATTTGATTACGAATTGTAAAGGGTGGGCCATATAAAATTTTAAATTCGAAGATAGGGCGTAAAAGATTGAGTGTAGCGTTTGCTGTATGGCACGTAGCGCCGTCCTGCTGGAACCAAATGTTGTCCAAGTCTTCCTCTTCAATTTGCTTGAAGAAAAATTCGGTTAACATTGCGCGTATTCATTTTCGAAGAAAAATGGGCCGATGATTCCACCATCGTGCTGGGTGCATTGGCTTCTCGACGATTACGTGCGGATTTTCTGTGCCCCAAATGCGACAATTTTGCTTGTTAACATAACCATCGAGGTGGAAATGAGCCTCGTCCGAAAAGATGATTTTTCGGTAAAATTGACCATCCTCGTTCAAACGAATTTTGGAAAAAAGTTTTCAATATTTCCCAGTTTTCTTCTAGTGAATAGCGACCCATTTCGTAAATTTTAGACTTTTTACTGAATATCTGTCACTTTCCGAATGGTATTTGACGTTTCCAATGTCGAAATATAGATAATTCAAATTTAGAACGTTAGATGATCCACCCTATGTATGGGAGACCGTATAATACATTATAAAGACATACCTGAGTAATGTCAGAGGTTATCAGAGCCAACCTTTCACTACCACCAATATACCCTATCTACTAATTTCCAATTTTACAGCTGCCTTTAAACCGTTTAGGTTGGTAAAATGTGTGACATTTTCATGAAATTATGTAGACAAGTTTTACTTGATGTAGGCCTTAGTTTCATATCTCTAATATGTCGTTTTCCACATACTTAAATCAATACATAGTGACGAAACAGATGCGATAATAAAATGGAATCGACCACAAATTCTCAGAATCAACCAGACAGCTAAATTCGTAGTTGACAGAATGTTCGAGTGGTGAAGTTTTACCAAAGACTTACTAAAAATAAAAGGGCTGCCGAATTGACACAGTTTTAGTTAGAATGCTGGCGTGTAAAGAGCAAATAAATAATAAGTAAAAAGATGTAAGCTCGAATATTGAGTAATGAAGCGTTAATTTGTGTAAATTAGTAATAAATAAGAGGAGATATAGTAAGCCATTACCACTTTTAGTGCCGGGAGCTTTTATATCGCTGCTGTTCTTGCGAAAAGTGCCAGATATATCGGCTCGCGCCTTTTAGCGGTTTACTACTCGTATTGCGGGAGAACTCTATCTTACAATAAATTTGTAATGTCAAAACTAATAACACTGTTTAGTTCTGCACTTCATCTACAAAACGCATCTTTTTGAATCATGTAAATATTGTTTCTCATTTGGTTTTTAGAAGCATTTTTCCGAATCCTTTTAAAACTGTGAAATTCGGTTTTTTCGCATAGGCACCTCTATCTCGCCCGGCACTAAAAGGGTTAAATTAGAACTCTAATTTCACAGTAAAGTGATCGAACTCCAGACTTAGTTTTTCTTCCTACGAGGAAGAGCGTAGTTTGCTGTTTACCAGCAATTTTAGTATGCGGCAAAACTCCAGCTCGGAGTTGTTATTAAAATCTATGCATTCAGAAAGAGAAGAAAGATATAAGATCCAGATTTTTTGTGAACCCATTCAGTTAGGGCAAAAATCAATCAAAATTGCACATGAAATAGCCGCGGAAAATGATTGAATTTATTAATCTGGTACTAATGGAAATATATATATTAAATTCTGCTAACTATAAAATATCTCATTAATGTTTTTCTTTCAGAAATATATGCAGCATTGAACCAAAAACTTTGGTGGATCAGATGAAGACCACGTGCCTAGTGTCAAGAGAGAGTTGGAGATTTTTCGATCATACTCTCGCTTCATGTCTTACATACATATATGAAACATTGCATACAGAGACACAGGTTTTATCAGGATTGTCCTCTTAGGATTTTTACGCCAACATTTGATTGGTCGACACTATAGCGAATGAGTTCTATTGAAAGCAAGTAAGGAAGAGCTAAGTGCAGTATAATTTTCTATATACTTGCAATTCATAAGAATATAAGCCATAAAAACACTTCCAAGTCTAGGAAAAACTTTATAATATAAAATGTCGCATATGAATTCAACATTCCTTGTTAGAATATTAAAATTGCGACTAAGTTAGTTGGAGAACATATCTACACATAATTTATTGAGAAATAACAGATATGATCAGCATAAAATCAGTACATGAACAGATTGAACCCATTTTCGGCACTAAACTACAGTATATAAAATAAAACGTATCACTATTGTGTGTGAGTCTAAAGTTCTGAACACATAGAGCGCGACATGGCAGCACGACAGTGAACTGTAAATGGCGTGAATCCTTCTACATGAACGTTTGTAAGAAGGCAGCGACATAACAATGGCTGGCATGTACACAAGACAACACAACTGTCCATTTTGCATGTACAAAATTTCTTGTGGTCATACCTATACATTTCACTTATATGAAATTTTAATATTTTGTTCAAAGTGCAATTTTTTATGCAAAAAATAAGTATATAGGTAAATTTATTTGTTTTAAGTTATAAATTGTTATTACAAATGATATAATACTATGTTCGGACCGACATTGAAAACATTTTGAAAACACATTTGTAAGTTGTGGAATGTAAGTCGTTCGGACCGAAAATGTGTGTTTTCGAGGAGCTTTCACTGAAAACTATCAATTCGGGGATTCTCTTGCTTTTTCAAGATGACACAAAATGCAAAAATCCTATACCGAAATATGCAAGGCTAAGAGAGCACCCATTGCGAATCTAGTGATATATGACGGCACGAAAATAAACATGGGTTTTGGTCCGACATATTTTACAGCCATTGCAAATAAATTTTTGCGTGTGTTTGTTCTGCCGTTGCACCAAGAAGAAAATTCTGCAATTGGTGCACCGTGCAAGGGTTTTGCAAGAACAAGAGAATCCCCTTAACAGTGAGCAGCTGTATTTGTATATGGAATGTAAACAAATATCAAGTGACAATTTAGGGCCGGCAAAATATGTGTTCCAAAAAAATCGATTAAACTAGAGCAGGTACCGATTAAAATGAGTGGAATACAAGTTTTCAAGTAGTTTTCAGCGAAAACTGTGTTTTCGTTTGACAGATTTTACATGTACGAAAACACAAGTTTTCGTGCGAAAACCAGTTTTTCCCATGTTTTCTTTGTTGGTCCGAACATAGTATGAAAGAGCTATTTTATACTTTTATTTGTAAAAAAACGTCAGGTTTGTTAGAGCTTTGAATAATTTTACATTTTGCACATTAGTGGCATTACTCCTCTCTACTGTCGTCAGCAAATTTAAGAATATTTTAACAACCGACGACCTGCAGTCGTGTAGTCGTGCAGCTGTCTAAATAAGTGTGTCCATAAAAACGTGTGTATTTTAATATTTGACAGATGTCGCTTGCAGTCTGTCGCGCTATATGTATTCAGCACTTAATACAAGTCTTTATGGGAGGGGTTAGGTTTTCAAGATAAAAAAAAAAAATACTTTATTGCGAATTTAATTTTTAAGTATGGACCTTTTGTACATTGAGGACACTTTTGAGAATATAGGACAATTTTTTAATCTAGAAATGTTGAAGCATAATGTTACCGTATTTCCCCCAGAAAATTTGGCAAATTATAATGAAATCTTCCCCCAACGTTCTGTGATATTATTTTTGTTTAAAAACTTTTACCCGCCATTTAAAGTGTAAACTGTTATGTTCCACTAAAAATTCCACCATTTTGTGGGTGGAAAACACCCTAAATGGAAAAAACAAATTACTAAACGTTGGGGGCAGTAATCTATATGTCAAAAATGTGTACAAAGTTTTAAATGAATCGGTCAAGAGGTTTTGAAATTACGGTGAACACGGACTGTGAAAAAGTAGTTTTGAGAAAAAAATTGCCCTATTTGTCAAAATTGTGCTCAATAATTTACAAAAGGTCCGAATTGAATTACTCAATCCATATTTAAGAAATAAATTCGCAAAAAAGTATTTTTTTTTACTTTGAAACCCTAACTTTTCGCTAAAACTTATATCATTTTAATTTCTTAACCTTGATATACATATATTTATATTTCACTTTGATAACTTACTTTTTCTACCTGCGATAATAAAACACCACATTTAATATTTAAATGATTATTTATTAAGATAACTCAAAAGGCTTATTCACTTGTTGGCGTCTGAACAAGAAGTGACGCTTCTTAAAACTAAAAACTAAGAATTCAGTTGAAACTGTGAATTTCCAAGAAGAATATAAAGATAATGAAATAATAAAATAACTGACAAACAGTGCTGCCAGATGTGATACGTCTTGTCTGTGTGCCCACAGTACTCCCCCTCAAATAAAGTCTTGCTGCACTTTTTTATGGTTGAGTTCCATTATTAGATCTTAGTCCGGGTGCTTGGTGCAGTTAGACTGGTTGATGTATGTAGCGAATTGCTCGGTGAGAGTACGGCTGTGCGGCGTACTGTTGTCACTGGCCAATTGGTATGGTTAAGTAGTTGTTGCGAATTTATTTGCTCGGTGAGAGTACGGCTGTGCGGCGTACTGTTGTTACTGACCAATAGGTATGGTTAAGTGGTTGTTGTGAAGTTCGGAGTAAGCTTATGACCGCGGTAATAGGTGCATAGGAGCCTACACGTGCGACACTGAGTTGAGCGCCTTATCTCCGTAGGTTCCGACTTTGTTACCGTTTGTAGCTTGCGGTCGAACAGGAGTTAATATTTTGAGTTTACGAGAAAGCGGAGTTGCCGAAACCCGTGCCATTGACGACGAAGAATTTCATACTCGATGTGCGATCGTAAATGAATAGAGTAGGGTATTGAACAGTGTTACCAATTCTCAAAAATATTTATCCCTAAATTTGTGTCAAAAACCCCTAAAATCGCCTTAATTATTGGGTTGTCCCCCTAAAAAATATTTACAGTAGACACTTTAACTTTTAAAAACGGACTTTTAGAGGGGAAGGAAACTTTTAAAAACGTAACTTTATAGAGCGTCTACTTTAAATATAAATACAGAATGATGTAGAAATAATATGTTGTAATATATTTCAAAAGTCTTTTTGTTGTAAATTATTTAATTTATGAAATATTTCTTCTTCATCTGAAGATTCACATTTTTTGAAATCGTACATATTGACATCAAACAATTTTAACATTTTATTGGATGGATTAAATGTTGTACACGATCCACCATTTCGATTTAATCGGACCATCAAGATGCTTTGCAACATTTTAATGGATAGTCTATTCCGCAACTTATTTTTTATGAAATTATAGACGGAGAATGCACGTTCTACACTAGCGTTTGAAATTGGAACAGTGGCAAATGCTAATCCGAATTTTGAGATATTTTCAGATCGTTTACAGCCAGCTGCGTCACAGTCATTATACACTTCAAAATAAAAACCAGCTGAAGAAGAGGTATTTGTCCATATTTCATTGCTTAATTGGTGCCACTCAGACTCGATGTCATTTTTTTACCATATATATGAGTTCGCTGAATGTAATTTAATATTGGTTTTATATCGGGTTTGACTTGAGATGTAGCAACTCTTGGGTGCAAATCAGCAACAGTTTTTAACAATGATAAGCTATCCGGAAGCCTTTTCTGAATCTGCTTGGCCAGAGAACATAAAAAGGTCTTGCATCGTTCCCTGACATCCAACAGATCCTTTTCCTCAAGTTCTTGAGATATGGTATGAAAATCAAAACCAAAATACATTGAAGCTGTGTGCATCAGATGTTCCTGGAAATTATATTCTACCAGTTCAGAGTCCACCAATTTTTCCAATTGTGAAGGAACAACAAGTCGTTTAAGCAAATTTTTGTATAACAAAAACAAATCCTCAAACAATTTGACAGGTTCAGCATGGTTACTTTGAAAAAGTAAGTTTAATTGCGTCACATGTTTTAATTCGGTTTGTAAAAAAATCAACAACGCTTTAAAAGGAAGCCTCCGCATTATATCATAAAGCTTTTCCGCCATGTATCATTTGTCATCAGATGTTGCAATAGAAAAAAGCAGCTTTGATTCCTCCCACTGCTCCAATATTGTGTTGATAGCTTGATAACGAGCAAGCCAGCGAGTTCCGCTAAGTCCTTGGATTTTTTTCGGATCAGTATTATTATTCATGGTTTCATATAATTTTCTGTAATAGTCCAAACGTTTAGGGCTGTACGAAAACCAGTTATGGGTTTCTCTTACAAGAAATTCTAATTGGCGTGGTAATGACTCAGCCGCCTTTTCCGCGCATAAATGCAAAGAGTGGCAAACACATTTGACAAAAATTAAATCAGGCAGTTCTCTTTTAAAAATAGCAGTCACCGAGTTATGTTTACCAACCATAACGTTTGCTCCATCAACGCCGATTCCGATCATATTTTAAATTTTTATGCCATCCTCTTTCAGTTGATTGACAATTGCTTCATGCACACTTTTTGCATCACATTCAATCATCTGTATTATTCGATAAAAAGTTGTAACAACTTGCTTTGCCTTGTGTGAAGGAAAGCGAATCATAATGCATAACACTTTTTGTGTAGAAAGATCAGTACTTTCATCTATTATAATGGAGTATGGAAAATCTCCTATATCTTCAATCAAAGCTTCGAGCATTGATGGACCAAGTACATTTTTAATTAGCATTGAACACTTAGTTCGATGAATTTTTAAGTTTTTCGGAGCATCTGATGAAGGATCTAATTGAGGGGGTATACTAATTAAATGATCTACAGTCAACAAAGAACAGTGCTCGGCGATAAAGGCAGCGATTTTCAACTCGGCGATTTTCATGCTTTCTGACAAAACAGGTTTATATACTTCAGAAATAGATTTACATGCTTTTGCTGATTTTTCCCAGGCTGTTTTTTTTATGTTTTTCAGTTTTAGCGGGACTAACCAGGTCTTTTTTGTGGGCTTTTAAAACTACACGGCAATATTTACACTTATCAATTGAATGACACATGCATAGTTGGGAAATATAATCACAACACGCTTTGATTTTGGGGAAAAGATAGGGAAACATTCAATCATGGCAACACCAACACCACTCAATTAATATCTGAAAAGACCAAAGCGCGCCAAAGCATAAAATTATTTGAAAAAAAAAAAAAAATAGATTTTTATAAAATTAAATACTGGCTCTATTCAGACTAATGACTATGATGCTCATCATATACGATGTGAATCTTATCAAATCAACTTTTTTAAAATGGCGGGCTCAGAAACTCATCACACATCTATCGATGCAACTGTGTCCGAGATGCCGAGTTAGTTTAAGCAGCGATGCAGATCAAAACTCAGCGTTGGCCAACGTTGTGTTAGTCTGAACAGAACCATTGTTCAAGTATGCATTATGTCTAAACCCGAAATAAATTTTGAAAAAGTCATAACATGTCAAATATCACCAACACCGCTGACCAGCTCACCCACTCCAACAACTACCTGTATACCTAACTAAATAAAAAAAAAAAACTTTTTTAATTTTATTGAAGAACGAGTACTGCCGTACAGCAGTAGTTAGATGACGTCTATTGTACTCTAATAAAAAATCATAAATATTGAATTGAATTATTTGTCTTGATCATTTATAAATTACAAACATGCAATGAAATCTATTTACCTTATTGGTTTGGATCTGTTTCCCAAATCTTCGTGTACTTCTGACTGTACGTATTTTTATTTTTATTGTCCTTCGGCATCTTTAACAAATTTATTTTCGACACACATTACAAACCAAAATTGAAATAACAACTGTCGTAAGAATATTCTTAACCTATTTTTTGGCGGTATCCTATCTGACATAAGCTAATGTCAAACATACCAACATACGCCGCCATATGCACAGGCTATAAAATAACCACCAGTGGCGCAAGTATTGCCGCCAGTCACCACAGAGTGGTTGTAGAATTACGAACTAGATGTCGTTATGAGTCGATAGGTCGAGAAATAAATATTAATGTCTCTGTTGGCTACATTAGTTCACACCACAGCCATTTGTATATTTATCTTATAAAACAAAAAATAATAATGTTATCAATTTAAAAATATGAAAATACCCCTAAAAATTTTAAACCCCTGAAAAAATCCCTTCTCACTTATTTACCCCCTAAATCTGGGAGAAAACCCCTAAGTTGGGAACACTGGTGTTGAAGGGTAGCGTGGCGGCCGGTTGGCAACCTGCGCGGGGGCTGATTGTGGCGTTGTGCAATTGGTAGTGTTGCATGTAGCGTGGAGGCGGCGACTGATGCAAAGTGCATTGAGCCGAATTTACTGCAGATGAAGCGATATATTGTGGACTCAAATTGATGTCGATCATATGTACCGTTGACATGTGCTGCAGTGGCTGTAGCGTCATTTTTGGTTTTGCACGTACAACACGTATGATGACGGCTTGTAGTGCCTGTGACAATTGATAGTGACTGCAGCTGTAGCGTCTGTTGTAGCTGTTACTGCGCTGTTGTTGGAGTGTTGCTGTTGAACCTGCGATTGCAGTTGCATTTGTACGTGTTGGTTTTTGCTGTTGTTGTTGTTGACGGCTGTGGCCATGTTGTTGCGCTGTACCAGCCAAATGCGGCGACATACCGGTGGTGGTGCCTGTCAAATTAGGCTGATACAAATCGCTGGCGCTAACGTAGTAGGTTGTGGTGCTATCGCCGGCGGCTGGCGCCTGAATGATGTCTGCGCCTCGATGATGGCTGGCGAGAGGTCCGTAAGATCGGTGCTGGACGCCTATTGGATTTCTTGTCCGCTGTTGAGGCCGTGGGCGTACAGGTGGCGTATTGCGTTGGCCGTTTGTGTTAGTTGCAGTTGCGCGGCCTCGTAAGCGCAACTGGGCGGCAAGGTGATGTAGTGTTGTTAAACTGTAGTTGTACCAATTATGGTTTGCTGTTCAGTCGTCGGGGTCACCAATTATGTGGCGATAATAAAACACCACATTTAATATTTAAATGATTATTTATTAAGATACATAACTCAAAATACTTCTTCACTTGTTGGCGTTTGTACAAAAAATGACGCTTTTTAAAACTAAAAACTAAGAATTCAGTTGAAACTGTAAATTTCCAAGAAGAATATGAAAATAATGAAATAATAGAATAACTGACAAACAGTGCTGCCAGATGTGATACGTCTTGTCTGTGTGCCCATACTACGGTTGTTCTGTCCCTTATTCTTACTCTGTAGTTAAACAACTGCTGACTTAGCGTCTGCTCCTTTCGGAGTATGTGTTAACTATATATTGGTATTACTGAGCGGCTATTTGTTGCCGAAAAAGCTTATGTCAATAACTCCTCCCGTTAAGAACGTCCTTAGGTATCGTTCAGCGTTCCGATCATGGGTCTCGCAATAGACCAATAAAGTACCTGAAGCTGTCGAGGTTGCGATGTGACTTTTAATGCTCCGCTTCAGATAACTAATATATTTTTTTTTTATTTACATGATGACGTAGAGAAATAGGCAATACACTCAGTGTATCTGTATTTTGTGTTAAGTATATTGTGAAAACCCATGGTGTCTCAGATTTAAGGTGCGACGTTGCATATTCCTGTTCGTTTTCACACACAATTTATTTTGCGACTTTGCAAGACTATTTTCAGTTGTATTTACAGCAATTCTCTTTTCTCGATTTTTGTATACCTCGCTGTAAAATACAAAATGCAAGTATATTTAAATACAATACTGCATTTTGTGAATATTTTGTTGAAATATTTATAGAAAAAACGATTACGTATAAATGAAAAACGGCTAACATATGACAATATTGCCCCCGCTCATTTAACCCAAGTTCCCATTTTGCCACTTGACCACTACAAAGGTACGTTCCAAAGTAAAAGGACTTAAAAAAAAACAGAACAAATAGTTTTTTCGGCAAAACTAATTTATTTTGGATTGGACAAAATAATAAATTTTGGGCATAAAAATTAAAACACCCAACATTTAGTAAGAATAAAAATTACTATATAGTGGTTATTTAATACATAGAGAATCGATTTAAATCTTTTTATGATATGTTAAAACAACTGACTTTTGACTTTTCAATACCTAATAAAAAGTTTTAAGCTTTTTAGTTCTAAACAATTAATGTGTTTAATAATTTTCCATAGGAAATAATACTATTATGCTTGACATTACAAAACGTTTCATCAAATATATTTAAATTTCATAAATTTATTTAATTTTCATTGTTTTACATTTTTTGTAAGTGCAACAAATCTCTCCGTTTACATATGTTTTTGGTAAGATTTTAATCTGGCCATCGGTCATTTCCAATCGCTAAACGTCAAAACCTACTGAACTCAATTAGCTGTCAAAGTTCAGTAGGTTTTCCATACAAAATTCCTCTCAGTTAATCCGAGATTAAAAATTAATCTCAGATTACACAACTAGATAATCGGTGTTATTCCTAATTTTATCGATAATTTTTGCGAAAAAGAGGAGAAATGTCAAATGACAAAGTAAATTTTTGCGAAAAAGATGAGAAATGTCAAATGACAAAGTAAACCAAAATGGCCGACAGCGTGGTAAAGAGGTAAACTTATTTTTAATAAAATTATTATTTAAAATATGTTAATTTTTCAGGAAAAAGAGATCAACATGGAATAAGGAGGAAGTTGAATTACTTCTCTGCTTGTGGGAGGAAAAATTGCCACAGCTTCGTGGTGTTAAACGCAATTCCCACGTTTTCAAAGATATGGCTGCAGAAATGGCCACAAAGGGGCATGTATATTCCGCGAATGAAATTCGTGTGAAAATACACAACTTGACAAATAAATACAGGTAAATTTATTTAATATGCATGTGCATTTCATATAAAGGTTTTCAAAAAATTTACAGAGATGAGAGGAAATCTATTGGTCCTTCTGGCGGCAGCCCTTCGACATGGGAATTCTACCCTAAAATAAATAGTATCCTCGGGAGCTATAAAAGCTTCAATTTGGAAACATTGGTGGAGGAGAGCACAGGTTAGTAAAACAAAATAGGAATTTAAAAAATTTATATTTATTTTTATAAACTAATTTATTACAGTTCACGAAGTTGTAGACTGTGCATCACCCCTTGACAGCTCTTCCATTACGCTGGAATCCCAGGAAGAATTGTCGGTTGTTGACGAGGAACCTGCAAGAAAAAGAAAATAACATATTTCAAACAAAAATATACAAAATGAATTTTTGGGGGAATTCCGGGCTTCAAATAAAAGAATTGCGGCGGAAATTGAAGCAATTAAAGAGGATGGCAGGGAGGCCCTTGATATTGAAAGAAAAAGAAATGACATCCTCGAAAAGTTCTTGGAAGCATTTAGGGAAAGCATGTAACAACATATCCTTGAAAACGTGAGAACTACGTTTTACACCACGAAGCATATGTATATCTAGTCCAGGAGAAGATTGTTTTTATTATTATATATATATATACATATATATGTATATATATTTCTTTTGTTAATGAATTAGTATTGTTAATGTGATATATTAATATAAAAAATGAAATTATTGAAAAAATTAACTGATAAAATAAAAGACATAAACTTACATAAAAATAGAGCTATAGATTTTCTGATGTTCTCTGCATTAGGGTCGACGGTTCCAGAAATGAATAATGGATCAGGTTGCTCTCGTGGGTGTACGCTTTCGAAATTTGTTTGCATTTGCAACCATTTCGTGTTTATGCTATCATTCATTTCATTTACAAAATTGTGCAAGCCGCAAGAACATTTTATTATTAATATAGCGTTTTTAATATCGTTGTCAATTCCTTTCCCTATCCTTCTAAACCTTGCCTTCAGGTGGCCAAAAGCGTTCTCCATAACCCTTCGAGATTTAGATAAGTGGTAATTGAATATATTCTTGTGACCCCCAGCGGCTTGGTTATAGGGATAGGGCTTCATTACAAACGGAGTAAAGCGAAACGCCGAGTCTCCAAGAACTACAATTGGGACATTAGGGACATTAGTGTCACAAAGTTTTTTCGCATTCTCTTTAAGCAAAGGGTTTTGCAAAATTCTTTTCAAGTCGGATTTTTCAAATATTTGGGAATCATTACAACGACCAGGTGCTCCAACATTAATGTACATAAACCTATATATAAAAAAAAATGTTTTAAGTATTTTCCAAAATATGTATTTTTTTAACTTACCTGTAGTCTACGAGGGCTAGTAAAACCATTGAGTACCAACCTTTGTAGTTGAAATAGTCAACAGCATCAGATGCGGAGGGCCTAATCTCAATATGACATCCATCTGAAATAAATTGTATTTGCATGTTATGGGTAAAATATGTATTTCAAATTCATAAACTTACCTACTGCGCCTAGACATTGGGGAAATCCAATTTTTCTAAATCCTTCAACGCCCTCCGTAATTTTTTCTTGCGTAAGAAATCAGCTGGCTAAATATTTAGGCGATAGTATGTCCCACACCGCTCTGCAAAAGTCTTTAAGGATAAAACATACAGACGCTTTGGAAACCCCGAATAGTCTTCCAACTGTTCTGTACTCAGCAGAAGAACCAAGAGCATACAAAGCGATAGCTATTCTTTTTTCTAATGGAATACATTGCCTGTATGTAGTATCACGTTTGCCAATGTTTGTTAGCTCATTACATAAAATTTTGAATGATTCCCGACTCATTCTGAAGCTCTCCTTGAAGAATTGGTCACTATTGAAAGCAACGTCGAGCTCCCAAAAATTACCGTGCCTTTCCTACAAAACATCGTCAAGTGGGAATTTTATAAAATGATGTATTGTTAATGTGTGTTTCCACAAACATTTTGGCCTATTGTTATTTATTACAAAAAGCAATAAGGAATTTGCATTTTTATCTCAGTTAATATTTTTTCCATTCTAAGTGTCCGTCTTTTCCGTATTTCTGACAACTTCTTATTACAGGCAGCAATCTGCATAATCAAGTATACAATCGCGTTCTTTTGTTTTTTTCCATATCTTAAATTTTTATTATTTTTACTTTTTTAGTTCACGAGTAAAAATATTGATTCACGAAATTTTACAATTCCCCAAGAAGAATACAAATACAACAAATTTGACAGTTGATAATTTCATTTAACTATGTAAACGGGTAGATTATTGAACAAGCTTATAACGAGATTAAGTTCATATGTAAACATACTATTACTCAACAGAGGCGGCCATGATGTTTTTATTGTAAAGGTACACTTGGGTACTTTCGCTTCTCCCTTGTGCCATGGTATCGATGTATCGGTATGCAACATCGAACAACATTCCAAAATGATGCATTGTATACTTTGACGTTATAGAACACTTCCAATCCAGATTTTATTTTCATAGTAAACTGTTTTGTTTTTGAATGCGTATAAAGATAAATGATCAAATAAAAATCCAGTAGTTTCATGAAAAATAATCATCGCAAATGGAAGAGCAAACATCATTAAAATACTCAAGAATATATATCATATTCTTGCCATCATAAGTGTACTTGTGAATAAAAGTATAAGAAGTTAAAAGTTAGGGCTGTGACAATAGAGGGATCTTGCGAGAGAGTGGCTGGTAATTGCGAACATGCTTTGATTTTGGTGAAAAGATAGGGAAACATTCAATCATGACAACACCAACACCACTCAATTAATATCTGAAAAGACCAAAGCGCGCCAAAGCATAAAATTATTTGAAAAAAAAAAAATTGATTTTTATAAAATTAAATACTGGCTCTATTCAGACTAATGACTATGATGCTCATCATATACGATGTGAATCTTATCAAATCAACTTTTTTAAAATGGCGGGCTCAGAAACTCATCACACATCTATCGATGCAACTGTGTCCGAGATGCCGAGTTTAAGCAGCGATGCAGATCAAAACTCAGCGTTGGCCAACGTTGAGTTAGTCTGAACAGAACCATTGTTCAAGTATGCATTATGTGTAAACCAGAAATAAATTTTGAAAAAGTCATAACATGTCAAATATCACCAACACCGCTGACCAGCTCACCCACTCCAACAACTGCCTGTATACCTAACTAAATAAAAAAAAAAACTTTTTTAATTTTATTGAAGAACGAGTACTGCCGTACAGCAGTAGTTAGATGACGTCTATTGTACTCTAATAAAAAATCATAAATATTGAATTGAATTATTTGTCTTGATCATTTATAAATTACAAACATGCAATGAAATCTATTTACCTTATTGGTCTGGATCTGTTTCCCAAATCTTCGTGTACTTCTGACTGTACGTATTTTTATTTTTATTGTCCTTCGGCATCTTTAACAAATTTATTTTCGACACACATTACAAACCAAAATTGAAATAACAACTGTCGTAAGAATATTCTTAACCTATTTTTTGGCGGTATCCTATCTGACATAAGCTAATGTCAAACATACCAACATACGCCGCCATATGCACAGGCTATAAAATAACCACCAGTGGCGCAAGTATTGCCGCCAGTCACCACAGAGTGGTTGTAGAATTACGAACTAGATGTCGTTATGAGTCGATAGGTCGAGAAATAAATATTAATGTCTCTGTTGGCTACATTAGTTCACACCACAGCCATTTGTATATTTATCTTATAAAACAAAAAATAATAATGTTATCAATTTAAAAATATTAAAGAGTCAAAATCCCTGAAAATACCCCTAAAAATTTTAAACCCCTGAAAAAATCCCTTCTCACTTATTTACCCCCTAAATTTGGGAGAAAACCCCTAAGTTGGGAACGCTGGTGTTGAAGGGTAGCGTGGCGGCCGGTTGGCAAACTGCGCGGGGGCTGATTGTGGCGTTGTGCAATTGGTAGTGTTGCATGTAGCGTGGAGGCGGCGACTGATGCAAAGTGCATTGAGCCGAATTTACTGCAGATGAAGCGATATATAGTGGACTCAAATTGATGTCGATCATATGTACCGTTGACATGTGCTGCAGTGGCTGTAGCGTCATTTTTGGTTTTGCACGTACAACACGTATGATGACGGCTTGTAGTGCCTGTGACAATTGATAGTGACTGCAGCTGTAGCGTCTGTTGTAGCTGTTACTGCGCTGTTGTTGGAGTGTTGCTGTTGAACCTGCGATTGCAGTTGCTTTTGTACGTGTTGGTTTTTGCTGTTGTTGTTGTTGACGGCTGTGGCCATGTTGTTGCGCTGTACCAGCCAAATGCGGCGACATACCGGTGGTGGTGCCTGTCAAATTAGGCTGATACAAATCGCTGGCGCTAACGTAGTAGGTGGTGGTGCTATCGCCGGCGGCTGGCGCCTGAATGATGTCTGCGCCTCGATGATGGCTGGCGAGAGGTCCGTAAGATCGGTGCTGGGCGCCTATTGGATTTCTTGTCCGCTGTTGAGGCCGTGGGCGTACAGGTGGCGTATTGCGTTGGCCGTTTGTGTTAGTTGCAGTTGCGCGGCCTCGTAAGCGCAACTGGGCGGCAAGGTGATGTAGTGTTGTTAAACTGTAGTTGTACCAATTATGGTTTGCTGTTCAGTCGTCGGGGTCACCAATTATGTGGCGATAATAAAACACCACATTTAATATTTAAATGATTATTTATTAAGATACATAACTCAAAATACTCCTTCACTTGTTGGCGTCTGTACAAAAAATGACGCTTTTTAAAACTAAAAACTAAGAATTCAGTTGAAACTGTAAATTTCCAAGAAGAATATGAAAATAATGAAATAATAGAATAACTGACAAACAGTGCTGCCAGATGTGATACGTCTTGTCTGTGTGCCCATACTACGGTTGTTCTGTCCCTTATTCTTACTCTGTAGTTAAACAACTGCTGACTTAGCGTCTGCTCCTTTCGGAGTATGTGTTAACTATATATTGGTATTACTGAGCCGCTATTTGTTGCCGAAAAAGCTTATGTCAATAACTCCTCCCGTTAAGAACGTCCTTAGGTATCGTTCAGCGTTCCGATCATGGGTCTCGCAATCAGTAAAGTACCTGAAGCTGTCGAGGTTGCGATGTGACTTTTAATGCTCCGCTTCAGATAACTGATATATTTTTTTTTATTTACATGATGACGTAGAGAAATAGGCAATACACTCAGTGTATCTGTATTTTGTGTTAAGTATATTGTGAAAACCCTTGGTGTCTCAGATTTAAGGTGCGACGTTGCATATTCCTGTTCGTTTTCACACACAATTTATTTTGCGACTTTGCAAGACTATTTTCAGTTGTATTTACAGCAATTCTCTTTTCTCGATTTTTGTATACCTCGCTGTAAAATACAAAAAGCAAGTATATTTAAATACAATACTGCATTTTGTGAATATTTTGTTGAAATATTTATAGAAAAAACGATTACGTATAAATGAAAAACGGCTAACATATGACAATATTGCCCCCGCTCATTTAACCCAAGTTCCCATTTTGCCACTTGACCACTACAAAGGTACGTTCCAAAGTAAAAGGACTTAAAAAAAAACGGAACAAATAGTTTTTTCGGCAAAACTAATTTATTTTGGATTGGACAAAATAATAAATTTTGGGCATAAAAATTAAAACACCCAACATTTAGTAAGAATAAAAATTACTATATAGTGGTTATTTAATACATAGAGAATCGATTTAAATCTTTTTATGGTATGTTAAAACAACTGACTTTTGACTTTTCAATACCTAATAAAAAGTTTTAAGCTTTTTAGTTCTAAACAATTAATGTGTTTAATAATTTTCCATAGGAAATAATACTATTATGCTTGACATTACAAAACGTTTCATCAAATATATTTAAATTTCATAAATTTATTTAATTTTCATTGTTTTACATTTTTTGTAAGTGCAACAAATCTCTCCGTTTACATATGTTTTTGGTAAGATTTCAATCTGGCCATCGGTCATTTCCAATCGCTAAACGTCAAAACCTACTGAACTCAATTAGCTGTCAAAGTTCAGTAGGTTTTTACGTTTAGCAATTGCTCTCTCACTTCTAGTGAGAGAGGAGTTGGACATCTCTTTATCTCTGCTGTTACTGTAAGGCTATTGACTTCAAAAACATACTACTGCGAAGTATCGATATGGTGTGACTGCAGTATCGATCATCGTAAAGGGGGAGTAAAAAAACTATCAGCTGATATAATGTAAACAAAAGCACAGCTGAGAGGTGCTAATGAAGAAACGTCAAGGGAAGATTGGGGTTGAGTTTCTATTGGCAATGTTTGCATTGTGTTATTTTTAAAAATTTTATGGAAAATTTGTTCCAAAAATATTGGTTACATATAAAAATTTAATTTTTTTCAAGATAAAATTGTGTTGTTTAAATGTACATTCTTAAAGAGGAGGCCGTTATGAGCAAATACATGTGTAATTAAGTATTTTATTTATGCTTCTTTTTAACTGTGGTAAGTTAATAAATGTTCACCGCAGGAAAATGTTAGGTGCAAATAAGTAGGCATACCAAATAATGAGATCCAGGAGATGTTTATTCATAGCCTAATTTTATGTGTGTATTTATAATATTTAGTTGTTTTATTCTGCATAAATTATCTAAACGTATATACACTAAAAATACCAAAGTTCAAGTTGTCAACCCATCAAAATACCGAAAATGTTCAAATATCTTGCCAATATTGTTATTGAGCGTGGCGAAATAAAGGGTGATTTTTTAAGAGCTTGATAACTTTTTTAAAAAAAAAAACGCATAAAATTTGCAAAATCTCATCGGTTCTTTATTTGAAACGTTAGATTGGTTCATGACATTTACTTTTTGAAGATAATTTCATTTAAATGTTGACCGCGGCTGCGTCTTAGGTGGTCCATTCGGAAAGTCCAATTTTGGGCAACTTTTTCGAGCATTTCGGCCGGAATAGCCCGAATTTCTTCGGAAATGTTGTCTTCCAAAGCTGGAATAGTTGCTGGCTTATTTCTGTAGACTTTAGACTTGACGTAGCCCCACAAAAAATAGTCTAAAGGCGTTAAATCGCATGATCTTGGTGGCCAACTTACGGGTCCATTTCTTGAGATGAATTGTTGTCCGAAGTTTTCCCTCAAAATGGCCATAGAATCGCGAGCTGTGTGGCATGTAGCGCCATCTTGTTGAAACCACATGTCAACCAAGTTCAGTTCTTCCATTTTTGGCAACAAAAAGTTTGTTAGCATCGAACGATAGCGATCGCCATTCACCGTAACGTTGCGTCCAACAGCATCTTTGAAAAAATACGGTCCAATGATTCCACCAGCGTACAAACCACACCAAACAGTGCATTTTTCGGGATGCATGGGCAGTTCTTGAACGGCTTCTGGTTGCTCTTCACCCCAAATGCGGCAATTTTGCTTATTTACGTAGCCATTCAACCAGAAATGAGCCTCATCGCTCATCGGACACGGACGCGAAACACATTTCGAACCGAACACTGATTTTGGTAATAAAATTCAATGATTTGCAAGCGTTGCTCGTTAGTAAGTCTATTCATGATGAAATGTCAAAGCATACTGAGCATCTTTCTCTTTGACACCATGTCTGACATCCCACGTGATCTGTCAAATACTACTGCATGAAAATCCTAACCTCAAAAAAATCACCCGTTAGTATTGCGTTAGCTAATTTAACTACTTGCTATGAAAGAAATATATTTCCCGTATTTGTACTATTAATACCCAAGACAGACATGTAGCAACAATATCATATATAGTGCAAATACCATATGTGTGTCACCCAATACTACATAGCAAATTACCATATGAGCAATGCAGTATTTTGCTGGTATAATACTATGATGTTTCATTATGGTATTTGTATAAACACAGCTAAAAACAAGAAAAAACGTTAACTTCGGTTGCACCGAAGCTAAATACCCTTCACAGGTGCATTTCTGTTAGTAACTATTTGTTCAGTTTGTATGGAAGCTATATGCTATTGTCAACCGATCTGAACAATTTCTTCGGAGATTACATTGTTGCCTTAGAAAATAATATATACCAAATTTCGTGAATATATCTTGTCAAATGTGAAAGTTGTCCATACAAGAACTTGATTCCGATCGTTCAGTTTGTACGGCAGCTATATGCTATAGTCAACCGATCTGAACAATTTCTTCGGAGATTACATTGTTGCCTTAGAAAATAATATATACCAAATTTCGTGAATATATCTTGTCAAATGTGAAAGTTGTCCATACAAGAACTTGATTCCGATCGTTCAGTTTGTATGGCAGCTATATGCTATAGTCAACCGATCTGAACAATTTCTTCGGAGATTACATTGTTGCCTTAGAAAATAATATATACCAAATTTCGTGAATATATCTTGTCAAATGTGAAAGTTGTCCGTACAAGAACTTGATTCCGATCGTTCAGTTTGTATGGCAGCTATATGCTATAGTCAACCGATCTGAACAATTTCTTCGGAGATTACATTGTTGCCTTAGAAAATAATATATACCAAATTTCGTGAATATATCTTGTCAAATGTGAAAGTTTTCCATATAAGAACTTGATTCCGATCGTTCAGTTTGTATGGCAGCTATATGCTATAGTGGTCCGATATCGGCCGTTCCGACAAATGTGCAGCTTCTTGAAGAGAAAATGACGTCTGCAAAATTTCAAAACGATATCTTAAAAACTGAGGGACTAGTTCGTATATATACAGACAGACGGACAGACGGACAGACAGACGGACATGGCTAAATCGACTCAGCTCGACATACTGATCATTTATATATATACTTTATAGGGTCTCCGACGATTCCTTCTGGGTGTTACAAACTTCGTGACAAACTTAATATACCCTGTTCAGGGTATAAAAAGGTAACAAGCTTTGCTAAAAGCTTTTACACAAAAGCTCTTCGAAATATTGCGTCAAAATTACTTCAAAAATAATAATAATGAAAAACAAAAAATGGAAAATTATACGAAAAAAAGGCGTATTTATTTAGGGACTTCTGAGACGAAGTCCATCATTGAAGTTTGGGGCCAAAACATTGAAAAACTAAGAGGAACCCACAAAAATAATCATGTGCTGCAAAACATGTGCGCACAACTGAAAAACGAGCACAAGATTTGTTTGAATGCTGTAGAGATGCGTACGCGGTTAAATAATTTAACTAAAAGATATAGGTATGTAAGAACCAGTCCATTTACGGTAATATTCTTATTTAATTCTTCTAAATCTTAAATTTTTTAGACAAGAAAAACGTAAAATTGGTCCTAGTGGTGGATCACCGTCAAAGTGGGAGTTGTACAACGACGTGCATAAGGTGTTGGGCAGTTTCAAATCACATAATTTACTTGAAGTAATGGACGAAAGTTTAATTTACGGTGCGTAATATATTATTTAAAAATACAAATTTATTATTATCATTTGTTTTTTTTAGAACTGAATTGTGAAGAATCTTTAATTAATTGTGAATTTGATGCAATGGAGGTACCGTTGAATGAACAATCCATTAACAAAACATTGGGTAGTGAGTCATCATTCGTACAGGCTTATGAACCAACTACAAGTGCTCATTCGAGAAATGAACGAAAACGAAAACACCAAGATGATCGTTTTTTCCAATTGATAAAAGATGAACAACAAATGATGCAGAAATATTTAGAAAAATCATTAGAAAATAAAGAAAAAGTTCTAAAATTATTAGAAGAAAACAACGCATTGTTTTCTGCGTTAATAAATAAATAAACATATTTTTTTAATTTATTACATTTGCATGGTACTTGAGAACAATTATACTAACGGGTAATAAAATTAGTCATTAATGCGTTTCTTACAGCAATTCCACTGTTGTTTCTATCACTTACGGAAATGCTTCTTTGGGGCTGCTGCCTTGTACTTTGGATGTCTGACTGCTGAATCCAACACTGATTGATGTTATCGTTTCTGTTGTTGCAAATATTATGCATAATACAGCATGCCTTTATAATTGTGTTCACATTTTTTATGTTAACTTCCAAACCTTTCCCAATTTTTCAAAATCGCGCTTTCAGATGACCAAATGCGTTTTCAACAATACGGCGGCAAGAAGATAATTTTTTGTTGAATATTTTTTCACCTTCGGTTTGGCCAACTGAAAACGGAAACGGTTTCATTACGTATGGCGAAAGTTTAAACGCTGAATCCGCAATAAGTAAAATCGGTACCTTCACACTTTCAATGAATTTGAAATTTGTTTCAAATAGCTCATTATTTATGTGATAGGCCTTTAAAGCCGAGCATTCAAAAATGGAAGAATCGTTACATCTTCCCGGTACTCCTATGTTTATATAGGTGAACCTATAACGATAGTCTACAGCAGCAAAGAGAATTATTGAATACCATCCTTTAAAATTGAAATAATCTGAAGCTTCACATTTTGGAGGTTTCACTTCAATGTGACATCCATCAATCGCTCCATAGTATTGAGGGAACCCCAATAATTAAAAACCATTAACAATTTCTTCGATTTTAGCTTGTGTTGGTGGATACGCGTCCAACATTGTTTCTTGGAATACGGTACAAATTTCCCTACACATCTCAACAACTATTTCTCCTACTGTTGTTCTACCAATTCCAAATAAGCTTGCCAGCGTTCTATACTCTGCTGATGAAGCTAATGAATAAAGCCCGATACCAATTCGTTTTTCCAACGAAATAGCATTCCGCCAACGTGTGTCCGCTCTCTGTAAATTCTTCAATTGATCAACCAAATATTGAAACGTGGAACGATCGATTCGGAAAGTGTTTTTGAACTTATCGTTCTTAAAAGTTGGAACATCATTCTCCCAGAAGCTTGATTTTTCTACCTGTAAAACATTTGGAGTTATATTCAAAAGTTTGGGAACATCTTGTATGACTTACACATGTCCAGAACCGTCTATATTTTCCATGTATTTTTTTAGGAATGCCAGGGTCATGTACCGCTTTATTTTATGGTGAGCTCTTAATGCACACTTTACCCACTTTTGTTTTTTATGTAGACAATACATAATTTTTGCATTATTTGCAAGAATAAAACTTATTTTCTCCATTGCTCGTATATATTTATTGTTTAGAATTTTTTGAAATATTTAATGCCTATGAAACAAAGCTTGTACTTGAGTTTACTATATTGCCATGTGTGTCACTAACGTAGTAAACAGAATACCATGATACTTTTACTATGGTTTTTTTACTACATGTCTGTCTCGGGTATAAGATAATGCAAATTCGAGAAATAGTTTATTTAAGAAGCCCATTTATTTAAAAACTTGGCTTATAACTAAAAAATAATATGCTAATTTTTTATGTTCATTGTTCATAAAATATACATATTTTTGCATCGCTAAATGCTGAAAAATTTAGACAGCTACCGTAAAAATCGGTTAGGGCAAACAAAATGATACTCACATTCCTACACAAACACTCCATTTGAGAACGGGTAGGACTCCTGATCGCAGCCGTATAGCTAAATTCTAAAATATAAAACGTGTATGTAGTTTTTGATTAAAAAATGTATACTTAAAGTTTGGGAAACATGGGTTCTATAAATATCTCTCGATTTATAAAATTATATTTCACTGTTCAAAAGAATTACTATGACATGTAAATAATGTTACAATAGTTATTGTTTCTGGTCCACTCAATATCTAACATAATTTCCTATTTGTCCATGAGCAAGTTAACTAAAACGCTTAAAAATATACATCATATATATCTATATCAAGAAGGTATAAATACATTTTTTGATAAGAGCATTTCACTTCATTCTATAACCAAACATGAAAGTAGTATATTATAAATGTATATATAAAGTATTATAAAATATAAATAATTCGACCTCTCACCACTCTTACTCAACAGAGGCGGCCATGATGTTTTTATTGTGAACGTACACTTGGTTATTTTCGCTTCTCCCTTGTGCCATGGTATCGATGTATCGGTATGCAACATCGAACAACATTCCAAAATGATGCATTGTATACTTTGACGTTATAGAACACTTCCAATGCAAATTTTATTTTCATAGTAAACTGTTTTGTTTTTAAATGCGTATAAAGATAAATGATCAAATAAAAATCCAGTAGTTTCATGAAAAATAATCATCGTAAATGGAAGAGCAAACATCATTAAAATACTCAAGAATATATATCATATTCTTGCCATCATAAGTATACTTGTGAATAAAAGTATACGAAGTTAAAAGTTAGGGCTGTGACAATAGAGGGATCTTGCGAGAGAGTGGCCGGTAATTGCGAACGGCTTCATTAGAATTATAATTTTTTAAGTGAGATGTTCAAGCGTTACAACAGATACTCACCAACTCCCTTTATGAGGAGCGCTTAAAAAGATGCAATAAGAGCGACCTTAGCTATTTGTAAATGTACATAGGTGCGTCACGGTATCGCATTGGGAGCATGGTGATCTCTTAACTTGCTTTTGTGATTTTATTTATTTGAAAATTTTATGTTTTCATATATGCACTAATTTGGCGTTTAGTAGCCCGCCACCGCTTTAGGATCTGTTCAGAATTGTTTTTTTTTTCATTATTGGCGAAAGCCATCCTGCGGGGCCGAAAAGTTGTATGCGCTTTTAATATAGGAGGAAGTATCCCTATATCTCGAAATTTCCTTAATTGTGAATTAAGGTTTACCTTATCCTCCACATGAGTTGCTATGGTGGTAACTGGTTCTGAAACTAGTCCACTTAGAATCCAACCGAATATAGTGTTTTGCGCTAGAAGGGTGGTTGATATTTCCTCAACACCTTTAAGTAATATTTGCGGTATAAGGTCGCTGCCTAATATAATATCTATTTGAGATGGTTTGTTGCAGTCGGGATCTGCTAGTTTTAAGAGTGACACCTTCTGCCAATGTCTGATATCTATGTGATAGCTTGGAAGCCTATTTGTTAATTGCGGTAGGACAATAGCTTCTGCTTTAATTCGCTTATCCGCTTGGGGGGAAATTAGGGTAATGGGACAGATTTTATCTGAGTTTTGGATTACTCTTCCGCCCATTCCCGTAATTTCAAAATTTGATTGTTTGGTTGACAATTTTAGCTTATTTTGTGCCTTAGACGTTATGAATGATCGTTGTGATCCTTGGTCTATTAAGGCTCTGAGTTTGAACAGTTCTCCTCGGTGTTCAACGGAGACGACTGCTGTAGGTAGTAGTACCCTACTTTGATTCTCGCTGTGTACCGTTTGAGTTTTTAAAGCCTTTGAGCAGCATGGTGCTTCTTGGCAATTTTCGGGATTTGCTTTTGCAACTAAGCCCGTTGTTCCTTTTGTGCTATTACATGCGTTCTTTTGAGGTGATCTAGGAAACATGCTGTAGTGAAGCACCGAATGGTGTCTTTTGTGACAATGTAAGCAATCAAGTTTGCTTTTGCAATTTGTATATGTATGCGCATGTGACAGACAACTTGTGCAAGGTCTCTTTGACCTGACAAAATTATTTCGTTCCAGCTGTCTGTGGGGATATTAAGTGTCGATAGAACCGTCAAACAATTAGAAACAGTGGATTCTAGTTTAATGAATTCTACACTTGTTTCTATCTTAATTTTAGGCAAGTTTTAGTTCAAATCTAGTGCAGTATCTTGTTAAACTGTCACTTTTTGAAATGAATTTAACAACTTGTTTTGAGCGTGTAGCTCCTGCAGGTGTATTTTGATTTGTGCCATTATGAACCATTTTTACAAAATAATATTATTTATTTATATTTTAGTTTGAAAATATATTTGAATTAATTACTATTAAAATCCGCGTTTGTTTTATATATTAAAATGTTTTATGTCCGAATATTTTATTTTTAGGTACACCCTAATAATTGGTTTGTATGTACTTGTTTTTGTGCAATTGAGCTCGTCGAAGAGATCAATGTGCTTTGTACATAAGTATGCACGAATTGTTTGTGCTTATGATTATGCTTTTTCATATAATTTTAAGCAATTGAGAGCTCGTTAGAGAGATCAGTTCGCTTTTTTGCATACAATCCTGCTTGCTTTTGTTTGCCAAAGAACAAGGGGTATTGCCGGATAGTTGCCAATATGGACTTTGAATATGTGTTTGTACTAATATGTGTTAATATGCAATATGTTGAGATTTTATTTAGTGTCACATACAGATTCGCTGCCGTATGAAGGAGAGCGCGAAATAATTGTTAACTTGCAATAGAATTTTTTTTTGCTTTAATTAATTTATATTTCTTATTTCCTAATGTTGTGTAATTAGGCACACCCTAATACGTGTACTTGTATGTACATGCGTAAGTAGGTACTTATGTTTTGTGCGATTGAGAGCTCGTTGAAGAGATCAATGCGTTTTTTACGTACATAGGTTTGAACGAATAGAGAGTGCGAAAACGGAATTGAAAAAAAAAGATGTGCAATTTTATATGCAAATATGTATGTTTTGCTCTATATGCTGGTATACTGAATTGTATATTATTATTTAAATATGCTTATGTGTATGTATTTTTGTCTTTTTTGCAACTCTTGCTTTGTTTTTTTTTTTTTTGTTATTATATTGATATAGTTTGTGCCTTTCTTAATATATGTATGCAATCCTGCTTATTGCTTTGTTGAACATAAGAGGTATTGCCGGAAAATATTCCAAGTAAATACTTGAATTTGGCTTCTTTCTGTTTTTGTTAAATAGGTAAGCTCAACATATACATAGGCATTTAATTTTTTTTTTTGTGTTTTTTTTTTAATATATGGTTTATTGTTGGTGACCGCTTTGTTGCGCTATTAAATCGGATTTTAAGTTGCAGATTTTATATTTCTGATTTATATAGTAATATAAAATCTTTTTTTTTTGTATACATGTACGCATATTATTAAGAATAGAAAACGGACTAAGTACGCTCACTTGGTTACATCAAGGGCTTTGTAGTTGTATATATGTATGTATGTATGTTTGTATGCATGCGCTTCTCTCCAAACCGTTTCCACCTGATTTGTCTCTTCGCCTTGTTCCAATTCCTGTTCTAAGCCTGGCCACCTCTTTGTGCTGTTTGTTTCTTTTTTGTTTGTTTTATTGGTGTTTTAATTTTTCTCGCCCAATTTGTGTTTAAGTTTATTATTTAAATTTCGTTTTCGCGCACGATTAATTATTTAGCTGATGTTTATTGTTTAGGCGTTAGTTTGTTGCTGTTGTCTTTGTTGAAATTGGTTTTAGTTCGTTTTGTTGTCGTTGTCACTTCACCTTTTCTCTCCACTTTATGTATGTATGACTGTATGTATATATTTTAAATGTACTGCACTGCACCTTCTGTTGATTGTTATTTTTTTATTATATGTATATATGTAAGTATAAGGGTATGTTTTTTTTTTGTTTGTTTTATACGTACATATGTAAGTTTTGTACTGGTTTACTGCACTTTTTTGTTTTTTGCACTGCACAAGTATATATTTATATATTTATTTGTTTAAAAATCCATAGTGCCTGTCACTATGGCTCGAAGGACCATGAATAAAAGTATACGAAACTTAATAAATTTTGTCTGTATTGTCACAATATAAACAACGGAATTATAATTTTTATAATTAGGAGTGTTGCACAATTAAATGATATTAAAAATAAGCGGCGACAAACGGGGTCCTGTTCCGAGTTGTTGGAGCTGGCGATCGAAGTCTCGCGGATGGAGGTCGAAAACATTTATTCCGGTAGAGCAGCGGCGCAACGTCTCAGCGAAAGTTGGTTTGCGGCTTGTGAAAATCGAATGTGCTTAGAACGAATGGTGTTGGCGAAAGGTGTCGACGCGGCGCAGTGTGTAAACGAATGTAATCTCCTCTTCTGTTGTCTATCCTTTTTGTTTAGTGGGTAGGAGCACAGGTGTGGTGAGGTGCGTTGAAGTGTCATCAGCTATGGTGAATTGCGCGGTAGTATTAGAGTGCGCCAGTTTTTCCCAGGTTGAGTGAGGGGGAGGCTTAACTCATTTAAACAACTTGTATTTTTTAAATTTAGTAAAAAGTAATAAGAAAGCTTATCAGAACACTATGCCGTCGTTTCATAGGTAAATGTCAGAAAGCATCAACTTTATTTATGATGCGCGGTTTCCTTTGTTACTACGCGTTGATGCGTTTCAAAACATCATGTAATGTACCAAATATTCCGGATGCATTATACCTTGTTCGTATGCATTGTCGTTTTCGAAGTCAGTTACTATTGGTATTTAGAGTCAAATAGTTGGTCCGTCTTGTTCATTAGTCTCTCGAAGTCATCAGGAGTCTTAGTAATGTACTTTAGCATTTCTAATGCGTTCAAACTTATCTTCTGTCTGTAGTGAAAATTTGCCGTTTGTATTATCCCTATTATACGAATTCTAAATTTCTCTATATAATTAGAGCTATAAAGCTCTAAGTGAAATTAGTAACACGTTTGAAGCTCTACCAAAATAGGGTATACGTCAATCAACGGAATGTGGACTGTGTTGGAGTAATCAGAACCGTCGATACAGATAATCAATTGGATATACCCAATCTTAATTTACTGGTTTTAAATTTAGCTTTGACATTGTGGGAATCCAATGATTTTTCATTGTCACAATTTGCAACTTATCCCTATGGTAAAGAAAGAATTAAAAGACAGCAGAATTAAATATATATCTAACTCCGAGATCACCCAAACCCTTTGGCTAATGCTTTAGAACATTCCTGCGATCAAACACGACTTAAAAGAAGCGATATGCATACGTATTAAAGAGCGACGTATCACCAAAACAGTTCAGTTACTTGCTTGAGCCTGTCTAGTTTTTAAATAGATTTAAGATTTTATAACTTATTGTTAGGCTTTAAGAAAAAAACGGATCCAATAAATAAAAGTAATTTTGAAAAAAAAATAACAATTTAAAACTTTGTATGGAAAATCATGCTGAGTAGCTTTAGAACCTGAGGTATGACATATACTACCGTTTTGAACCATAGTTACTATACAATCGCATGTAAGTTTAGTTCTGTAGACAAATATTATAACTATAATATGGATAATATGTTGACAAGGTTTTTTGAGCTATGTCCTTTTATGTGAAGATCATATTTCTCCGTGGGGGGCAAATGTGGCTACAAGTGCATTACTTTTTCAATTTTACATAAAAAGAAAATTTGTCGAAAATAAAAGGGAGCAGTCAACTACTGGTGGCGACAGAAATAGGCAGCACCATTTCAACGAATTGGAGGAAACGGTGATTACACTAACAGCATTAGAGACGAGTACAAGTGGAATCGAAAATACAGTGAGCATGGCAGCCGACGTTGGCAATGAGACAGAGACGTATCAATGCCATCAGTGACCTGCAGTCCAGCACTCCCTAGACGTACTCCTAGGCCACCGGATACATCTACTGCCGCATTAATAACAAAACAAATTTCAATTCAAAAGTAATTTCAGAAAAACGTACTCGATAAGTCGGACGATCTTTCATCTGGTATGCGACAACTAGGCAGAGCATTGGAAAATCGAAACGATTTAAAAAAAGCGAAAGTGGATGAAATTGGAAGGCACAATAAGCCTATGGAGAATTTGATAGCTGCTAAGAATTCCATAAGATAACAAATGTTAGAAGTAGAGGAGGCAAGCTATATCAAAAAATAATTAATCAAATAAATACTTAATTAAAACTATAAATATTTTGTGTTAATATTTATTTAGGATATTATATTCGTGTAAGTGTTGCACATATAGCTTCTCTGATTTGTGAAGCTGCATCGTTATAAGTTGATGAAAAAATTCCATTATTTTTTAACATAGTAGTAGTTATTTTCTAAAATTTCATCATTTACGCGATAGTGAATGCAAACGTTGTGTAACGTTGCTGCAACATTAACGATTTGAGATACTTTGTGAGTGAATCTCACACGCACCCAGAAGACGTTTAAACTGATTTTTAAAAACACCTATTGTTTTTCTAGAATATTTCTCGCTTTTGCATGTATTTTTATTATATTTCTCTTCTTGGCTTTCTAAGGGAGGGGTACAGAATGGTGTCATTATCCATAGTTCTAAGGCATATCCAGCATCTGCTGTACAAATATAAAACGATTTTGATGTTTGAAAATTTGTAACGCGTTTTGCGAATTATTGAACATACATATATGTAAGTATGTGTAATACCCAAAAGCCAAGTGTTTCGTTCACCATTAAGATACTTTTTCTCATTAAAATAACGAGCATTCCATATGTGGGAGTCGTGATTGCTGAAAGGATACTGAGCATTCACATAACTTATTTTTATATTATTGTCACATATCTGCAAAACATTGATTAGGATGTTTGAGATGTGAATTTGTCACCAAACTTACAATCATGGCATTGATACTAAAGTATTCTTTTCGGTTATAAAAAGAAACTTATATTTAGTTGGAGCAACGATTTTAATATGTGTCCCGTCTACACACAAACTCGCGCCTGGAAATCCGTATTCTGAAAAAAAATCAATTTTTGCTTCTCTTTTTTCATCGGTATTTAACTCAAGGCTTAACCACTGAGTGCACGAATGGGACTGAAGCAATCCCAGTACATCTTTTAAGATGCAACAAAATTTTGACTGAGCCATTGCAATCTCGAGGTCTGTACCCACTCTATGCTGATAGCCTCCCTCAGCTAGAAAACCTAAAACCGAAGACAATCGATAAAATAAAGATATAGTTGACAATCTTGAAGAACTTGCATTCGTCTCTAGAACGTCGAGGACATACGTAAAGGTCGCCTTATTTAAGCGATAGTTTTTAATAAACCTATTTTAGAAAAATATTTTTAATAAATAAATAAACTCTTGTGGATTCTTGAACTGTACATTGTTTTGTCCACATCAAAATGGTTGCTCTTGTCCCTCAGAGATTTTCGGTGAATTAAGCAATATAAATAAAAACGTTAGCGGATCCATACTTTGTTAGTAAAATCAATTTGAATATAAACGATTTCAGTTTTATTAATCAAAATTTAATTTATTTCTTCAAAATTAAGTCTGGGAACAAAAGTTTTGAATTCACATGGATTCAGTGATAGCAAATTAGGCGTATTCGTAGCTTCGCTACGTTGGATTGCGTGTTAGGGCTGAATAATATGTAGTAAAGCCAAAAATAAACAAAACCGGGGCAATCGTTAGATCTAATATAAAATTTTCAAACTTTTGGATGACTTTGTACAGTGTATATAGGTCAATATGTAAGATATCTTAACAAAATTATCTCAACATATAATATTGGACATGCTATAGTTTAGCTCCGGACATATGTGTGTGGAATTTGATTACGAATTGTAAAGGGTGGGCCATATAAAATTTTAAATTCGAAGATAGGACGTAAAAGATTGAGTGTAGCGTTTGCTGTATGGCACGTAGCGCCGTCCTGCTGGAACCAAATGTTGTCCAAGTCTTCCTCTTCAATTTGCTTGAAGAAAAATTCGGTTAACATTGCGCGCATTCATTTTTGAAGAAAAATGGGCCGATGATTCCACCATCGTGCTGGGTGCATTGGCTTCTCGACGATTACGTGCGGATTTTCTGTGCCCCAAATGCGACAATTTTGCTTGTTAACATAACCATCGAGGTGGAAATGAGCCTCGTCCGAAAAGATGATTTTTCGGTAAAATTGACCATCCTCGTTCAAACGAATTTTGGAAAAAAGTTTTCAATATTTCCCAGTTTTTTTCTAGTGAATAGCGACCCATTTCGTAAATTTTAGATTTTTTACTGAATATCTGTCACTTTCCGAATGGTATTTGACGTTTCCAATGTCGAAATATAGATAATTCAAATTTAGAACGTTAGATGATCCACCCTATGTATGGGAGACCGTATAATACATTATAAAGACATACCTGAGTAATGTCAGAGGTTATCAGAGCCAACCTTTCACTACCACCAATATACCCTATCTACTAATTTCCAATTTTACAGCTGCCTTTAAACCGTTTAGGTTGGTAAAATGTGTGTCATTTTCATGAAATTATGTAGACAAGTTTTACTTGATGTAGGCCTTAGTTTCATATCTCAATATGTCGTTTTCCACATACTTAAATCAATACATAGTGACGAAACAGATGCGATAATAAAATGGAATCGACCACAAATTCTCAGAATCAACCAGACAGCTAAATTCGTAGTTGACAGAATGTTCGAGTGGTGAAGTTTTACCAAAGACTTACTAAAAATAAAAGGGCTGCCGAATTGACACAGTTTTAGTTAGAATGCTGGCGTGTAAAGAGCAAATAAATAATAAGTAAAAAGATGTAAGCTCGAATATTGAGTAATGAAGCGTTAATTTGTGTAAATTAGTAATAAATAAGAGGAGATATAGTAAGCCATTACCACTTTTAGTGCCGGGAGCTTTTATATCGCTGCTGTTCTTGCGAAAAGTGCCAGATATATCGGCTCGCGCCTTTTAGCGGTTTACTACTCGTATTGCGGGAGAACTCTATCTTACAATAAATTTGTAATGTCAAAACTAATAACACTGTTTAGTTCTGCACTTCATCTACAAAACGCATCTTTTTGAATCATGTAAATATTGTTTCTCATTTGGTTTTTAGAAGCATTTTTCCGAATCCTTTTAAAACTGTGAAATTCGGTTTTTTCGCATAGGCACCTCTATCTCGCCCGGCACTAAAAGGGTTAAATTAGAACTCTAATTTCACAGTAAAGTGATCGAACTCCAGACTTAGTTTTTCTTCCTACGAGGAAGAGCGTAGTTTGCTGTTTACCAGCAATTTTAGTATGCGGCAAAACTCCAGCTCGGAGTTGTTATTAAAATCTATGCATTCAGAAAGAGAAGAAAGATATAAGATCCAGATTTTTTGTGAACCCATTCAGTTAGGGCAAAAATCAATCAAAATTGCACATGAAATAGCCGCGGAAAATGATTGAATTTATTAATCTGGTACTAATCGAAATATATATTAAATTCTGCTAACTATAAAATATCTCATTAATGTTTTTCTTTCAGAAATATATGCAGCATTGAACCAAAAACTTTGGTGGATCAGATGAAGACCACGTGCCTAGTGTCAAGAGAGAGTTGGAGATTTTCGATCATACTCTCGCTTCATGTCTTACATACATATATGAAACATTGCATACAGAGACACAGGTTCTATCAGGATTGTCCTCTTGGGATTTTTACGCCAAAATTTGATTTGTCGACACTAAAGCGAATGAGTTCTACTGAAAGCAAGTAAGGAAGAGCTAAGTGCAGTATAATTTTCTATATACTTGCAATTCGTAAGAATATAAGCCATAAAAACACTTCCAAGTCTAGGAAAAACTTTATAATATAAAATGTCGCATATGAATTCAACATTCCTTGTTAGAATATTAAAATTGCGACTAAGTTAGATGGAGAACATATCTACAATTTATTAAGAAATAACAGATATAATCAGCATAAAATCAGTACATGAACAGATTGAACCCATTTTCGGCACTAAACTACAGTATATAAAATAAAACGTATCACTATTGTGTGTGAGTCTAAAGTTCTGAACACATAGAGCGCGACATGGCAGCACGACAGTGAACTGTAAATGGCGTGAATCCTTCTACATGAACGTTTGTAAGAAGGCAGCGACATAACAATGGCTGGCATGTACACAAGACAACACAACTGTCCATTTTGCATGTACAAAATTTCTTGTGGTCATACCTATACATTTCACTTATATGAAATTTTAATATTTTGTTCAAAGTGCAATTTTTTATGCAAAAAATAAGTATATAGGTAAATTTATTTGTTTTAAGTTATAAATTGTTATTACAAATGACATAATACTATGTTCGGACCGACATTGAAAACATTTTGAAAACACATTTGTAAGTTGTGGAATGTAAGTCGTTCGGACCGAAAATGTGTGTTTTCGAGGAGCTTTCACTGAAAACTATCAATTCGGGGATTCTCTTGCTTTTTCAAGATGACACAAAATGCAAAAATCCTATACCGAAATATGCAAGGCTAAGAGAGCACCCATTGCGAATCTAGTGATATATGACGGCACGAAAATAAACATGGGTTTTGGTCCGACATATTTTACAGCCATTGCAAATAAATTTTTGCGTGTGTTTGTTCTGCCGTTGCACCAAGAAGAAAATTCTGCAATTGGTGCACCGTGCAAGGGTTTTGCAAGAACAAGAGAATCCCCTTAACAGTGAGCAGCTGTATTTGTATATGGAATGTAAACAAATATCAAGTGACAATTTAGGGCCGGCAAAATATGTGTTCCAAAAAAATCGATTAAACTAGAGCAGGTACCGATTAAAATGAGTGGAATACAAGTTTTCAAGTAGTTTTCAGCGAAAACTGTGTTTTCGTTTGACAGATTTTACATGGACGAAAACACAAGTTTTCGTGCGAAAACCAGTTTTTCCCATGTTTTCTTTGTTGGTCCGAACATAGTATGAAAGAGCTATTTTATACTTTTATTTGTAAAAAAACGTCAGGTTTGTTAGAGCTTTGAATAATTTTACATTTTGCACATTAGTGGCATTACTCCTCTCTACTGTCGTCAGCAAATTTAAGAATATTTTAACAACCGACGACCTGCAGTCGTGTAGTCGTGCAGCTGTCTAAATAAGTGTGTCCATAAAAACGTGTGTATTTTAATATTTGACAGATGTCGCTTGCAGTCTGTCGCGCTATATGTATTCAGCACTTAATACAAGTCTTTATGGGAGGGGTTAGGTTTTCAAGATAAAAAAAAAAAATACTTTATTGCGAATTTAATTTTTAAGTATGGACCTTTTGTACATTGAGGACACTTTTGAGAATATAGGACAATTTTTTAATCTAGAAATGTTGAAGCATAATGTTACCGTATTTCCCCCAGAAAATTTGGCAAATTATAATGAAATCTTCCCCCAACGTTCTCTGATATTATTTTCGTTTAAAAACTTTTACCCGCCATTTAAAGTGTAAACTGTTATGTTCCACTAAAAATTCCACCATTTTGTGGGTGGAAAACACCCTAAATGGAAAAAACAAATTACTAAACGTTGGGGGCAGTAATCTATATGTCAAAAATGTGTACAAAGTTTTAAATGAATCGGTCAAGAGGTTTTGAAATTACGGTGAACACGGACTGTGAAAAAGTAGTTTTGAGGAAAACGCGTCTGAAGTTTATGAATTAAAAAAGTGACGAAAAAAATTGTCCTATATTGTCAAAATTGTGCTCAATAATTTACAAAAGGTCCGAATTAAATTACTCAATCCATATTTAAGAAATAAATTCGCAAAAAAGTATTTTTTTTACTTTAAAACCCTAACTTTTCGCTAAAGCTTATATCATTTTAATTTCTTAACCTTGATATACATATATGCGTGCTCCGCTGCAGATAACTGATATGTTTTTATACCCTGAACAGGGTATATTAAGTTCGTCACGAAGTTTGTAACACCCAGAAGAAATCGTCGGAGACCTTATGAAGTATATATTTAGATGATCAGTTCGTCGAGCTGAGTCGATTTAGCCACGTCCGTCTGTTTGTGCCTCTGTCCGTCTGTCTGTCTGTATATACACGTATTATTCCCTCAGTTTTTAAGATATCGTTTTGAAATTTCGCAAACCTCATTTTCTCTTCAAGAAGCTGCTCATTTGTCGGAACGGCCGATATCGGACCACTATAACATATAGCTACCATACAAACTGAACGATCGGAATCAAATGCTTGTATGCACAACTTTCACATTTGACAAGATATATTCACGAAATTTGGTCTTATAAAGTTTTCCTTTAATTGTACTTACCCTAATAATGTTAAATATACTTACCTTAATCTATTACTATAATTATTATACAAATGAATTACTCACCTCTTTTTGTACATACCTGTATACTTCCATTCAAACTGTTCTATCCCGTTAGTGTTAAGACTTAGGCTAAGTAACTAGATGAACTGAAATAAAGAAATAATTGTAATTGAACGATCGAACAGAACGCACGCCTTTTCGTCACCGGAACAATTTATAAGTATTTTTCGCGATAGGTAATTGGGGTGATTTCAAATTGCGCATCCCTAACTATTTATCGTGTTTCAAAAACGCTTGAAACTTTTCATGGCGCCCGAGCAGGGACAAGTGCGTAATTAAAAAATTAAAAAAAAAAAAAATTGTTTTTAAACTGAAATACAATTAATAGTGGTTTAGTAATTCTTTCGAACCAATTACCTGTTCCAACTTAAAACAAATATAATCTTAAAACACCTTAAACACCTAAAATAAAAAGGTGATACTTACGTACATACATACATACATATACTAAGGTGTTACTTTAAAAGTGGAGTGATCCCTATATACAGTGAGTGAAGTGATACATATGTGCAGCAGCAAATCGTTGAAAACTAAACAGAAGAAATTATAAAATTACCTTCTTCTTCTTCTTTACTGGCGTAGGCACCGCTTACGCGATTATAGCCGAGTCAACAACAGCGCGCCACTCGTTTCTTCTCTTTGCTACGTGGCGCCAATTGGATATTCCAAGCGAAGCCAGGTCCTTCTCCACTTGGTCCTTCCAACGGAGTGGAGGTCTTCCTCTTCCTCTGCTTCCCGCGGCGGGTACTGCGTCGAATACTTTCAGAGTTGGAATGTTTTCATTCATCCGGACAACATGACCTAGCCAGCGTAGCTGCTGCCTTTTAATTCGCTGAACTATGTCAATGTCGTCGTATATCTCGTACAGCTCATCGCTCCATCGAATGCGATATTCGCCGTGGCCAATGCGCAAAGGACCATAAATCTTTCGTAGAACCTTTCTCTCGAAAACTCTTAAGGTGGGCTCATCGGTTGTTGCCGTCGTCCAAGCCTCTGCACCGCATAGCAGGACGGGAATTATGAGCGACTTATAGAGTTTGGTTTTTGTTCGTCGAGAGAGGACTTTACTTTTCAATTGCCTACTCAGTCCGAAGTAGCACCTGTTGGCAAGAGTAATCCTGCGTTGGATTTCCAGGCTGACATTGCTGGTGGTGTTTACGCTGGTTCCAAGATAGACGAAATTATCTACAACTTCAAAGTTATGACTGTCAACAGTGACGTGGGAGCCAAGTCGCGAGTGGGACGACTGTTGGTTTGATGACAGGAGATATTTCGTCTTGCCCTCGTTCACAGCCAGACCCATTTGTGTTGCTTCCTTGTTAAGTCTGGAGAAAGCAGAACTAACGGCGCGGGTGTTGAGGCCGATGATATCAATATCATCGGCATACGCTAGTAGCTGTAAACTCTTATAAAAGATTGTACCAAAGATTGTGTTCAGTTCTGCAGCTCGAACAATTTTCTCCAGCAGTAGATTGAAAAAGTCGCACGATAGGGAGTCGCCTTGTCTGAAACCTCGTTTGGTATCGAACGGCTCGGAGAGGTCCTTCCCGATCCTGATGGAGCTTTTCGTGTTGCTCAACGTCAGTTTACACAGCCGTATAAGTTTTGCGGGGATACCAAATTCAGACATCGCGGCATAGAGGCAGCTCCTTTTCGTGAAATCGACGAAGAGGTGGTGTGTGTCGATTCTCCTTTCACGGGTCTTTTCCAAGATTTGGCGCATGGTGAATATCTGGTCGGTTGTTGATTTGCCAGGTCTAAAGCCACACTGATATGGTCCAATCAGTTTGTTGACAGTGGGCTTTAATCTTTCACACAATACGCTTGACAGAACCTTATATGCGATGTTGAGGAGGCTAATCCCACGGTAGTTGGCGCAGATTGTGGGGTCTCCTTTTTTATGGATTGGGCATAGCACACTTAAATTCCAATCGTTGGGCATACTTTCGTCCGATAATATTTTACAAAGAAGCTGATGCATGCTCCTTACCAGTTCTTCGCCGCCGTGTTTGAATAACTCGGCCGTCAATCCATCGGCCCCCGCCCTTTTTTTTGTTCTTAAGGCGGGCAATTGCTATTCAAACCTCTTCATGGTTGGGCAATGGAACGTCTGCTCCATCGTCATCGATTGGGGAATCGGGTTCGCCTTCTCCTGGCGTTGTACGTTCACTGCCATTCAGCAGGCTGGAGAAGTGTTCCCTCCATAATTTAAGTATGCTTTGGGCATTGGTGACTAGATCACCTTTGGGGGTTCTACAAGAGTATGCTCCGGTCTTGAAACCTTCTGTAAGTCGCCACATCTTTTCGTAGAATTTTCGAGCATTACCGTTGTCGGCCAGCTTATCAAGCTCTTCGTACTCACGCATTTCGGTCTCTTCCTTTTTTTGTCTACAAATGCGTCTTGCTTCCCTCTTCAACTCTCGGTATCTATCCCATCCCGCACGTGTTGTGGTCGATCATAACGTTGCGAGGTAGGCAGCCTGTTTTCTCTCCGCTGCGACACGGCACTCCTCGTCGTACCAGCTGTTCTTTTGCACTTTCCGAAAACCAATGGTTTCGGTTGCAGCTGTACGTAAGGAGTTTGAAATGCCGTCCCACAGTTCCCTTACACCGAGTTGTTGACGAGTGTTCTCAGAGAGCAGGAATGCAAGCCGAGTAGAAAATCGTTCGGCTGTCTGTTGTGATTACAGCTTCTCGACGTCGAACCTTCCTTGTGTTTGTTGGTGTGCGTTTTTTGCTGCACAGAGGCGGGTGCGAATTTTGGCTGCAACAATATAGTGGTCCGAGTCGATGTTAGGACCTCGGAGCGCACGCACATCTAAAACACTGGAGACGTGTCTTCCGTCTATCATAACATGATCGATCTAGTTGGTGGTTTTTCGATCCGGAGACAGCCAGGTAGCTTGATGAATCTTCTTATGCTGGAATCTAGTACTACAGATAACCATATTTCGGGCCCCGGCGAAGTCGATCAGCCTCAACCCATTTGGGGATGTTTCCCCGTGGAGGCTGAATTTACCGACCGTAGTGCAAAGATACCTCCTTTGCCCTCCCTGGAGTTAAAGTCGCCAAGCACGATTTTGACATCGTGGCGGGGGCATCTCTCATAACTGCGCTCCAAGCACTCATAAAAGGCATCTTTGGTCACATCGTCCTTCTCTTTGGTCGGGGCGTGGGCGCAAATCAGCGATATGTTGAAGAACCTCGCTTTGATGCGGATTGTGGCTAGACGTTTATTCATAGGATTGAATGATAGTACTCGGCGACGGAGTCTCTCTCCCACCACGAATCCAACACCAAACTTGCGCTCCTTTATAAGGCCACTGTAGTAAATGCCACAAGGACCTCCCCGCCTCAGTCCTTGTCCCGTCCATCGCATTTCTTGGACGGCGGTGATCTCAGCCTTTATTTTCACGAGGACATCAACCAGCTGGACAGCGGCACCTTCCCAATTAAGGGACCGGACATTCCAGGTGCATGCCCTCAAATCATAGTCCTTAATTCGTTTGTCATGGTCGTCATCAAAAAGGGGGTCACTTATCTGAGGCTGTTTAAAGTTTTTCATTGGGGGCGGTTTTTATGTGGCGGGTCCCAAACCCAGCGCACAACCCTAAGTAAGGAATATTTCGCCTTCTCACTTTAGCTCGCCTTCAAACGGGTGTTCTTAGGCTACCCAGAGGGTACTTGGTCAAAGACCGGAAGTCGTGAGCTGCTTGAGTCACATGTAAAAGAATCGTTTCTGGCCACTCCCAAGTGAATGGCGATCAGAGAACTTTCCTCACTTGCGTGAACTTCTACACATGACTGCATCCTCCAAATTACCTACAATAAAAAAAAAGTATACGTACAAATTTATATACATAACTATTTACAATACGTACGTGATACAAAGTGTCTACTTACCTGTGTTACCAAATTTTTAAAAAGAATAAAAAGAAAAAACGAAACGGGCAGTGTGGTTGCTGTAAAGTGAATCATGTAAATACATATATACATACATACATATGTACAGTGCGCAAAGTGAACAAAAAATTTGTAAAATAACAATTAGTGTGGTGCAGTGATACCTAAAAAGAGGAAAAAAAAGAAATATAATAGGTAAAAATAGTAAATACTTACCCAACTCTGCCTTCTTAAACCTACAAAAAAACAAGAGGTGCTATGTGCAAGTGACAAACATACAAAGGAGTGAAATAAATAAAAAGTGGAATTGTGAAAAGGCGCACAAGAAAAGTTCGTACAAAGGCTACAGTGAATTCGACAAAAAATCGTACCACCGTGTTTAACCAGGTGATTAACGTAAGAGCCGTCCTAAACGTTAAAAAAAAACAGTTAAAAAAAAAAAAAGCCGGTGGACAACGTTAAAAAAAAACAGTTAAAAAAAACCCCGTTAAAAAAAAAATGTTTCAAGTGCCGCGTTATATGTACCGGTAAAAGCAAAGTGCCGGTATAAGCACCCGTTGTTGCCATACCGCCACTGCTGAAAGCGCTGCTGCCATCAACGCTGCTGCCATCAACACTGCTGCCATCAACTCGGCTGCCATCAACGCTGCTGCCATCAATCCGCTGCCGTCGTGGGAATGAGCTGCCGCTGCATCCTGTGCCAAAGGGACGTAAGCGCCGGCAAACAGCCGACGCACCAGGTAACGAGCGCGAATTACTGAAAGCAGTGCAAGCAAAAAATAAAAAAAAAACACATACAAATAAAATTAAAATAAAAAAAAAAGTGCACACTTTCAGTTTTTGGCTCTCCCTTTCTTCACTTTCAATTATATTGACGTTCATAAATGCATATACATATATGTATATATATATATATATATATATATATATCGATAATAACGTATAAATTAAACGATTTATCTTTAATATGATTCTTTATTTAATGCAGCTCACTGGCTGTTCTGGTGACATGAGTCTTTAAACTGAAGTTTACAATAATTTCTTAGCCTACAATTAGCCTACAACTAACTATCGCGTCGCGCTGCGCTGCTGCTGTTCTGCTACCGCTCAGCCTGTGCGAATTCTATTCTGCTGACATAGCGGCTCGTGTGGAATGTTTAGTCGTTCACCGTATGAACGCTGTTATGTTGACATAGCGGTTCACATGGAATATTTGAGCATAAATATGCTGCCTCAGCGGCTCGTGTAAGGTATCGGATAACATTAGTGTGAGCGACCTGAGTGAAGGTTGCGTCGACGGATGTGTCGTCGACTGAATGGTCATCGTGAGAGTTAATTCACGATAACTCCTCCCCTTCTAGGTGGGGAACGTCCCCGGTCCTCATAGCTGCGTTTATGATAGCCACTTCTACTGCTTTGGTTATGGAAATTCTCCTCCTGGACATGGCCATACGCCGTAGTACGAAGGCGACCAGTCCCGCAACGAGGAGGACACCAATAGCTGTCACACTTATTATATGACCTTGCTCAACACTTCGTTGCAGATGTTTTATATGTTGAAGATTCTGTTGGTTTACATGGTGGAGGTAAGGCGCACTCAATATCTCGGTGTGTTGAGTTAAGTTGATTGTGGGGCCCCATGGCGTTTCAGGCTTAAGAGTCGCCGTGGCGTTTTCATTGTAAAATATTGTGTCATTAATCTTTACACGATCCTTGAAGACAACTAGGTAGGTACCGTTTACTGTGATCGGAGCCTCGTTATTTTCCTCTATGGTAACCAGCTGATCGTTAACGATTACCAAACCATCACTTAGTGGTGCGATCGGTGGGAGGTTATTAAATGTTGTGCTGCAGTTGGCGGTGTTGCGTGTCATAAGTTGTAAAGCGCATGACGTCACTGATGATGCTAGGCAGAACGATGGTGTAGTATCGCTGCAGTTTCTTACCGCCAGCGTGTGATTGTGGCACGTGGCTAAGGTAGATTCTTGTAGGTGCAGGATTTGATGGCCGTGAGCTACTGGTAAAATAGTTATTTTCTTACATCTAAACTTAGGGATAGGGTATCTTATTAAAAAATATATTACATTATTATATTGTAAAATTTTAATCCTAGCTACAGCTATAACATCGGCTACAGTCAGGTTTGTGAAGTGCTCATTTCCTATTATGGAATTTACTTCATTACTATCCAAAAGGATTGGGTTCAAAGTACCAATTTTTGCGAAAGTAATGGATGCAATTAGGTTATCTAGTTCAGTTATTATTGCTCTATTTCTGGCCATAAGTACGTCATAAAGATGACCTGTGTCTATTTCTCTTTGCTTTGTTGCTTTCAAGATTTTATTTACTGTAACTGTTAGGCTGTTTATTTCCTTTTGTATTTCGGTGTTAATGGTAAACTGTCGGTCCTCTGAGTCAATCAGTTGTTCCGCTGTGTTCGTTAGTCTGTCGAAGTCATCATGATCGGGAGTCCCAGTAATGTACTTCAGTATTGTTCCTAGTGCGTTTAAACTTCTCGTCTGCCTGTGATGAGTATTTACCGTCTGTATTAGTCTACTTATCTGGTTTATGTCCGCTTCCAACAACTTTTTCATATGTGTTTGAGGAAAGTGTTCTGTAGCGTTAATTGTCTCGTCTCTTAGAAATTCGTATAGTGTCAGGTTAGTAACGTGTTTGATGTGTCCGAAGTTCTCCCAGATTACAAGTTCCCCTTCAACAACCGGAATGTACTTTGCCTTGGAGTAGTCTATTATCCGTCCCGTCGATGCCGATACTAATATGGCTATAACCAATTCTAAAGTAATCCTAAAAGCATATGAATTTTTAATCTAATAAATGATCCTGATAAAATTTTTTGTTTATCTAATTTCAGCGAAGGTTGTCCTTGTGGACCCTCCTCCCTTTTATGAGTACCGTTGTGCCTAAGTCTCTTTCAACGTTTTCTTCGGTATAGAGAGGAGTCAATTTATTGCCTAGTCGCCTATTGTTTCTGACCAGCACTTTGTCCCCCATCTGAAACTCTCTATCCTGTCTCTGTTTATTTTGGTTTATTAATTCCTTATCTTGTGCGTTTTTCAGGCGAGATGATATCTGTGTGTTGTCTTTTGCCGAACGAAAAATGTTAATGGGTTTCTCCCCAGTCACCGTATGAATAGAGTTATTATATTTTATTGTGGCAAGAAGGACTATTTCTTCGATATCGTCCAGTTTTTGATCAAGTTTAAGGCATCGCGATATTTCCATCAGTGTGCTGTGGAATCGCTCTACCTGGCCGTTTGATGTACTGTGGTGGGGCATTCGCGATGTCGATGTCGAAATGATTTTTTAGAATGGCCTTAATGCTGTGCGAATTTAGTAACTTTTCGTTGTCACAATAAATGGTTTTCGTACTTGAAAACATGTTTAGTAACTGTAAAGGCTGTGGTTTCACATCCACTATCGTTCTAGACCTAAGTGACTGTACTATCGCAAATTTTGAAAATTTGTCGATGCAAGTTAGGAAGTACTTTGATCCGGTGGAAAATATATCAATGTGGAGGATTTCTTCACAATATTTTGGTATGGGTGTCTGAGCAATAAGTTGCTTTTTTGGGTGGCGGTCATACTTTGCTTGAGAGCACACACGGCAGTTCGCAGCAAACTGCTTAGCCTTCTTTTCCATTTTTGGAAAAAAATAGTCTTCTAGTATCTGCTTTGTATTCTCTTGTGCCGCTCGATGCGCTCGATTATGCTCGGCCGCAATGATTTCTTGTTGTTCATTTATATCTGTAATATCAATGACGAACTTCTCTGTATGTCTAAATTTTACGGTTGGAAACAGTTCAACTAGTTTATGCTGAACCTGTGCTAAAGTATGCAGATTGCTGTAAATTGCGTTAACCACGCCAACTTTCACAGCCTCCTGTAGGAGTTGCACTAAATCGTCCGTTGTTTGATATGAAATGAGGTGTCGTGTTTTTTTTCCAAAAATTATGAAAGATCTTCTCTGTGGCTCTACACCCTCTTCTATAAGGATCTGGTTGCGGAAGCAATTTACCGGCTTAACGGTTTTTTCGATTGTATTGGTTGACGACTCTTCACTGTGAATTGTTTCAACACTTGCACTATCTAGGGCGTTTATGTGCTGCCTAGATAGTGCGTCTGCAACCACATTTTCTTTACCCGGTTTGTAGATGAGCTTCGCGTTGCATTCATCAATGAAAGCTTTCCATCTCTTAATTTTTGAGTTTGGATTTCTGTCGGAAACCGCAAAGGTTAGCGGCTGGTGGTCTGTAAACACTCTAAGTTTGGGAACTCCGTAAAGGTAGTTTCTGAGCGTTTTTAATGCCCATACAATGGCTAGTAATTCCCGCTCATTGGTCGCGTAATGCTTCTCGCTACTGGACAAGGTGCGAGAAATCATGGTAATAGGTTGGCCCTCCTGCGAAAGGACGGCACCTATGGCGTGTGAGGATGCATCCGTAGTCAAATCGAATGATTTACTAAAATCCGGATAAGTTAATGTTACATCCTCAGATGCTAAAATTTCCTTTAATGTATTGAAGGCCTTTTCCTGTTCGTCAGTTAAATCTATTTTAATTTTTTTTGATTGTGACGCAGTAACTCGACCGTATTCGCCCCTCGAAATATTCGACAGGGGTTTTGCTATCTTGGCGAAATCTCTTATAAAACAGCGGTAGTACCCCGCCAATCCCAAAAATGATCTAAGCCCCTTAAAGTGGTGGGCTGAGGGAAATTTCGAATTGTGTCGACCTTGTCTGGACACGTTTTAATTCCCCTTGCGAAACCAAAAATCCTAAGTATTCAACTTCGCTTTTAAAAAATTTGGACTTTTCTGCCGAAACTCTCATATTGGCTTCGAATAAACTTCTTAATATTGCTTCAACATCTTTCAAGTGTTGTTGTTCATCCTTCGAGAATATAATGACATCGTCCACGTACACGAAACAGTTTTTTCCTATGTGTTCCCTCAACACGTCGTCTATAGCCCTCTGAAAAATACCGGGAGCATTCTTCAGGCCAAAAGGCAGCCTGCAGAATTCATATTTTCCGTTCTTCACGGAGAAGGCAGTCTTCTCTCTATCGCGCTCCGATAGTTTAATCTGGTGGAAACCTGACTTTAGATCTAGAGTGGTAAAAAATTTGCTCCCGCCCAGGTTGGACAATATTCCTGTAATATCGGGGATCGGGTACTTGTCACTGATAGTTTTCTCGTTCAGTTTACGAAAATCTATAACTAATCGTTTTTTCTCGAAGCCGTTTTCATCAAGTCCTTTCTTCTTCACCACCCATATAGGGTTGTTATATGGGGACCTAGAAGGTCGAATGATGCCATTCACCAAAAGGTCTTGAATTTCGTTATTTACGAAATCCGAAACGCCCAGTGGATATGGGTATAACCTTGAGTATACCGGTTCCTCGTTTTCTGTGCGAATCGTTGCAACTACATTAGTATTGTATGGCAGTGCTTCATTGGGATCCGCAAATACCCCATTTACACCGCCAATTACTTTGACGAACGCCTTTTCTAAATGCTAAGGAATTGACTTGACCTGTAGCTGTAAATGACTTATGTCCTGACTATTGATGAATAAAATAACCTCCTTGCCAAAGTCATGTTTAATCGTGTTTGTCTTTAAGTTTATATTCGCGTGTACCCTGTTCAATAAATCCAGACCAATCACACCATCGAACGATGTCAGATTGGGTAATATAAAAAATTCTGTTACTACTCCGAAAATTTTAACTTGGCATTTTTGATTGATAGGGGTAACTCCGTGAATTGATTTGACTGAAAATGGATTCTGGACCGATTGTATTCCTTTTAACTCCGGTAGGGGTTTGATATAACTCTTTGATGCCCCAGTATCGACAAGGAGTTTGACTTCCTTCCCCCCTATTGTCCTTGAAATCCAGGGAAGGAGGGACTTTGCTCTAAAAAATTCAGCTCATCATTTTCAATGTTATCGGCAGCTTGTTCTGCTTCTTTATCGTATGTGGCTTCGTTAAGTAAATAAACTTCGTCATTTAGATGATTTACTCGTTGTAACTTAGGTCCGGTGTATCGTCCCGAATTCGCTGTACGTTTCTGCAAATTTCCCTGCGACCTGCTATTTTGATTTTGGGTAGGACTATTAGATAGGTGTTTATATTGGGATATGGAAGGATCTACTTCCATAGGCTCGACGCGCCTTTGACCCGAATAGTTATTATTGGTATAAGATTTTAAGTTACTAACCGAATTCTGTGTGTGATTGGCCTGCCTGGTTTGCTTAGCGACTGAATAATGTGGATTTTTATGACCCGCACTGGACTCAGAGTTAAAAGTCTTTTGATTACTGGAGTTCTGAATAGTGCCAGTTTTTTTGTTGTACGAACCTTCATGTGATCTATTCGCAAAATTCGTCGTAAAAGCGTAGCGTTCATTATTAGCGTCTACCTCCTGTGCCAAGGCCAGGGCAGATGGAAGATCTGATGGTCTCGACGCGAAAAGGATATCGCATAGAGGCTTCCTTAAACCTGATATGAATACCCTGAGTGCATCGGCCCTATACTTTTCATTTATGGTGTCCGCCACACCGCTTTCGTAGGACATAATAGTTTTGTTTGCTAACAGAGTTAGCTTTTTTCTACCTCGTCGTAGAATTCTAAGCACGACATTGAACCTTGCCTCAGTGTGGATAGCTCCTGCTCGATGAGGTATATGGGTCGCTTGTCCGCGTAGGTAAAGTCGAGGCGGGATATTATTGCATTAAAATTCAGTACCGTGTTAAAAGACGAAAGTACTGCATCGGCTGCACCTCGTACTTTATTTCTAAGAATAGTAACCGCTTGGTAATGACGTTCGCTGCCATCATATCTTTTAAATAACTCGTATGCATTGTGTGCTGCTTCACGCCAGGACACATAGGTGCCTGGGTGACCCAAAAAATCTGGAAGAGATTTTATTGCATCAAGTGTAATTTCACAAGTTATCGTAGGTATGATGGCCACCTTTGTGAATTTTTCAATTTTTGGCTTTGTCAGAGCAACCTGGTTCTGAATTGCAACTAATTTCCTATCGAATTCTAGTTTTTGGGCAGCTAATGCCCTGCCCACCTCTGCTCTAACCAACTCACCTACTTGTTCAGCGTTCATGTTTTGTTCTTCTGTATTCTCCAAATTAAGTTTTCTGAACAAGTCTTCTAACTCCCTATTCATCTACTTCCCGTAAAAGTTTGTAATTCAATTTCACTTTATTTTATTAAAAGTTATTCATCCATTCACAATTCGCAAAAGTTGTAGTTTCACCTCCTTATTTCACTTTTTATTTATTATTATTATTTTTTTTTTTTAATTAGAACGAGATAAGCACTTCACTCACCTTTCCATCCTTAAAATATCCTTATAATTATTGCAGGATTCCAGCTGTTTCACGTCTAATCTATCAGGTAGCGGTGCCGAAGAATTCCCAGGATTATCGCTGGTGATTTCGTTCCACACGCTGCTTTGGCTTGGATAACGATGCCCAAGGAAAATTTGTTCCTTGGTGGCTTAATCCTTCTTCACTAAGGCTGGAGTGTCCTTAACTGAGTTTCGCTGCCCAAGGAAAATTCGTTCCTTGGTGACTTAAACCTGGAGTGTCCTTTACTTCGTTACACTACCGTTTATTAAACTTTTTTCGACTTAATTTTCGCGAGCCCCACTTTGGGCGCCAATTAAACGATTTATCTTTAATATGATTCTTTATTTAATGCAGCTCACTGGCTGTTCTGGTGACATGAGTCTTTAAACTGAAGTTTACAATAATTTCTTAGCCTACAATTAGCCTACAACTAACTATCGCGTCGCGCTGCGCTGCTGCTGTTCTGCTACCGCTCAGCCTGTGCGAATTCTATTCTGCTGACATAGCGGCTCGTGTGGAATGTTTAGTCGTTCACCGTATGAACGCTGTTATGTTGACATAGCGGTTCACATGGAATATTTGAGCATAAAAATGCTGCCTCAGCGGCTCGTGTAAGGTATCGGATAACATTAGTGTGAGCGACCTGAGTGAAGGTTGCGTCGACGGATGTGTCGTCGACTGAATGGTCATCGTGAGAGTTAATTCACGATAACTTATATAAATAAACATATACATTATGAAATATATTAAGCATACGCACTCATATGTATATGCGTACGCAAGTGAATAAGGGATTTTGGGATTTTGCGGTAGCCCTTTATTTGAAATAAAGGTGAAAAATTGAAAAATTAAATTATTATATTTTTCGCAATTTTTTCTATCCGTTTTTACAATTATCGGTCGTTTTTTCGCAATGTTTGTCGATTTTTGTTCCGACATTTTCCGGTTGAACTGCTTTACTGTGCTATTGTTCATTTTGCGCATTAATTGGTTTGGCTTTCGTATACTTGGGAATCGATATTACTTTTTTTTTCGTTTTCGTAACCGATTCCAAATATATTTGTTGCCAACTTTTATTGCTTTAGTTTGGCTTTCGTATATTTAGGAATTGACATTTATTTTTCGTTTTCGTTATCGATTCTTAATATATCTGTTGCCAACCGTTATAGTCTTGCTTTCGGAAATTTAATTTAAATAAGCAAAATGAGCAAGCCAAAGCCAACTCTCGCAAACCTGTCTCCAAGTAAGGAGTTGACGGACTTAAAATCGTTAAGACGTCAAAGAACGGTGGCGAAAAGTAGTATTTCGCGCATTAAAACGGGCCTTCTTGAAAAGACTATGTCTTTAGATCCAACAGAATTGGAATGTCGTTTAGATATACTAAATTCACATAGTGAAAAATTAATGAAATGCCAATTAAAGATTGAAGAAATTGATGAAGACGACATGGCCCGAGGGGAGTTAGAGGACATAATCGTTGAAACGAAGTCCATAATTAAGTCAATTTTAGCAAAAAATAAAAATTCACTTGCCGAAATATCTTTCGTAGCTTCTCACAGCTCAAGGCTCCCTAAAATGAATTTGCCGAAATTCAAAGGAGAATATTCAGAGTTTAAAAATTTTATGAGTTTGTTTGTTTGCTTGGTTCATAATGATCCAAATATCCCAGATATAGAAAAATTTAACCATTTGATAAATTGTCTATCTGGACGAAAATTATCCGAAAGCGTTGGCAAGTCTCAAAAAAGTTTATGATAATAAATGTTTGATATTTTTCAATACAATATCTAAACTTTTTGAGCTGCCAACAATCCCAAAGCCTTCTGCGCCATCCCTGCGTTCAATGATTGACGAAGTGTCAGCGGTATATGATTCGTTGCTATCGCTGGGTGATGAAAAACAAATAACGAACGCAATAATCATACACATTGTAATGACAAAGGTTGACCCTGCCACCCGATCCAAATGGGAAGAAGCGCTGGACTATGACAAACTGCCACTGTGGAAGGACTGTGAAGCCACCCTAAATCGACGATACCAGCAGCTATCAGCGGAAGGAGCATCACACTCTAGGACGAAGCCCATACCAACAAGCAGTGCGAGTTATGGGAAATAATAACATATGGACAGGACCAAATCCTCGCGAGTTGCAGCAAATTCGAGGCAGTCTCTTTGTCACCAGTGCAAATCCAAGGACCATTATTTGACTGCCTGCCCCACTTTCAAGGCGCTTCCGGTGCAGCAGAGGTTCGAGTTCGTGAAATCGGTGCCCTTATGCATAAATTGTTTGCGTAAGGGACACACTGTCTCTAAGTGCAGAGCGGATAGATGTCGTGTGTGCAATCGATCGCATCACACATTATTGCATCAGTATCCAGTTTCCATCCCTGCTGCACCTCATCCGCAACCATCAACCACACATGCCATACATACAGCCAGTATGCCGGATCGGGTCATGTTGGCAACAGCAGTAATTCTAGTGAGGGCCAGCTGCGGAGATTACCTTCCTGCGAAAGCCTTGCTGGACTCAGGCTCCCAGGTCAATTTTATGACGGAGGACTTGGCACAAAAGTTGCGGATTCGACGTCAGCCCAAAACATTAAGCGTAATTGGAATTGGCAATTCCAATACAAAAGTGGGGTCAAAACTAAACGCGTTTGTCAAGTCGCGGTTAAATAATTTTGAATTCTCAGCGGAATTCTGGGTAATGCGATGCATTTCGGTAAATCATCCAGACCATAACATCAATGTTAGTGGCTGGAAAATCCCGCACAATATTGAATTGGCGGATCCTGAATTCCACAAATCTATAAAAGTGGATATGCTATTGGGTGCTGAAACATTTTTCGATCTTTTAGCTGTTGGTCAAATTAAAAATGGTCCTAACCAACCAACTCTTCAGAAAACCCTTTTAGGATGGATTGTATCTGGCAAATACGCCAGTAATATAAGTTCTCCTCCCAGATTACATAGCACATTATGCCAAGCTGAAGAAGACTTAACGTCAATCCATTCAGTAGTCCCAAAATTTTGGGCTCTAGAAGAATTACCTTCAGAATCAAATGACATCAAATTCACACCAGAGCAACAACAGTGTGAAAATTTTTTCGTTAATACTACTCAAGTATTGCCTTCAGGACGGCTTCAAGTCAGAATGCCCTTTAAAGCTGACCGTAAGTTACTCGGTCACTCATATGAAACCGCAGTTTGGCGGTTTCAGGCCCTGGAGAGAAGGACATTAAAAGATCCAGAACTTCGCAAAATGTATCTGGACTTTATGAATGAATAAAGAGCATTGGGTCACATGAGCCCAACGAACAATAAGATCCCGAGTGAGCCACACTACTTCATTCCGCATCAATGCGTTTTAAGGCCCGAGCGCACAACAACCAAATTACGTGTTGTATGTATTTGATGCCTCGAGTCGATCTTCAACTCAAATAGCGTTGAATGAACTTTTGATGGTAGGTTCAACCATCCAAGAAGAATTATATTCAACTTTTTTTCGTTTTCGATTACATAAGTATGCACTAACAGCGGACATTACTAAAATGTACCGTCAAATAATTATGCATGAAGAAGACAGAAATTGTCAACTTATTGTGTGGAGAGAGCATCCTTCTGAGCAAATTCAAATTTTTCGTCTTAACACCGTAACATACGGCACTGCGCCTGCTCCATTTCTCGCAACACGGTGTTTGCAAATGCTCAGTGATGCCAATACAATGAAATATCCACTCGGTTCATTGGCCATCAAAAGAGACTTTTATGTTGATGATTTATTAACAGGGTCCGAAAATTTTGAGTCTTTAGATCTTTTGAGAAGTGAGGTAATTAAAATATTAAACTCGGCAGGATTCACCTTAACGAAGTGGTTTTCGAACCACCCTAAAGTTTTCGACAGAGAATGCACTGAAAAGTCATTAAGCTTCAATGACAAAAGTTCTACTAAAACGTTAGGAATCCATTGGTTGCCGAAAGAGGATTTGTTTCGATTTGTTTTAGATGACAATTTTAATGATCTGCGAGCCACTAGGCGAAACATATTGTCAGTTTCTGCTCGCCTTTTTGATCCTCTTGGATTACTAGCTCCACTAGTTATCAAAGCAAAAATCTTATTGCAAGAGCTTTGGATCCAAAAACTAGATTGGGATGAGTCGATTTCATTGCGCCTTGACACTAGCTGGCAGAATTTCAAAGCCAACCTAATGCAGCTCTCATCGATAAGCATTCCTCGTTACGTGAACGTTGAGTCGAGTGCCATCTGCCAAATACATGGCTTCTCCGACGCCTCAATAAGGGCGTACGAATGCTGCATATATATACGAAGCCAATCTGCTAGTGGTATCAAATGTATGCTGCTTACTGCAAAGTCTAGAGTGGCTCCGCTGAAGACCAAATCTCTTCCGCGTCTTGAGCTCTCGGCAGCACATCTTCTTTCGAAATTATGGTCAAGAGTAGCGCCTATGTTAAGTCGACATTTCGAAAATATTACATTTTGGACAGACTCTGAAATCGTTTTACATTGGATTAAAACACATCCATCCTCACTGCAAACCTTCATCGCAAACAGAGTGTCCGAAATCCAAGAGTTGACTGACAAAGTACATTGGCGACATGTGCCAACGAAACAAAATCCTGCGGATCAAGTGTCTCGGGGTTTTAACGTGGACGAATTGAATAATTCGATATGGTTTGGCGGTCCAAAGTTCCTCCTAGAAGACCCTGCATTATGGCCAATTAATAACCACTTCCAGCTCTCACCAGAAGACGAAGCATTAGAGAAGAAGAAAAATACATTTACATTAACTTCGACTGCTGAGAAAAATTCAATATTGGACCTCATTGAAAAATTCTCTTCTCATAAAAAATTGCTTCGTGTGGTCGCATATATATTACGATGGATCAGGCGACCACCAAAATTCTCCAGGGGCCAAGATCTGACTTCAGAAGAGCTAAACTTGAGCTTTCTAAAAATTGCACAGGTGGTCCAACATTCAGAATTTTCGGATGTTATTCAAAAATTGCATAAAGGCACCACTCTACTCGAAAACTTGCAAAAACTCAACTCGTTTTTGCATGAGTACATGGATAAGTCGCTGTCGTTCAAATTAATCCGAGTAGGAGGTCGCTTATTAAATGCACCTCTCCCATATGATGCCAAATTTCCGCTTTTATTGAATAAATGTTCGCACTTCGTTATAACGTATTTACGGTTCCTGCACATTCGTTGGTTGCGCTTCTTCGAGAACGCATATTGCTAATTAATGCCCGAGAAGCTTGCAGTAGAACCGTAAGAAACTGTATACATTGTTTTCATTACAAGCCGAAGTTGCAAAACCAAATAATGGGAAATTTGCCAGTCGAAAGACTTCGAGCACTACGGCCCTTTCTTATATGTGGCGTAGATTTTTATGGTCCGATATACACAACTCTAAAAATACGCAGTCGACAACCCGTAAAAACATATATTGCAGTTTTCGTTTGCTTCACTTCAAAAGCAGTACATTTAGAATTAGTTTCGGACCTATCTTCTAATTCATTTATTTTCACCCTAAAAAGGTTCATTGGACGCCGAGGGATGCCGACAGAGATATTCAACGACAACGCCACCAACTTCGTCGGCGCCGACCGCAGCTGAAGGAGGCGTTTCTAGCGCAAGCCCCAGAACTAATGGGGTTCGCAGCCGAAGAAGGATTCAGCTTCGGCTTTATACCACCCAGGGCTCCGCACTTCGGCGGATTATGGGAGGCGGCCGTGAAGTCCGCCAAGCATCTAATCGTTCGTGCACTCAGCAACGCTCTATTAACGACGAAAGAGCTCTCAACGCTACTGGCCGAAGTGGAGGCCAATTTGAACTCGCGTCCCCTAACAACGTTGAGCCAGGACCCCAACGACGGAGAAGCACTAACTCCAGCGCACCTTTTAATCGGTTGTCCTCTGCGAGCACTGCCCCCAGCACAAGTGCCAACGGACCCAATTCGTTGCTGCGAGAGATGGCAACTTGTTTGGTGTCTCAAGCAAAAGTTTTGGCAACAGTGGTCCAAAATATATCTAACGAGCCTTCAGGAGCGCAACAAATGGCTTCACCCCAAACGCAACCTGCAGCCAGGCGATCTCGTCCTCGTTCACGAAGACAACGTGCCGCCGCAACAGGGGGTAATCGACCGCGTCGGCGCAGCCGTCGAAGGCCAAGACGGCAAGGTACGAGTGGCAGACGTGGTAACCAAGGCGGGCACCATTAAGCGCCCAATTCATAAACTTGCATTACTGCCCATGGATGTTGAAGGATCCTGATCCTGTCAATGTGGCCGGTGTTGCGTCAAGCGACTTATGTATACATATGTATATGTTCAACCTAAAATGAAATGAAAATTAATTACTTTTCTGAAATGCACTTTATATTTGAATTATAAAGTTTTCCTTTAATTGTACTTACCCTAATAATGTTAAATATACTTACCTTAATCTATTACTATAATTACTATACAAATGAATTACTCACCTCTTTTTGTACATACCTGTACACTTCCATTCAAACTGTTCTATCCCGTTAGTGTTAAGACTTAGGCTAAGTAACTAGATGAACTGAAATAAAGAAATAATTGTAATTGAACGATCGAACCGAACGCACGCCTTTTCGTCAGCGGAGCAATTTATAAGTATTTTTCGCGACGGGTAATTGGGGTGATTTCAAATTGCGCATCCCTAACTATTTATCGTGTTTCAAAAACGCTTGAAACTTTTCACAAGATATACTCACGAAATTTGGTCTATATTATTTTCTAAGGCAACAATGTAATCTCTGAAAAAATTGTTCAGATCGATTAACTATAGCATACAGCTGCCATACAAACTGAACGATCGGAATCAAATTCTTGTATGGACAACTTTCACATTTGATAAGATATATTAACGAAATTTGGTCTATATTATTTTCTAAAGCAACAATGTAATCTCCGAAAAAAATTTTCAGATCGATTAACTATAGCATGTAGCTTCCATATAAACTGAACACATAGTTACTAACAGAAATGGACCTGTGAAGGGTATTTATCTTCGGTGTAACCGCAGTTAACGTTTTTTCTTGTTTTATTCACATGATGACGTAGAGAAGTAGGCAATACACTCAGTGTATCTGTATTTTGTGTTAAGTAAATATATTGTGAAAACCCATGGTGTCTCAGATTTAAGGTGCGACGTTGCGTATTCCTGTTCGTTTTCACACACAATTTATTTTACGACTTTGCGAGACTATTTGCAGTTATATTTACAGCAATTCTCTTTTCTTGATTTTTGTACACCTCGCTGTAAAATACAAAATGCAAGTATATTTAAATACAATACTGCATTTTGTGAATATTTTGTTGAAATATTTATAGAAAAAACGATTACGTATAAATGAAAAACGGCTAACATATGACAATATTGCCCCCGCTCATTTAACCCAAGTTCCCATTTTGCCACTTGACCACTACAAAGGTACGTTCCAAAGTAAAAGGACTTAAAAAAACAAAACAAATAGTTTTTTCGGCAAAACTAATTTATTTTGGATTGGACAAAATAATAAATTTTGGGCATAAAAATTAAAACACCCAACATTTAGTAAGAATAAAAATTACTATATAGTGGTTATTTAATACATAGAGAATCGATTTAAATCTTTTTATGGTATGCTAAAACAACTGACTTTTGACTTTTCAATACCTAATAAAAAGTTTTAAGCTTTTTAATTTAAATTTCATAAATTTATTTAATTTTCATTGTTTTACATTTTTTGTAAGTGCAACAAATCTCTCCGTTTACATATGTTTTTGGTAAGATCTCAATCTGGCCATCGGTCGTTTCCAATCGCTAAACGTCAAAACCTACTGAACTCAATTAACTGTCAAAGTTCAGTAGGTTTTTACGTTTAGCAATTGCTCTCTCACTTCTAGTTACTTCTAGTCACTTCGAGTCACTTCTCTGCTGTTACTGTAAGGTTACTGACTTCAAAAACATACTACTGCGAAGTATCGATATGGAGTGACTGCAGTATCGATCATCGTAAAGGGGGAGTAAAAAAACTATCAGCTGATATAATGTAAACAAAAGCACAGCTGAGAGTTGCTAATGAAGGAACGTCAAGGAAGATTGGGGTTGAGTTTCTGTTGGCATCCAAGACGGTCGACTCTTACCTTAAAATGTTTGCATTGTGTTATTTTTTAAAATTTATGGAGAATTTGTTCCAAAAATATTGGTTACATATAAAAATTTAATTTTTTTCAAGATAAAATTGTGTTGTTTAAATGTACATTCTTAAAGAGGAGGCCGTTATGAGCAAATGCATGTGTAATTAAGTATTTTATTTATGCTTCTTTTTAACTGTGGTAAGTTAATAAATGTTCACCGCAGAAAAATGTTAGGTGCAAATAAGTAGGCATACCAAATAATGAGATCCAGAAGATGTTTATTCATAGCCTAATTTTATGTTTGTATTTATAATATTTAGTTTTTTTATTCTGCATAAATTATCTAAACGTATATACACTAAAAATACCAAAGTTCAAGTTGCCAACCCATCAAAATACCGAAAATATTCAAATATCTTGCCAGTATTGTTATTGAGCGTGGCGAAATAGTATTGCGTTAGCTAATTTAACTACTTGCTATGAAAGAAATATATTTACCGTATTTGTACTATTAAGATAATGCAAATTCAAGAAATAGTTTATTTAAGAAGCCCATTTATTTAAAAACTTGGCTTATAACTAAAAAATAATATGCTAATTTTTTATGTTCATTGTTCATAAAATATACATATTTTTGCATCGCTAAATGCTGAAAAATTGAGACAGCTACCGTATAAATCGGTTAGGGCAAACAAAATGATACTCACATTCCTACACAAACACTCCATTTGAGAACGGGTAGGACTCCTGATCGCAGCCGTATAGCTAAATTCTAAAATATAAAACGTGTATGTGGTTTTTGATTAAAAAAATGTATACTTAAAGTTTGGGAAGTTCTATAAATATCTCTCGATTTATAAAATTATATTTTACTGTTCAAAAGAATTACTATGACATGTAAATAATGCTACAATAGTTATTTTTTCTGGTCCATTCAATATCTAATATAATTTCCTATTTGTCCATGAGCAACTAAAATGCTTAAAAATAAACATCATATTTATCTATATCAAGAAGGTATAAATACATTTTATGATAACAGCATTTAACTTCATTCTATAACCAAACATGAAAATAGTATTTATAAATGTATATATAAAGTATTATAAAATATAAATAATTATGATAGCATTTTCGTTTTGCGAAACCCGTTTCGACCACTATGATGTTTTTATTGTGAACGTAGACTTGGTTACTTTCGCTACTCTCTAGTGCCATGGTATCGATGTATCGGTATGCAACAGGAATAAAGGGATGTTCAACTTATTCCAGTGTGAGAGCGCCTCAAAATAAGCGTTTTTTATAACATTTTCCATTATGGCCAGATTGAACAAAATAATAATTTTTGGGCATTTATCAACCCAACACCCAACATTTAGTACGAACAATTATTACTAAATAGTGGTTATTTATTATATGGAGAAACTATTTAAATATTTTTAAAGTATATTAGAACAACTGACTTTTGACCTTTCAATACCCAATAAATGGATTTAAACTTGTTAGCTCTCAATCATTAAATGTTTTTAATCATTTTCTATTGAAAATAATGCTTCAAATTACAAAACGTTTCATCAAAAACCTTTAAATTTTACAAATTTATTTAATTTTCATTGTTTTAGATTTTTTATAAGTGGTCTTGAACGATGCAACAAATCCCTCCGTTTACATATTTTTTAAGATTTCAATCTGGCCATCGCCCGTTTCCAATTGATAAACGTCAAAACCTACTGAACTCGATTAGCTGTCAAAGTTCAGTAGGTTTTGACGTTTAGCAATTGCTCTCTCACTTCCAGTGAGAGAGGAGTTAAACATCTCTTTATCTCTGGTATGCAACATCGAACAACATTCTAAAATGATGCGTTGTATACTTCGACATAATAGAACACTTCCAATGCAAATTTTATTTTCATAGTAAACTGTTTTGTTTTTGAATGCGTATAAAGATAAATGATCAAATAAAAATCCAGTAGTTTTTTGAAGAATAATTTCTTCAGTATCATCGCAAATGGAAGAGCAAACATCATTAAAATACTCAAGAAAATATATCATATTTTTGCTATCATAAGTATACTTGTATTTTTTAAATTTAGTAAAAAGTAATAAGAAAGCTTATCAGAACACTACGCCGTCGTTTCATAGGTAAATGTGAGAAAGCATCAACTTTATTTATGATGCGCGGTTTCCTTTGTTACTACGCGTTGATGCGTTTCAAAACATCATGTAATGTACCAAATATTCCGGATGCATTATACCTTTTTCGTATGCATTGTCGTTTCCGAAGTCAGCTACTTTTGGTATTTAGAGTCAAATAGTTGGTCCGTTTTGTTCATAAGTCTTTCGAAGTCATCAGAAGTCTTAGTAATGTACTTTAGCATTTATAATGCGTGGCTAAATGAGATAAGCCGCCCCCTCCTAATGCCACTACACGAATACACCACCACCATCAATACACCACACACACAGAACCTACATTCCACAGGACCCACACACCAACACTACCCACACGCGAGAGGACATCCACACACGCAAACACATACCACACTGGTGAAAAGGGGGTCAACAAAAAAGTTCAAGTTCAGTCTCGTTACGATCTGCAAACGTAGCTTACGCCATAGACATTCGCTTACACATCGCCGCTGTGACCTCGCGCCTTTCGATATCCGCACATCTTATTTAATGTTAAAGAATAATTAAAATTACCGTAGTTCCGGCAATATTGTGCAAAGAACCTTTGAACTCATCTACCAAATATTGTAAATAATTTAATTGTCATTAAAACCGTAGTGGAGTTATTTTAATAAGTTAACCGAGTGGGTTTTATTTAAAGAAATCAAAGTGGTAAGCAAGTGGTAAGCAAAAGAGCAAGGTGAAGTGAACACTGCCGCACTAAACATTGGTCCTTCGAGCCGCTAAGAAAGGCACTATTTGGAAAACAAAAAAAAAAAAAAAAAAAAAAAACCAAGATTCAAGCGGCAAAATAAGTAAAAAGTGACATACAATATATACAGAAAATATTATAAAATACAAGGTGCCGTGGCATATACATACATATACACATACAAAAAACATTTTTTCAAAAGCAAAAAAAAAAACAAAAAAGTGCCGTGAGGTGACATATACATATATACATATATAGGAAAAAAAACGGTTTGAAAAACGGACACGAAACCGTTCCGTGGTGCGATTCCCAAAACAAAAAAAAAAAAAATTATAATAAAAAAAAAAAAAAAACAAATAAATATACATATACATACATACAAGACAGTGCTTAAAACCAGAAAGCAAAAAAAAAAAAAAAAATAATAATAATAATAACAATGTCAAAAGTCGGGCGCGAAATATTATTTAACTAAAAAAAAAGAAGAAACAAAAAATCCACACGGGCGCGAAGATTAAAAAATATAGTCTTTGTGAAAATTAAACTTTTATAAATGTGAAACAAAAAAAAATAATAATAATAGTAAAAATAATAAAAACCTAAAAGGCCAACCAACAAAGGGAAATCAACAACAACGGAACAAGGAACACCAAACAGGAAAGGAAACGGACAAGGAAGCAGCTTGGTCGCATTGGCAAAAAACAAAAATAAGCTTACCCACATTCCAAACCATATAAGCCCTCAAAGTCCCTTGAAGCGGCACAAAGTGAGTGTATCAACTCCATCTATTATTTTAAATATTTTATACTTATTTGCATATATGTATGTTAATATTTACAGTTGATCTCTCTAAAACTGTATACGATCCTGTAAATTTTAATAGAACGGTTGCTACCAAACTGTCCGAACTTACGGTTGATTTCCGGGAAACCGAAAACAGTTTGGTACATTATATGTACATTCAATATATGTATGAACGGTATATAGTTTGACATATATGTATATATATATATATATATATATATGGTTATATAAACCGGCATATACATATCTGTTAAAAGGCCTACTTAAGCTTACATTTGTGTATCCAAACACACAACATTAAAAATCAAAAAAAAAAAAAAAACAAAAAACAAAATTTCAAGTATTCACTTGACAAATTTTCCGGCAATACCCCTTATACTCAAACCAGTATAAGCAGGATTGCGCAAAAAGTAAGCTAGGGCAATTGCGAAATTTAAAAAGAGAAAGTAAAAATAACAAAACCAAACATACATATATGCCAATAGTTACCACTTTTATATGTACATACCTTGCATATCGAAACAGAGTGAGGAGAAACAAAATTAATGCAACATACACCCACATGTATGTAGAATAAGCATAACGAAAATTAAATTTTACATATTAACAAAAGTGTATACCTGCACTTCACCACTTTTCTATTCCCGCGTTATCCGTACGGCAAATAATATACGCACATACATACGGCATACAATTTGCCTATGCCGGAATATACAACGCACATAGGGTACAGAATTAAATTAAAAATTCACAAAATTTTACAAAATTTGGAAAAAATAAAAAAATAAATACGAAATTTTAATTTATTAAAAATTTTAAAATATTACTAATTAAAAAAAAAAAAAAAACGGTCAAAATAACACCAAAGATTTTAAGAGTTGGTAGAAAGGAAAGGCAAATACATAAGTATTGCCATTTTCAAGTGTTCACACACACACATACTTATATTCAAAGACCAAATCGGCACCTATCCAGCAATACCCCTTGTTCTTGTTAAAGCACAAGCAAGCAGGATTGCAAACAAAACAAAACAAAAAAATAAATTTTTTGCATCTTACGTATGCACATAAACACGCACATATTTTGCAAACTTATATACAAAGGTCATCAACCTTTTTTCCTTTTTACCTTATCGCTCGTATACTCAAGTATTTTCTAACGAGTACGAAACATTAAATAAAATAAAAGACAAAAACAATAACAAACTAGTAGCTTAATCCATAAGCACCGGGAACAAGTAAAACGAAATACGCGTTCGTTATTTGATACATTGCGTATACAACAAAAAAAAAAAAAATTTTATCTTAAAGATTTCACGCGTACTTATTATTATCATAAGTACACTGAGAGAATTTTTCTTTTCTCATATATATATTCCGATTTTATCACATTATCTAAATGGACGGAGATTCTAAGGAATCTAAGTCAACACAGTATTTAAAAGTACAAAAAATGACTTCAGAAGAAAAGAGCCCATGTACACCTGCTGATGCTACACGCTCGAAGCAAGGTGCTACAAAGCAAAAAAAGATTAAAGATATTTCCTATACTAAGTTTATCGCTGAGAGTGACAGTCTAATTCGATACTGCACTCGATTTTCATGTTCACCGATTCAAGATAACTCTGAATCGGTATTAGAAATCAAAAAAGAAAATCTAAGCAATTTCTGGACACGTCTCCAAGCTGCGTATGACGCAATTGTAGAATCTGACGAATCAGATCTACCTGAAAATTTCAAATCTTCAGCATACTCCAAATATGAACACTGCTTAGACCAGTACGAGGAAACGAGAGCTATGATCTCCGATCAATTGAGATTAATTAAAGCAATTGCACCTACTCCACAACCGAGAGTAGAGCTGCCACAAGTGCAAAGCCAAGAGGCGAGTTCAGGCATCCACCTCAAGGTGCCCGTCTGTGACACTGAAATTTTTCATGGTGGTTATGAACAATGGCCGTCCTTCCGGGATATGTTCACAGCCGTTTACATAAACCACCCAAAATTATCTAATGCACAAAAATTGTATCACCTCCGATACAAAACAAAAGGTCAAGCAGGGGTATTAGTCAAACAGTTCGCTCTTAATGACGAAAATTTCAATTATGCTTGGGAAGCCCTAAAAGCTCGTTACGAGAACGAAAGGATATTAGTAGACAAACAAGTCACAACATTGATGAATTTACCAAAAATTCAAAAAGAAACAAGTGAAGAATTTATAAAACTTCAATCCACTGTTTCTAATTGCTTGTCGGTTCTAGCGACACAGAATATTCCCACAGACAATTGGGACCCCATTCTGGTAAATATATGCACATCCGCATTACCAGAAAAATCGTTACTTTTGTGGGAGCAATCGCTCTCATCACGAAGAAAGTGCCCAACGTGGCAACAAATGAACGATTTCTTAACTACCCAATACGAAATTGCAGAAAGGGTAGATAAAAAAATGGTCAGAACTAAAAACGTTCAACATGACCTAAATCGAAGCTTCAGTAGGCCCCAAGCGAGTAACAACAACAACTTAAATCGTAGTTTTTTCAAAACACAAGCGTTCACCTCCGAACAAAATAAACATACGTCATGCGAACTGTGTAAAGGAGGGCACAGGCTGAAATCTTGCGAGAAATTTAAAAAACTAAACATTAACGAAAGAAACAATTTCGTAAGAACAAAAAAACTTTGTACTAATTGTTTGTCTCATGCGCATGCGCTCAAAGATTGTGAAAGCAAATTTAATTGCGTTTATTGCCATAAACGACATAACTCAATGCTTCACATTACAAATTTTTCCAGCTTAGCTCAAAACAACGCTAATGTTAAAAGAGCTACGGGATTAGTTGCAACAGCAAATCCCGACTTACAAAATTCAGAAAATTGCCAAGAAGCACCATGCTGCTCAAAGGCTTTAAAAACTCAAACGCTACACAGCGAAAACCAAAGCAGTGTATTATTACCCACAGCAGTGGTCTCCATCGAGCACCGAGGAGAACTGTTTAAACTTAGGGCCTTAATAGACCAAGGATCTCAACGATCTTTTATAGCGTCAAGGGCACAAAGTAGGCTACAACTGCCAACAAAACTAGCTAATTTTGAAATTACGGGAATGGGCGGAAGAGTAGTACAAAACTCAAACAAAATCTGCCCCATTACCCTTATTTCCCCCAAGCGGATAAGCGCATTCAAGCAGAAGCTATTGTCTTACCGCAACTAACAAACATGCTTCCAAGCTATCATATAAATAGCAAGCATTGGCAAAAGGTTTCACACCTTAAGTTAGCAGACCCCAACTGCAACACTCCCGCTCAAATAGATATTCTATTAGGTAGCGATCTCATACCTCAAATTATTCTCGAAGGTGTTGAGAAAATTACAAAAACACTTCTGGCGCAAAATACCATTTTCGGATGGGTCCTAAGCGGACTAGTTGCGGAACCAGTCACAACAATGACAACTCAAGTTGAGGAAATCTCAAACGAATACCTCAATACACAACTCAGGAAGTTTTGGGAGTTAGAAGAACTTCCCCCATATCAATCACAACCCCAGAAGATCGATATTGTGAGGATTTTTACAAATCCACAACTACTCGATTAGATAATGGCCGGTACGTCGTACGACTACCACTAAAGCCAGAATTTCCCCACACACTCGCCTTAGGTCATTCTCGTACCTCTGCTATCCAACAGTTTTTAAGTATGGAAAAAAACCTACTTAAAAAAGGCGAGCTAAAACCAGAATACGATAGGGTTTTAGAAGAATACCTCCATTTAAACCACATGGAGGAAGTCAGCCCTGGCGAAAAAATTATAAAAAGTAAATACAATTCTTTTTACCTGCCACATCATGCAGTAATAAAGCCAGACAAAAAAACCACAAAGGTAAGAGTTGTCTTTAATGCATCAAAATCATCAAGTTCGGGGAATTCCCTAAATGACATTTTATTTACGGGACCCACGCTTCAGCCAGATTTAATGCTTCTCATACTAAATTGGCGTATATACAAATACGTTTTCAATGGGGATGTTGAGAAAATGTATCGACAAATAGTCGTACATGATGATGATCAAGATTTTCAGCGAATTATTTTCCGAAAATCTCCCAATAGTCCACTACGCGACTTTAAATTAAAAACAGTTACCTTTGGCGTAAACTGTGCCCCATACCTCGCCATTCGTACACTCCACGAGCTGGCAGAAGACACAAAGTCAGAATTTCCTCTGGCAACACAAGTGTTGAAAACACAAACGTATGTAGACGACATTCTGTCCGGAAGCCACAATCTTCCACAAGCATACGAGTCACTAGCACAAGTGACACAAGCGCTCAATACAGCAGGGTTTCCGTTGAAAAAGATAACGGCGAACCACCCTAATATTTTAAAAGACATACCTAAAGAAAATCTTTTAGACACTAATTTCCTTAAATTCGAAAAGGAAAGCACAACAAAAACTTTGGGGATACAATGGAATGCGATATCTGACCAGTTTTCATACACTAATGAGTCAATATCCGCACTATCAGCTGTAACAAAGAGGCAAATATTATCCTCGATGGCAAAACTTTTCGACCCCGCAGGATGGCTTTCGCCAATTATGATACAAGCAAAAATTCTAATACAAGAATTGTGGCTAGACGGAACTGACTGGGATGAACAAGTGAAACCACTTCGTTTAGAAAAGTGGTCCCGGTTCGCGGGCAATCTGAATGATATCTCACAGATACAAATCCCACGATGGATAAATTATGCCCCAGAGCACAAAGTCGAACTACATGGCTTCTGTGATGCCTCTGAAAAGGCATATTGTGCCACCATCTATGTGCGCACACAATCTGACACAGCGACCACCAGTCACCTACTGGTAGCCAAAGCAAAGGTGGCTCCGCTAAAAACAATAAGTCTGCCACGACTGGAATTATGTGGTGCGCTACTACTAGCCAAACTAGTATCCATGGTGCAAACGCATCTAAATATGACCAAATATAAATTGTATCTCTGGTCTGATTCCGAAATTGTATTAGCCTGGTTAGAAAAACCTCCACATACATGGAAGACGTATATTTCCAATCGAACGTCTCAAATCCTTGACCTAGTGGGATCAGCCGCTTGGCGACACGTGGCCAGTGCTGACAATCCTGCTGACCTAGGTACAAGGGGTGCAAGCCTCTGCACCTTGCAACCACCACTCTTTGGTGGAATGGCCCTCGATGGTTAATAGAATCCCCAGATTCTTGGCCACGATCGCCCATACGCAATATAATTGCCCCCGAAAGTCGGAAAATCGACTCCTTTCACACGGCATTGGATGATACTGACATCCTTGAGCGATTTTCATCATACCCTCGAGCCCTCAGGGTAATCGCTTATATGCTCAACTTCATAGAGCGACTCAAACTTAGAATTAAGGGAATACGCACAGTATATACCCAAGGCGATACATTGACGCACCTAGACCTAGAAAAGGCAAAGGTCGCTCTTATCACTTATACTCAGTCGCGCCACTTCAGCTGCGAGGTGTCACTACTAAGAGAATCGAAGCCGATTGACAAAAAGAGCTCACTCTTAGTACTAAATCCATTTCTGGATACGAAAGGTCTGCTTCGTGCTAATGGTCGGCTTGCTAACTCAAGCCTGACATATAACGAACGCCATCCTCTAATAATACCAGAGAAGTCTCGACTTGCAACATTGTTACTCAAGTATATACATATACTAATGTTGCACGCGGAACATCGCCTAATGCAATATATAATCCGCCAAGAGTTTTATATTCCCCGACTTAAGCCTCAAATAAAAAAGTGCATTTTCATGTGCAAGATCTGCACTATGCATAAACAGAAGATGAGGACGCAGATTATGGCCGCACTTCCACCGGAACGCTGCAACTTCGCTCTGCCTTTCACTATCACAGGTGTTGATTTTGCTGGGCCTTTTCAGATAAAGGCATCCATGCTAAGGTCTCCTACCCTAATGAAAGGCTACGTGGCTGTCTTTGTCTGTTTCACGACAAAAGCAGTGCACCTCGAGCTATGTACTAATCTGACAAAAGAGGCTTTTCTCGCGGCATTTGCTCGCTTCGTCGGACGACGCGGTTTTCCGTCCAAACTTATGAGCGACAATGGAAAAACCTTTATCGGAGCTCAAAGAGCCACAGAAAAACAGTTTGTGGACTTCATTAAACAAGTCTCCCCTGAGATTGTACAAAAGTACGCTCCCCAAGGCATTAATTGGCAATTCATCCCCCCAAGAGCTCCTCATATGGGTGGTTTATGGGAATCAGCTGTAAAAAGCTTCAAATCCCACTTAAAAAAGGTAGCTGGAAACTACAAATTTAATTACGAAGAATTTACAACACTATTAATCCGCATTGAAGCCGTTCTCAATTCACGGCCACTAACAACACTCTCGCAAGATCCCTCAGATCTCACAGCCCTAACACCAGGGCACTTTCTCAAAGGAGCACCCATTCTGGCCACTCCTGAGCCAGGCGTGGAGTCGCTATCCTTATTAAATCGATGGGAAAGAATTAAAATTCTCCATCATAATTTCAGTCGCAGATGGAAAGAAGACTATTTAAAGGACCTCCACAAGAGGTATCGATGGAAAACATCAGAAAATGCGCCAAAGCTTGGAGATTGTGTACTTATTAACGACGATTGTCTCCCACCTACCGAGTGGCGACTTGGCCGTATAGAAAAGCTCCATTATGGCTCAGACGGTCACATCCGCGTCGTTGATCTCCGTACTCAAAGCGGAATACTCACCAGACCGCTGGTTAAATTATGCTTTCTACCAACCGCGGATAATAACGAAAAACCGATACTAAACAATCCGAACATAATGCCGTAACGCAAATGCCAATAAATCAATAAAATCGCAACCCGCAACCAACCGTTAACAATAACAATAAAAATTACAAAAAAATGGTCGGTCAACCCGACGACCCAGTCATGCCACCTAACGTGGCACAAGCATATATACTATTTATATACTACCATGTATATTCAAGTACAATTTCTTACAGAGTTCAAGATGGACGTGGACATGCCTACAACACCAACTGTTCGGTCAGCCACCAACGGACCACGTATTGGGCCTACTCCTCCGCCCCGCTCAACCAATGCGACAGTATCGACTGCTGCTTCTGGTAGTGGTTCACGAGCAGCCCCATCCGCGCCATCCGCTCAAGTCGAGCCGCGTCGCATTCGATGCCCGCTATGTCGCCGGAAACATCGACTCCAACACTGTGGGCTCTTTAAGGAGCTAACACCAACCCAACGACAGCGTGTGGCCCAGGCACATGAGCACTGCCTCAACTGCCTGTCGCACACGCATGGGACGCAGGAGTGTGTCTCAGCCGATTTATGCCACACGTGTGGCAGACCACATCATACGCTGCTGCACAGGACCCCACGACGCGATGTAGGTCGGCCAGCTGCCCCAAGCACGGGTAGATCAACGCAAGGAAATCGGACGGTGCGACGCCGAACTACTGCAGTCCGGCCTGCGCCCCATCAATGGCGTTCGCACCACGTTGCACCAACCAGGCGTCGTCTAAAAGCGCCACAGCATCGCCCAGCTACTGGACTCAGCAACGTAGTGGCCACACTCCAACAACTCCAAAGATTGCTAGGCTGAATATTCGCCTAGGGGGGCCGGGATGGCTAAATGAGATAAGCCGCCCCCTCCTAATGCCACTACACGAATACACCACCACCATCAATACACCACACACACAGAACCTACATTCCACAGGACCCACACACCAACACTACCCACACGCGAGAGGACATCCACACACGCAAACACATACCACACTGGTGAAAAGGGGGTCAACAAAAAAGTTCAAGTTCAGTCTCGTTACGATCTGCAAACGTAGCTTACGCCATAGACATTCGCTTACACATCGCCGCTGTGACCTCGCGCCTTTCGATATCCGCACATCTTATTTAATGTTAAAGAATAATTAAAATTACCGTAGTTCCGGCAATATTGTGCAAAGAACCTTTGAACTCATCTACCAAATATTGTAAATAATTTAATTGTCATTAAAACCGTAGTGGAGTTATTTTAATAAGTTAACCGAGTGGGTTTTATTTAAAGAAATCAAAGTGGTAAGCAAGTGGTAAGCAAAAGAGCAAGGTGAAGTGAACACTGCCGCACTAAACAATGCGTTCAAACTTATTTTCTGTCTGTAGTGAAAATTTGCCGTTTGTATTATCCCTCTTATACGATTTCTGAATTTCCCTATATAATTAGAGCTATAAAGCTCTAAGCGAAATTAGTAACACGTTTGAATGTGGACTGTGTTGGAGTAATCAGAACTGTCGATACCGATAATCAAATGGATATACCCAATCTTAATTTACTGGTTTTAAATTTAGCTTTGACACTGTGGGAATCCAATGATTTTTCGTTGTCACAATTTACAACTTATCCCTATGGTAAAGAAAGAATTAGAAGACAGCAGATTTAAATATATATCTAAACTCCGAGATCACCCAAACCCTATGGCTAATGCTCTGGTACATTCCTGCGATCAAACACGACTTAAAAGAAGAGATATGCATGCGTATTAAAGAGCGAGGTATCCCCAAAACAGCTCAATTACTTGCTTAAGCCTGTCTAGTTTTTAAATAGATTTAAGATTTTATAACTTATTGTTAGGCTTTAAGAAAAAGCGGATCCAATAAATAAAAATAATTTTGAAAAAAATAACAATTTAAAACTTTGTATGGAAAATCATGCTGAGTAGCTTTAGAACCTGAGGTATGACATATACTTTTGAACCATAGTTACTATACAATCGCAAAATTTAAGGATTTGTGGATGTAAGTTTAGTTCTGTAGACAAATATTATATAATATGGATAATATTTTGACAAGCTTTTTTGAGCTGTGTCCTTTTATGTGAAGATCATATTTCTCCGTGGGGGGCGTGCATTACTTTTTCAATTTTTGGGTAAAAATATAGTAATATTATATTTTTACAGTGTGGCGGATTCCTGCAGGTGTGAGACTCTTCGCTGTGAATTGTCTCTTTTTGTATTTTACCTAGGCAGTGCATCTGCAACCTCATTTTGTTTTTCTGGTTTGGAAATCAACTACCGTGAAAAGCTTCATCTACGAAAGATTTCCATATAAAATATTTTAAATTGTCTTCCGAAACAGTAAACTCTGGTTTTTGATGATTTGTGAAAACATTTAGTTGTGGCGTAGATGATTTCAACAACATAATGTTCTATACCATCAGACTGAGTACACGAGCAATAGATTTGCCCATTTATGTGCTATCCACTAAACATAGTGAACACATTTTTTCCAGTATCCTACCAAAAATGTAAAATTGTATGAATTCGGATGATAATCAGATTTCCCTCATATATGTATATACATATATGTTTCTTTGGAGTATACTGTTTTACACCTATTTGGAAACGCGCGAAATCTATTTTCCATAAAACACTATTTTAAATTTCAACACTCTATATACAACAAGCACCAAATATTATATGAATATGCTAACGCCAAATATCATATAAAGCATATTCAATTTTGGTGCCAAAAATTATTTAAATTTGTCGAATGAAATACCCTAGCACTCATATTCTACATTTAAGCAGTCAAAGTCAATGTAAATTAATAATATCATTGTGAATTAAAATCTTCTCAATCCTACTTTAGTTTAACGCCGAAGGTAAACGCAATCAATCCAAACCCTTCCATAGCCGCAATATATTGAAATAAAATCGCAATGTTTTCTTTTGCGTAATATAATTTGGCCCAGGATAAGCACGAAATCACTCTAGGCTTTAGTCTAGCCCCAGTACCGATGATACAACGATTTGTGACTCAACCAGAAGTCATTTTTCTCCATGTAACCAAGTTGCACATAATGCATTACGAAAATAATTGAATTAGGGAAACGGTCAAAATTCTAAAATTAAAATTCTGAAGTCAAAATTCCGGAATCAAAATTCTGGGTCGACAAAATTCTGGAAATCGGAATTCCGCAATTCCTTCGCTTTTTTTGGTTGCATTTCCAAATTCTGGTTTTTCATAATTCCGGAATTTACGTTTTCCAGAATTAATTCTGGAAACTTTTTCCCCAAAATTTGATCCAAATCGTGTATTTTACATAAATTTGATTATACATACATAATAATATAACATAAACAATACATAACCTCCAACATAATTCCAAAATTCAAACATGTTTATCGGAAAGAAAAACTTTCGAATGTCTATTTCTTCAACACAAGTTGGGTCTTTAAAACATTTCAAACTGTTCCGTTGTCTTCTAATTTTTAACTTAAGGGCATTTCTCGATGGCAGATAATCTCTTATATGTTTTTCTGTCATAGATACCGAACGCTGAATTATTTGGCTAGACTGCAGAAAACTCGAGCGAGCCATATTTTTAACCAGATTATTTGTTTCTGCTACCGATTTTTTATGCGCACATGAATTATGAGAATGTTCATTTCTTTTTTTTCGTATAACATGTTTACAGCCATCAAATTGTGTGACAATACGCACGGTACATTTGTTTTTAATTCGTTCAGAACAAGTCCAGTTAAATGTTTTCTTATTTTTTCGTTCCAAATAGAACGTAGCCGTCGACGTTTAACATGTCTTTTCCTTTATTGGACTTCACCACGGTTATATTTTCCATCATTTCACAAAAATATTTTGCACGTGTTTATTAATGAAATTGCAGTAACACATTTTTTAGTCAGTACATACATATATGTATATGTAGGTACATAGTAAACTAAATCATTAGGTAGTAAAAAAAGGAAATGAACAACAACAAACAAAGCAATAATAATAACAAATACAACCATGGTAGTACAAAAAAGTAAATGAACAACAACAAACAAAGCAATAACAATAACAAATACAATCATGCAATTGTAAAAAACTACTTACTAGGCAATAAAACACATGATTACAGAATGACAAAATTCTGTAATTAATGATTAAAAATGCGTGTTGATAACAAAAAAAGTGCGCACTTTTTTGTAATCAACACGCATTTTTTATCATTAATTACAGAATTTTGTCATTCAGAATTTTGCCATTCAGAATTTTGCAATTTAGAATTTTGTTATCCAGAATTTTGGATTCCAGAATATTGACTTCCATAACTTTGATTCCCGGTGTTCCGACTTCCGGAATTATGAATGCAGAATTTCCAAAAAAGCAGAATTTTGACCCCAACCCATTGAATTAACATTCGAATTAAAATTCAATTTTAGAAAATCTTAAATAACAATAATTTTTAATTAATTCCCAAACGGGATTGAAAAAAATTGTGGTGGTAAGTTTATTTAATTTCGAAGTGCACACGACTGCCAACAATAAAAGAAGACTGTCCATGTGATGTATAGTCATAAGTATACTAATTCCAGCAAGCGTCCTCGAACGTAACTGTTGTTATTGTTGTATCGAGTATATAATCCCGGTTAGGATGGTAAGGATTAGATAAGTTGTCGCCGACGTCATCCAACGGTAAGCCCACGAAACGTGGTCCTTCGACGGGGTCGGACTAAAGGCAGAAGGGTGTCAGATGAGTAGGGTTAGCAAGGCATGCAAAGAAGTGTCCAGTGTTATGCGAGCACTCATTGCACGCTGGACATATATTCGATATGTCGGGGACTATTCTGAATAAGTAGAAGTTTAACTTTCTACAGTATCCAGAACGAAGCTGCGCAAGGGTCACTCTCGTTTTTCGACTCAACTCTCTTCGTCTGCTATGGGAGGTTGTTTGATACCAAGTACGCCTCATTGTGCAGGTGTTTGATAGGGGATATCAAGAGGTATCCTGTCGTATTTTGGAATGCAATGTTCTGACAGGTTTGTAGCGACCAAGCGACCATATTGGCGTAGTTAAGGATCGGCGGGCTGATTGCCTTGTAAGTTGCCAACAACGCTTCTTTGTTCCTTCCCCATGTGCTGCCGGCTAGCGACTTGAGGTTTTTGCTGTGGGTCTGTACCTTGGCGATAATCGTGGTCGTATTAGGAGTGAAAGAACATAGACTGTCAAAAGTCACACCTTAAATATTACTATTATTGACAGTCGGATTCTTAACGCCATCGACTTTAATCGCATCGTCGCAGAAGGAGCATATTTTGAAAGTTTTTGAAGAATTGTAACGATAGTTCAATATTTTTTTTTTTAATTGACTCAGTCCTATTACTTTCCGGACAAACCGTGCAGCGAGGAAGCAAAAAAGCCGAGAAAGATAGAAAGATAGCCGTTTACCTTGGAGGACATGCTATCAGTTCCATTCATTCATCGTCATTATAGTGCAATCATCAGCGTGCGAGGTGATAGAAATTCCTTATGGTGGATGTGGGAGCCTCGAGATGTAGAAGTTAACCAGTACAGGGTAGAGGACACCATTCGGCAGAACCCCTTGTTTAATTCTTTTCAATTTTGAGCTTTTACCTCGTCAACCGCTCAGGTAGTTCATGGTCCACCACCAGGTTGAGGACCTTGCTGAAGTAGCTTACTCCCGTCGAGGCTAAATGCTTTAGCATTAGCTTGTCGATTCTATCAGACCCAACAGATTTGGGCGATTTTGTCTTGTTGGTTTTGCCTCTGAACCTCCTCAATGGTGAAAATAAGTTGTGCGCTGTCTTTTGACGTTTTGCGCAGCCGTCGCGTAACGGTTTTACCGAAGAGTGCAGTGTAAATTGCCGATTAAATAGCTCGAGCACTTTCTAGGTCCGAAAAGGCATGACCATTGCACTGAATTTCAACTCGGCCATGTCTCTTCAGATTAGACAAAGTCTTTACAGTATTCCAAAGCGTACCCACGCCGGTAGAGAGGTTATAAGACTTCAAGTGGTCTATTGATTTTGTCCGCTTGTGTTGATTTACCATTTGCCGAATCTCCGAATTGAGAACCCTTCAACCACCGGAATCGGCATGGCTTAAGGTGTCACGCTCGTTAGCTAAAACAGCTGCTTTGACTGGGAAATTAGGATGGAGCTCCACCTCTTCCTCCAGCCGGGATGAAGCGAGCGGTAGGTGCTGCGATCACCTTGCGTAATCGACGTTCGCCAACGAATATGTCCGTAGGAATGGGTAAAACAGTGAAGGTGCTCTCGGTAAATTCTGTGAAGCCAACCCAGCTAGCTTTGCTAAAGTGAATGAAGGTGCGATTGCCCACACAAAGAAAGTCCGGAGATTTCGCGATCGAGATAATTATGCGCAGATGGTCAGATGCGAGAGGTTATTCTATTTATCAGACCATCACTAGTAACGGTAATATCTGGCTAGATGTTACAGGTACCCATAATTCTCGTGGGAGATTCGTCATTCATTGTATAGAATGTTGAATAATCTATCTGTTCTGCTAGCTTCAACCTCTACGATCGTTTGAAATTCAGGAATTCCAAAGGTCATGGTGCGCGTTGATGACGCGTAGTACCAATCGATTTTCACCTCGAAGCAACGCACCTATGTTCGGGTAATATCCTGTAGGCAACACGGTCGATGTCGCCATCGATAAGACGATATTGCACCGTGTTATGCAGTATGAAGGCTAGCCCTCCACCATTACGTATTACGTTGAAACTTGCACAACTCAGAAGATCTGAGCGGCTGTTGAACTTGGTTTCTTGCATCGCGGTTATCGATACGCGTTCGCGGCTCATAGATGCAACTATCAACTCGATCTCACTCTGGAGTTCCTTGCAGTTAAATTGAATTGAATCTTATACTAAAACAACAGTTTCATCATTCATAATGATTTTTTTTCGTTGAGTTATAAAATTCATAAAAAATAAAAAATTTTCCCAAAAATAATCAGTTTAACTGTTAATATCTTTTAAACGGTTGGGTTTACGAAAAAATCATAAGAGACCTTTTTTGTAGAGCATTAAATTTCCTACAAAATCTAAGGAACGAGATATTTTTTCAAGTAGTTGGAAGCGAGATATAAATTTTTCTATATGATAATAAGAAAAAATAGAAAACTGTAAGAAGGAGGACCTTCCCGTTACAATTAAGAACTCATGCTTGGAGAGGCTTTCTTAGAGGTGTATCGGAACCTATTTTTCCGAGTACCAAACGAAAAAAATTTTTTTTTTGAATATATATATATGTCTGTATGTATTGCAGCATATTGTTTATGCTACTTGATATGGGGTTGCTTTACCATACCATACAATACATGTGTGTGTATGTTTAATTTATCTCATCTGTAAATTTACTTGAACTTGTGTCCTCATGCATTTTTATTATTATTGGATGCGTATTGCATGCGAGTGCGTGTGACTGTTTATGTACATATTTATGTATGTATGTATGTTTGAAAATAGATACTTATTTTTAATAGTATTTCGGCTTTGCATGTTCAGTGATATTTGAACATATTGCCGAGGGAAAGAAATGATTGTTTAAAACAGAGCCGCTCAAAATAATGCGCAATTTTTCATGCCTATACTCGGAGTATAGGCAAGCAAATGCAGTCGAAGCATGTACGCTATGACGCCAACTCTGCCAGCGTCAAAAATACACTCGAAATACAGGAATTCAGTTTCGAATAAGCATATAGAGGACTTAATGAGAATCAAAACTTATGATCTTGAAGTCGATATGGAAAAAATCATGGAAAGTTAAAAAAAATTAACTTAAAATTATTGTTGTTCTTAATTGCTTTTTTTTTTTTATCAAAAAGCATATTTATTTATTTTTTTCCAAATTTTTAATAACAAAATAAACAAATAGCACGATTTCACTCAGTGTACTAAGCAAGCGCACACACAATCATACGCTAGCAGATATCAAATGTGTGATTGTATGCGTTGGTAAATAAATTGCGCATTATTTTGAGCGGCTCTGGTTTAAAATTAGTGGACTGTGTGTGACTGCCATTTTGATACACTGTTCGTAGAACCTCCTGTATCTGCTATTACGTTTCACTTTCTCTCTCAAACCATTTTGAGGTTTCGATGAAACTACTTATGTCCGATATGCTTTTAGTGGAAATCCATTCAAAGTTTGGTGCTTGGTGGATTCCAAGTGTTTTGTGTCGGATCTGTGCTAGAGGTGGGCAGTCGCAGAGAAAGGGAAGATTGTTTCCTTGTTGCCTGCTACTCCGCAGCCACGGCAGATGTCGTTGTAGGGCATACCCATTTTGGATGCATGTTCCCCAAATGGCCAGTGCCCTGTTGTGATAGCTGTTAGTCGGTAAATACTTTTTCTTGACCTATTTAATAAGTCGTTGGTTCTTTTCCTGTCATATTTTGGCCATAATTCTTTAGTTATGATGCATTTTGTAATGTTTTTCCATCTGGTATTTGCAACTTCTTGAAATTGTCTAATGATCTCTCCTTTGATCGATCTTAGCGGGCTTGGTATAAGCTCCGCCTCGGATTCGTTGAAGAATGCTCCTGCCTCTGCCAACTCGTCTGCTTTTTCGTTACCGAAAATGTTCCTGTGGCCGGGAACCCAGATCAAGTTTAGATGGAGCTTGTCCGTTATTGAGCTTAGTGCTTTCTTGCAGTTGTGAACTACGCTGGAATTTGTCATGGTAAAGACAAGTCCAGGAGCGCCGCCTGGCTATCCGTAAATATAGTTTCTTTATTTATATTCCCGTGGTTTTCGAATAGAGCTTCGCAGGCTTTTTCTATGCCTAGTACTTCTGCTTGGAAGATGCTGGCCGAGTTCGGTAGACGTATATAGAGAGATATGCCTAGATCAGCGGAGAGTACCCTCGTGCCTACTCCGCTGTCCATTTTGGCCCGTCAGTATAGTCTGAGATGGTATCCTCCCCTCCTATTGAATCTCTTCTCCATTCTTGTCTAAATGGTATCCTCACCTGGAAGTGTTTATTGAAGTCCATCTTTGGGAGAATGTAGTCTGATTTATTAATGGTGAGCTTGTTTAGGATTACACTATGTCGTAGTTCTGGTGATTCCAACCTCCCAATCCTTTTATTCTTATCGCCGCAATAGCTGCTGTTTTGTGAATAAAAATGTCCATTGGTAGTTGATGCAGGATCACATTGAGCGCATCAGTCGGACATGGCCTGATTGCACCAGTAACACCCGCATATACTGCTTTAATTTTCTAATGTTGTACTGTTTGTTTAGCGATGGGCACTATACCAGAGCTCCATATGTCCTATACTTACATATAGACCTACTTATGACAGCCGTATACATCCACATGATTATAATTAGTTTGAGGCCCCAATTCTTATTGACGATTCTCTTACAAATATAGTAGGCCATGTTTGCTTTGTTTATTCTTTTTTCTATATTTATTTTCCAGGACAGTTTGGTGTCAATCTCCACCCCCAAGTATTTAACTGTGGGTGATAGAGTGAGTGTTGTCCCGTTTAGTACCGGAAGTTGAAACTAAGGTATTTTGGTTCTGCTTGTTAATAGCATCAGTTCTGTTTTGTACGGGTTAACTCCTAGTCCATTGTTTTTAGCCCATTGGTTTAACCTTCGAAGTGCTCTTTCCATAATCTCGCTGGCTGTTGAAGGAAACATGCCTGATACCAACAACACTATATCGTATGCATAGGCTACTGCTTTCACTCCTCCACCGTTTAGCTGGAGGAATATTTCGTTCAGCGTTACAACTCATAGAAGCGGAGAGAGGACCCCCCTTGAGGCGTCCCTCTACTCACATAACTTGTTAGTGTTGCACCGCCGTTTGAAACTATAATTTTCCTATTCTCAAACATCGATAGTGTCCATCTGCACACAGTGTTTTCTATGCCACCATGTGCCAGAGAATTAATTATCGCATTTACTTCTATGTTATTGAAGGCGCCCTCTATGTCTAGAAAAACAGCCATGTGTATTGTTTGTGGTGTAGTGATTTTTCAATTACACTTATCACCTCGTGAAAGGAAGTCTCGGTTGATCGGCTCTTTATGTACGCATGTTGGGACTTCGATAACTTCTCCGCTGTTATTGTTCTTATGGGTAGATCTATTAGCCTTTCCAGTACCTTTAGCATAAAGGAGGTAATGCTTATAGGTCTAAAATCCTTGGCATTCTCGTGTGTTCTTCTGCCTGGTTTTAGAAGGAACACAACTTTACTTCTTTTCTAACTTCTTGGGATGTAAGATAGTTGAATGCTAGCTTTGTATATATTTTCAAGCCTTTGAACCATATGTTCTACCAGTTTTTGCAGCATTATGGGCATAATCCCGTCAGGACCTGCTGCTTTAAATGGTGCAAAGCTATTTATGGCATATTTGATTTTGCTTTTGTCTCCTATTTGGCTTTGATAATCAGCTGCGTTCAACGGTGGTTCTGGTTGAACCCTCGTTGAAGGTGCTTGCTGACGCCCGGGGAAGTGCGTTGTAATTAGTACCTCCAGAGACTTTTTGCCGAGGAGGTCCAATCACTTTCCTCTGTCCTGATGTAGGCAGTATTAATATGATCTTTGGATAACATTTTGCTCAGCCTAGCGGTTTCTCTGCAACTTTCCATCGATGTGCTGACTGCTTTTTTGTATCTTTTCATAATATCTTTATATGGCTGGCAGATTTTAGTTCACAAACTCTCATTGAAAGCTTTCCTTAGTTGTGTTCTCAAATTCTTGAGTTCACTGTTCCACGAAGGAAGAGACTGTTCAGAACTGTTAGCGGTGTGGATTTATTGAAAGTTGTGGTTAAGATTTTTTCCAACTTCTCTACCTCTGAATCTAGTTTCTGAGGATTACTATTACTCTTATTGCCTCCCTTTCCAAGGCATATTGTTGCTATACTATATACGATGATCCGACATGGAAGGCTCATCGGATACCTTTCAGTTATCCAAAACGAGACTGTCTGTGTCTGTTGATTGTGTGAGGTGCAGCACTTCCTCCCACCCCGGAAACCTATCAGAGCTTGGGAAAAAATGTTGGCTTATCGCCCTTCTTGCATATACTTAGATTGCTATTCAGAATATACTGCAAGAGTGAATCACCTCTGGTGTTTCTAATAGAGCTACTCCATACAGTGTGCCTTGCGTTTGTTTCCCATCCTATTAGGACATCTTTCTTGCTGTTGTCCTCTACTAGTCTGGTGAGCGGTGCTGGTGGTACGTTCTCGTCATGGGCTAAGTAGCCCGAGACCACCTTTACCATTGTGATATCTGCTGTGCTTTAATTAGGACAAAGAAATACATTTAAACTTCTATTGATAAGAATGCATGCCCTAGGTTTACCTTTAGTTCGTGCTTAAAAAAAGTTATAGTTGCTGCCGTTTAGCCCTTTAATGGTGTCTTCATTGACCCAGGGCTCCTTTATTAGGCTTATGTCGATGCTTCCCTCGTTTATGAGGGTTGTTAGATTCGCTGTGGCACTCTTCGAGTGCTTATCTGTACGCATCTTATGTTATTGGGCATCTCGGGTTTTTTGATGCCCACATTCCGCAGCAACTGGCTGGCGTCGTCGACCTCTTCCGTGTCGTCTTCGTCAGCCGTTTTGTCGCCTTGGAAGATTTTAATCCTGGCCTTGCGAATTCCGAAGCTGATTATTTAGTCAGTCTTCTTAAGAGCCTCAATGTACTGATCGCAGATGGCCACCAGAATTAGTCTACTTGATTTGTTTGGTTTTTCCTTCCTCCTTGATCACCTGCTACTCATTTATACCTGGTGTAGATTTGTGTTGCAGCTTGATGCACCTAAGTAGTGTTTCGTCCGGCTCCTCTAGAGGGAGTAGCCAAATGCGAGTACGAGGTTTCTTCGGTATGTCCCTGGCGGGTATAAGCATCAATTGGAGGCGTTGCTGATTTTGGCAACACTACCCATCAGGAAATCCAGCAATGCCTGGTCCGCGCACTTGATGACCCTGTTACCCCTGAGGGTCTGAGAGGAGTCAAACTCCACCCGCAGGATACTCGACAATCTGACGTCGATTCCGGAAGATTCCGGTATTCGGAGGAATTTCCGTCTGTAATGGCCACTTTTACGCTATCCCTGGCTACATCGCAGAAGTGCCTTGCCGTTGTTGTACTGCTGTTTTCACCTTCACTCCGCCTAGGTTTTTTGGGCAGAGTTTCTGGTAGTTCTGTAATAGAGTGATTCCTTTACTCTGAATTACTCGGGTGTTTGCTCTACTCTAGAGGTTCTCATTTGCTTCCTTTTCAGGAAGCTTGCATATTCCTCTACTATGGATTTGAGGGGTTTTGTTTCTGCCTCGCCAACTGGGGTGCCGGCTGCCTGGTCTTTGGCTATCTTTCGCAGTATGAAGACTGGTACCGATTTTTCCTTAGGTGATTCTGGGATTTCTTGCGCTTTTTCTTGTTCTCTCCTTTAGCCGCCAAGTTGGTGATCCGGCAGCTTTAGAAGTGGATGGTCCCTTAGATTTGCTGTTTTCGCTGCTGTATCTACCGGTATACTTTGGCTGGTATGTCCTCCAGCCAGGAGACGAGTAATTCGTCCTCTTCGGATTCCGTTATAAAATTCCTATAAGTCATGCCATTTTCCTCGGCGATGCTGTTGTTGTTGTTGTTATATTGTTAGTTTCGTTCATATTTGGTCCTACGAGTAAGCCGGAAAGGTTGGTCACTCGTCCGCAGAGCCGGTATGCGTAGAGGAGGCATTTATACTTCCGACCTCGCCCGGGCATCGGAGGGGATCGTTCGCGATCAGCTATTCATTACCGCCCGCTGACCATTCAGCCATCGGCACGGGTACCTCAACGCCTGGGCTTAGGGTGGTGCTGGTGCGGAACCCTCATACTTCCACATTAGTATGAGCGTAAAACCTAAGGTTTATTTATCCATATCACTATTGTGGAAATTACGAGGTGTCCCTCTTAGTAGGCATCATCAAAGGAGTTTTTAAATATAACTCACTTAATTCAACAACGAATTAAAATTAAACATAACTCATTTAATTTTAACTCGTTGTTTCTGATCTTGCCAATGCATTCTCGTAGCATTTTTTCATTATTGTCGGTTTATTTTATAAGTCGACATAATTCGTGGATTTTTCTTTTCAATGTGTTGTTTGAGAAGCTTTAACGTCATAACTCGAACACGACCATCTTTTTTCCAAAAAGTGTCCTGGTGTTAACGCATCTATTCCATTTTCATCGCTTATGGCATATAATGGACGCGAATTTAACGACGCTTCTATTTGTGCTAAAACTGTTGACATTTCTCCTTAAATTAGCTTAGTGTCTCCAACTGCTCTTTTTTAGTGGTGCTTCATTCCCTTGCCTCCTACTTCCCACATTCCTCCAAAATGTTGGCCTGCCGTGGGAGAAAAATGCCAAGATATTTGTTCATCCGCTAAAATTGATGAAACTTCGTTGTTATTTTTTACTGCATCCTTGAACTCCTTACCAATACAACTACTGACTCCAACAATAATTGTTCCATTATCGGAGTACATGTGACGACTATTTCCTCTTCTGGCAAAAAATCGTATTAACGCTTCAAAAAAAGCTTCAGTTGATAAATCGCTTACAGCTTCTAGATGTATCGCTTTTCTTGAAAGACATGCAAAAACTGCTATATATCCTTTGAATTTGCCCACGGCCTTTAGAACATCTCATCTGAAACGGCTCAGTATAGTCAACTCCAGCGTAGGTAAAAGGACTTTATGGTGACACTCTGAATTCTGGTAAATTGCCCATCATTTGGTTGCTGCGACCTGGTTGTATCTTATGCATTTGCAACACTTCCGTATACAACTTTTGATTGCATTTTTTAACCCTATAATCCAGTACTGTCTTCTTATTATTGCTCCTGTTAATCTGTTTCTACCATGTGGAGTGGAATGGTGAACATCTTTAATAATCAACGAACTCAAATAGGATGTTTTTTTGCAATACGGTAATTCTGCGTTTGTTTTTATTTTTTATTTTTATCTGAAAATGGATTGAGGTTGATGATTTGACTCGCATTGCTTATGTGTTTCTCACTCACTACCTTAATAACTGTTTTTGAGTTTGTCGAATGATTACATTTCTTGCTGATTGGAGTTCTCTTTTTGGTATTTTCCAAGAGTTTAGATGACATCTTCAACTTTTTGTTTCCTTAATGATTTTCCTGTTGGTATTGATTATACATCATACAGGTTGTGAAGGTTTTATTAATATCAATTAAAGAAACAGTCCCTCACTGGACTTAAAACTATATTTCTTTTATTCATAACCCAGGAAATAAAATTAACTCACTCGTGAGTGTTGCTTTCCAGGAATTTTCGGTTTAGCGACGAAAGTAATACATATATAGTTTCACAACAGTGTAAATGATTAATGCTAATATTACTCTTCAAAAGAACTTTTTAATTCATTTATTTCTTGAATATTATCAAATTTATTTATTGATTCTGCTTCAAGAACTTCTAGTACATGTATTTTCTCGTACCCTTGCGCTTCTATAAAATCTTTAACTTCTTGATCCTGAATGTGGTATATTTCAGAATCTATTCTTGCGGTATCATTAAATTGAATTAAATTTATTCCTTTGATGGTTTTGTTATTTACTAATTATATTACCATGACTTGGTAAAAAAAATTGATTTAATGAATAATATTACATTGGGCTTCTTTTGTGTTTTACACATACATATATTTACTTAGGTTATTTTTACAAAATTTTTTTTTTATTCTAACATATTACTTACTGGAATATTTATTTCTTCAATCTTTATAATTCTTTCAATTTCTATGACATTTATTGCTGCTGAATAAAAATCTTCGTTCTTTGCAAAATTAATTGTTCTTGTTAAGTCTAGTATTCTTCTTTAAATTCTCGAAATTATAACTTATTTTTCTTTTTACATTGTTGTTATTAATTATATCATTCAATGTATCCTTTATTTCAATTAAATCGTCGTGGTCTGGAACTCCTGTTATACATTTTAATGCGGTCCCTAAACTATCTATGGATTTACGTTTACTATTTGTTAGTAGTTGGTTCTTAAAATCGCTATCTTATTTATTAGCGTTTCGTCTGTCACGTCCAATTTCCCTTGCACTTGCAGCATTTCCTGTATTTGATGATACGAGGCGAAAATAGCGGTCAGATTTTTCATGTGGAAAAGGTACTTTTCCTTCTCGTATACGTACGAATGGTCTGATTCGGTTAATACGAATTTCTTGTCCTGTAGACTTGTTATTTTCTGTGCCGTTGTGTTGGACATCAGGATTGTTATTAGGAGGAACTGGATGTGATTCATCTTTGGTTTTGTTCGTGCGAAGGTGTTTTTATGTACAACCCTCCCTTTGGTAGAGTCGTGTCCTCATGGTTTTCCTTCATTGTTTGCTTGATATATAGGCGTGTAAACTTCTCACGGCGATTCTGTTTTTCGTATACTTCTTCTGGTAAATATACTTTATTTTTTCTTCCTTTGTTATAGTATTTGAGGGTGATGTTTTTCAATGAGTTTTTTTACTTCACTTGTTTTATTCCTTTCAAAAAATATATCGACTGGTCTGTGATTTGTCACTGAATCTATCATGCGATTGTATTCTTTCACTGCTGTGAATATTCCTTCATGAGCTGTGGTTTTATTTTTTTTGCTCTTTGGGCTCGCGTGATTTCTAATATCGTCGAGTGCAACCGTTCAATTTGAGCGTTAGACGTTGTATGACTCGGTGTAGCTTCACATAGCTTGTCATATTATGTGCGTGAATATCGTCTCGTTATCGGTCATAAGTTGTGAGCAGAACGGATATATTTGTATTAATATTTCCTCTAATACATTGAATTACATATTTTGAATATCTTTCTATGTATGACAAATTGTATTACTAATGTAGCATACATACATTTGTATAGATGTGCCTACGCCTTCTGGTATTGGGGGTTTTCCATAAACTTGCTTAACTGCGTGACGTTCATACAAGTATTTATTCTTTTTACAAATTGTACACAACTGTACCAATTTTTGTACGTCATTCTTCATTGTAGGCCAATAACAGGTTTCTAGTATCTCTTTTATATTATTTTATACATTTCTATGCGCTCGTCGATGCGTATGCTTCAGTATTTCTTCTCTTTTCTTCTCTATGATAATGTCTTTTAATAGATTTTGACAAAATACCTTTTTAGTTGTATCAAATGTAGTGTTTATATACGTAATATCATGAATTTTATACCAAGTTTCTAGCGTGAAAGGCTGAAGTGACAGTGGGTCTAATTATCTTTTTAGTGTCTCTACTAAGTCATTTTGATTTGTGAAGTTAACAGTGAATCTTTCTTGATTCGGAAATATTGTAGTCTGTATTAGACATGGCTCATTTGCATCTTTAAATATAATTACAGTTTTATTGCTTTTATTTCATCATTTCGGGTCGAGGATAATGGTTACTCTTTAGCGAAGTTGTCGTTCAGGCGTTCTATAATATCATCGACACTTAAATTTGTGTCATTATTTATTAGTATTTAGGAAGCTTTTCTGTGATCCTTGCTTGGATCATCATCAAGACTTGCACATATTTATTATACGTCATTTATCCACTTTCCTGTATAGCCATACGTCTCTGGAGGTCAGCAATTATTTCCAATGCAGCGGTTAGTTCTAGTGAGATGCTCATTTTTAATCTTATTTGTTATTTCACTTTATAACTTTTATATATTATCCTCTATGGAGTTGTTGATTTATCCTTCTATGAAGGTGACGAATCTAAGGCTAGTTGTCCTTTTACGACCGATTTACGAAGGATTTTGTTTTGAATACTTTTCACTACGGTTTCTGCTCGGGAGCCAGTTAATTTTATTCCTTGGGTTATTAGTAAAAAATAATAATTTTAAGTCCTGTGAGGAATTCTTTATTTGACATTAATAAAATGTTCACAACATGTGTGATGTATAATTAATACCAAACTAAGAACAAGGAAGTTTTTTTGTTATGCTTTATATAGAATTTGGGTATCAGTCTAAGTGCTGTGGTGTCGGCTTATGATTGGTTGTTTCATGTTGGTGCCGTTGTCAGCTTATTTGATGCAAGCAAATCTAAAAACTTTAAATCAATGTAACTCAGCAATTGCATTGAATATCCAAATACAACTAATACACTTTATTACATCACATATATCCAACAACTAAATGCTTTTATTTTGTTTTTATATTGTCTCGTCACTGCAAAAAAATAGCAAAAACTAAAAGAAAAGTCATATTGAATCTGTCAGCTAATTTGATGCAAACCAGTTTTAACTGTAGTAATACCGTTATATTTTCAAATAAATATGAACTTATTTTTAATTTCACTCCTTGTTGGAATTTCGGTATTACGTGTGGTATATTTATTGTCGTTTTCAGTTTTTAAAGAAAATATTATCTAGCTTTTGAATATGGGTTGTAGAACAACAATAGAAATCTGGGGGTTGGTTATACATCATTTATAAAGCTGGAAAAACACAGCGTAACATTGGAGAAATGTTAAATTTACCGTCCTCTACTGTCCAGCATATAATAAAGCGTTATTCAAAGAAAAATAGAATAGAAAATAAGGATAGAACTACTCCTAACAAAATTTTTTCTGGAAGTGACGAACGTTGGATAGTCAAAAAAATGAAGGAAAACCCAAGATTATCGGCGCAAAAAATAGCGGATCAAGTGGCTATAGGTATTGGCGAGACCTGCAGCGCATTAACAATTCGGCGTATTTTACGTTCGCATGACTTTCATGACCGAGTACCACTCAAGAAGCCATTTATTAGTCAGCAAAACAAAAGCTCCCTATTGGCGTTTGCAAAGGCACACATTTCCAAGGGATTGGATTTCTGGAATACTGTGATATACTCAGACGAGTCGAAATTTAATATCTTTGGATCGGATGGAAAGTTCTATGTATGGCGGAAGCCAAAAACTCAGCTCAAATCTGAGAACCTTCGTGCGACTGTTAGACACGGGGGTTATGGTTTGGGCTTGTATGACCGCATCAGGTGATGGAAATCTGGTTTTTATTGAAGGGAACATGGATAAAACCATGTATTTAAACATTCTGAAATACTATGTTCGGACCGACAACGAAAACATGTATCGTCTATGTAAAATCTGTCAAACGAAAACACAGTTTTCACTAAAAACTACCTGAAAACTTACATTCCACTCATTATAATTGCCTGCTCTAGTTTAATCGATATTTGAAAGACATGTTTTGCCGGCCTTAAATTGTCACTTGATATTTGTTTACATTCCATATACAAACACAGCTGTCGCTTGATATTCTCATATTAGGGGGATTCTCTTGCTCTTGCAAAACCTTGCACCGTGCAGAAATTGCAGAATTTTCGCTTTGGTGCAACGGCACAACAACAAACACACGCAGAAAATTATTTGCAATGCCATGTTTATTTTCGTGCCGTCATATATCATTAGATTATGCAATGGGTGCTCTCTTGGCCTTGCATATTTCGGTATAGGATTTTTGCATTTTGTGTCATCGTGCAATCTTGCAAGAGCAAGAGAATACCGCTTTTGATAGTTGTCAGTGAAAACTCATCGAAAACACACATTGTCGGTCCGAAAGACTTAGATTCCACAACATACACATGTGTTTTCAAAATGTTTTCAATGTCGGTCCGAACATAGTAAAGGAAAATTTGATTGAAAGTGCTTCGAAACTGGGTCTTAGAATGAACTTTCGTGTTTATCAAGATAACGACACAAAACATAAATCAAATGTTGTTCAGACGTGTCTCATATGGAACTGCCCTCATGTGATGGAACCACCTGCACAGTCTCCAGATTTGAATGTGATAGAAAATATATGGGCGTCATTAGAAAATAAAATAAGAAATCACCAGATTACTAGTAGAGAAACGTTGAAACGAAGAATGGAACAAAATAACACCAGAAATAACAGAAAAATTGGTTGACTCCATGCCAAATCGTTTGATAGCTCTGCTGGAGCAAAAATGCTATCATACAAAATATTAACCAGAAGTTTAGAACAAAATCTAACAAAAACCATTTCTTTAATATTTTGCATCAATTAAGCTGCCTTATTTAAATATGAAGTTCTTTTTGTTAGTCTAATTTTTCTTGAAAATAATGTTAAGTATTAATTAAAAGAATTTATAATTTTAATTTGCTTTCAAATTGCATTTTGAATTTTTTAAATAGCATACGTAGTTTTAGAGCTATACTTATTTAAAAAAGTTATTTTGTTTGCATCAAATAAGCTGACAACCACTGTATTAGTGGTCATATGTTGTAGTTTCCGCTTGTGGCTTGTTTATCGTGTTGCTATGCTATGGCACTTGAGTGTGGCGTGGATGACTGTACAGAAAAATATATATTTTTGGTTGCTAGGTTGATACGAGTATTAACTCGCGCTTATCTTTACGATGACCTTCACATTACCGCACTCCCAGTCTTAGGTTTCGTTTAGAGCTAGATTTGATTTAAGCTTTAGTTCCAAATGACTCGTATAATAAAAACGACATATTAACCCAAATTAATTATTCTTATAACTTTCTGGGTAATAACTGGCGCCCAACAAGGTGAATGGTAAAACTACTGTCGAAGAATCAACTTGCTAAAATAACTCCAAGGAACTCACGTTTGAATGAATGAGGTAAATTAACAAAGAAAATGTCGTGAAAGAATTTTGTAAGCAAATTATAAAAAAAAGTGGAAAATAATCGTATTCTTCACGATAGAGAGAAGAAGTAATCATAGAACTAAGTAGATTCACACACAGAAACAAATATATATTGCGAGGAAAACTATGAAGCTTGAAGTGATAATTCTTCATGTTATTGTGCGATAATAACGTTAATATAAACAAAAATAATATATTTAGGATTTTCAAATATTTCGGAGTTACAAATTGAAGTGATCTAAAAAGAAAATTGTATTGAAAGTTTTACTTTTGCTTATCTATTGAATGGCAAATCCAAATAATTTAATCAGACTTCAATATTAGACAGAATCCCAACCGTAACTGAAAAGAAAAACATAGTCGCCGCTACCCAACAACAACTACCAATACTTTTACAAAATCTTAATCACAAACCAACAGATTTTACTTACACCCAATTGCAAAAAATGAAACTACGTTATCAGGGAGACTTTTCTGATCTGGACAGAGTACCAGACATTATCAAGTGCACTAAAGAATTTTCTGGTGCAGCAGCAGAATTTAATTCATGGAGAAAAGGTGTAGAAAAATTCTACAAATTTACTCCGATAACGCCGAAAAATGAAACCACTAAATATTTCGCTATCCTTCATACAATCCGAGTCAAGATTACAGGATATGCAGACGAGGTACAGTGAAACTTCGATAACTCGTATTTGCAAGGGACCACAATTTAAATACGAGTTATTTTTCAAGTAATGAAGTTATACAACTTATAGAGGCAACATACAGAATATACGAATTATAGAGTTTTTTTAATTTATTTTTTCAATTTTACATAAAAAACAAGAAATGATTGTACATATTTAAATTTTAAAATATAAAGTACACATGTTATTCAATCAATATATGTATGTATGTATTTTGAAAAATTGTACAAAAAAATTAAGAAAAGTGTTCATTTTAAAAGAAATCCGTAATATGTATTTGACGGACATTATTTTGGCGTATTTTATCTATGACATTATCAATATTTACAATGTCTTTAAAAATAGTGTCTTCAACATTTTATGCCATGAAAAAAGACGCAAATTTTCAATTGAAGCTTTCGCAACCTTTGTGGAAACTGAGGGAATTTCAAATGTTTCATCGTCGATGTTTTCGAAACCCTTCATTTCATCGTCATTGAGGCTTCCAGTAATCACCAACTCATCATCAACATGAATGTAGTCATCAAATTTTACACGTGTTTCTGCATTTTGTGGAACACGAGCGCACTCTGCTATGTGAAGTACATCTTCGCTGATTACGACTACATTTTGATCCTTAACAAAACCGCAAGCTCGAAAACAGTTTTTAATAGTCGATTTACTGATATTTGTCCAGGCTTTATGAGCAATATTCATTGCATCATAAATCGAAATGGAATAATCCTTTTTCCTCGATGCTTTCAAGCAGTTTAACAACAACTTCTTTACGGTACAATGTTTTGAAACTTTTGATTATGCCTTTGTCGAGTGGTTGCAAAACTGAAGTGGTGTTAGGTGGGAAAAATTCAGTCTACACATTGCTCAAAGGTTCCATTGCAGTGTGGGCGGTGCAATTATCAATAAATAATAAAATCTTTCTATTTTGTTTTATCATTTGTTGGTTCACCAATTGTAGCCATTCAAGAAATAAATTACGTGTCATCCATGACTTTGAATTTGCACGATAAAGCATAGGGAACGTCTTGATGTTTTTAAAGCATCTAGGTTTCATGGATTTACCAATCATTAATGGTTTAAATTTTTCTGACCCATCCATATTTACAGCAAGCAACAGAGTAAGACGACCCTTGCTCAATTTGCCACCATGACAACTTTGGCCTTTTAAAGACAAAGTGCGATCAGGAAGACACTTGTAAAAAGACCCGTTTCATCCGCGTTGAAAATATTCTTGGGCTAATAATTCTCTATAAACTTTTGAATGTTTTCTCTACATTGAACGCACACTTTATCATCAACGGCCGCGCTTTCACCGCAAACTTTTTTGAAACTTACATTATTTCTCTTCTTGAAATTGTCCAACCAGCCATTACTTGCGTTGAATTGTGTTAAGCCCAATTTTGCGGCATACACCTTTTGCTTTTTCTTTTAGTAAATGTCCTCCAACTGGAATAGTATTAGATTCTCGGCATTGCAAAAACCAAGTGAGTACTCTCTTTTCTAATTCCGGGTATTCTGGTAATTTTTGGCGCTTACGTTTGGTGTTTGAGGCCCAAATATAGATCACTTTTTTCAAAATTGATGTGATAGTAGATGGCGCAATACCGAACCTTTTCGCAATTTCTACTCGTTTTTCACCATTTTTTACGGAAAGAATAATTTTTTTTTCTAATTGGCAATATTTTGCACTTACGAGAACTTGACATCTTGCGTCCTAATTGATACTAATCTAAGCTAGTTGTAGAAAACAAATCAAAACTTATGAATAAGCGTAACTGTAAAATAATAACGGTAAAAACGCACTATGTTTTCGTCACGTACGGTTTTTTGTGAAAAAAAAAAATACGAGTTGTAGAGGCTTTTGATACACATTTTTCAATTTTTGTCTCAAGAAAAATACGAGTTATCAAAGGGACCGAAATACATGCATTTTTCGCGAATTTTTCTAGGGACCGAAGAAATACTATGAAATATCAAGGTTTTTCGCTTATCGAGGTTACGACTTATCGAAGTTTCACTGTATTAGAATCTTACAACGTACATTTGAACTGGGAAGCCATATCAAGGTGCTTCACGCTTCATTTTGCCCGTAAAAGAGATATCAGCACCCTAGAATATCAAATGACTAGTTAAGTACGAAGTGTCCAACAATCAGTAGAGGACTTTTACCAAATCGTCTAATCCATTAATTCTAAACAAGTTTGGATCTATGGATTTAGGCACAGGAGGAGAAATAGTTATGACAAAGTCGTATAGACCAGAATTTTAGGACAGCCTATGCCAAAACCTCTACCAGCTCCACGTACAGTATTAACAAATAATAATCCCAATTACCATAAACTACAAGACAACCATATCTATCCAATCACATACAACCAAATTATGCACGCCTTTAACATCAAATGCCAATCACATTATGGCTAAGTCCCCAACATCAACTATTCCAAAAAACGGTTCCATTTCGACCAATGGCCCCTAAACCACAACCAAAGCCAGAACCTATGGAACTAGATCAAAGTATCCGATCGAGAATGATTACTTATATAAATAGACCACCATTCGAGACAAGCCACCACCTCCTATTCGTATAAATAAATATACAAGCCGGTAAAGAAAGTCAAACATAAAATGAACAAAATTTTTCTGAATACGACCAAGCTATGGTAGGCTATGAGACCAAAGAGGGTTTTGAAAGCAACGTGAATGAATACGTCGATGAAACAGACAAAAATGGTGATACCGACGAAAATGCCATAGTTTACTCTGCGTTGAATTTTTTAGAATAACGGAATCTTCGTTACCATATTTCAAGTGTAAAACGAAGAGTGGTCAACATAGTACTAATAGACACAGGTTCAAATAGGAACTATATCCATCCAAAATTTGTCTCGAATTCAATCAGAAACCAAGAATCCTTTAAACTAGTCACGATCGGTAGAAGTGTACTTACTACATCCTAAAGTCGCTAAATTGTTTAATCCCACAGACATAAATGTAAAATTTTTTTAATTACCAATCCTTACGTCATTCATTGCTATTATGGGAAGTGATAGTTTAAAAGAATTAGGATCAGAAATCAAAACTAGCACAATAATAATGACAACAAAGAATTTCATACACATTCCCATTAAAGAGAAAAAAAATTTGAGACTATCAATAGTATTATCTCCAGAACGAGTCATTTAATAAAAGCACACAATTTGTCCTTAGACATATTACTTCAGAACTACGCAAAACTCTTCGCCAACCCTAATGAGAAACTAACCTGTACAAACGTGCAAGCGGAAATCAGAACTACAAATGATTAACCTGTATCCAATGTCATTAAAAGGTGAAGTCAATAAACAAATAAGAGAAGTTTTGGATGACGGTATAATACGGCCATCCGGATCTTCATACGGTTCACCTGTGTGGATTGTACGGAACAAACCAGATGCCTCTGGGAAGCAAAATTATAGAATGGTTACAGACTATAGAAAGCTCAACTCAGTAAGAGTAGCATATAGGTACCCTATACCTGAAATTAATGAGGTTCTCGCCCAGCTAAGACATATTAAAATTTTCTCTGTAGGTCTAGTACACACAATCATCTGCACTATTTCGAGGAGAAACATCTAAACTGAGAATAATTAAAAGGGGAGTTCCGCAGGGTACTGTTTAACTTCTACATCTCGAAACTCTCACAGCCACCAGAGGGAGTTTCCATAACCTCGTAAGCTGATGATTGCACGATATTGACGTCGGGCAATGGAATAAATGGTATGTGTTCAAAAGTAAACAGCTATCTCTCCGACCTTTCTCGTTTGCTCACTGCACGGACCCTCACACTTTCTCCCACCAAATCCAAAGCGACAATTTTTACGAACTGAACGAAGGTGTACAGGTTTGACCTTATATTCCAATCGATGGCCTCAAAATTCCAACTGTCAATAACCCTAAGATTTTAGGTGTAACCACAGAGTAAGGTACAGAGCCGCAACAAATTCCTCAAGTCGCTAGCCGGCACCACATGGGGAAAAGGCAAAGAAACGTTGCTGGTAACATACTCGTACAAGGCAATCGGCCGGCCGGTCCTCAATTACGCTGCACTAATATGGTCGCCTGGATGCAGAGGATCGCAGATGAGGAAACTCCAGACTTCTCAGAATACTGCACACCGGACCACGACGGGGTGCCTCTTGATGTCTCCCATCGAACACCTACACAGTAAGATGCTTAAGCTCCCGGTTAAAAAGCATAATGAACTCCTCTCTAAGCAGTTCCTGCTATAATGTTTTCGTAGAAATCACCCCTGCAGCCACCTGCTTGGAAGTGAACCGCCTCCTAGGAACATCAATCTTTCTTTAACTACGTCGATGATATCGAACAATACTTCCGACGGGTACTGACCACCATTCATAGTGGAGCTATCAACACCCTCACCGACTCTCTTTCCGTGAATGGCGTTCTTTGAGTCAAATAACATCCCATTGCGGACGAAGAGCTCCAGTTGCCGCGAGAAACGCGTTTGACCCTATGTGCTGCCAACCCTACTCATCTAATACCCCTTTCCCTTTGGTCCGATCCCGTCGAAACAGCACGTTTCCGGGGCCTCCCGTTAGATGACGTCAACGACAACCTGGATAACCCTTACCATCCTAACGGGAACTGATAACCGTTAAAACAACAACAACAAGTTTAGACAATGGGCAAGTTGAACGATTTCATTTTACTTTATCTGAAATCATGAGGTGTGGAGGATTTCTTAAATCTTTCAGGCCTATTGTTTTCACTAAGTTCTAGACCGTCAAATAGGCTCGTAAAAATCACCAATTATTCAGACGCACAAACAATATCAGTTTATAAAGGAATCAGGAAAATACGAATATCCACAACCAAAATTATTCATCTCATAAATTTGGACCAAATCGGGAGCGCACTAGATACACTTAGTATTGACTTACACGACAATAGTGTTTATCACATCCTTTACCACGAGACCACACATACTTTACTCCTGTACATGCAATAATATCATCATTTGCAAGACCGAAACCTAGATTCCTAAATTGGTTACGATCGGCATGGAAATATGCCGCGGAGAGCTCACACCATTTCGATGTGGTCATGATAGAGCACAACTTTGACAAACTAATCACCAATAATAACAAACAAGTAATAGTGAACACACAATTAGAAGACAGACTCAATACGCCCACTAAAATATTGAACGATTTAAGGAATTTGGTTCAAAAAGATAGTTTCCTCAGTAATGCAATAGCCATTCGTTTTCAAAACCAAGTGAGACTTATCAAAGAAGAGTTAAATAATATCAGATATGCAATTCAGTGGGCAATAAATTTTTTACTCTTAAATGCAGTTGAGTTAAATGAAATTAGAAAAATGTTTCAATCAAGTAATATGCCGCCATTGTCAGTGGAGGAAATGTCAAAATTTTCCGATGCATCCACAATACTAGTTACAACACTCCTTTACATTGTTAAGATACCGAACATTGATAAGTCCATTTACCAAAATATTCTTCTAAAGCCGATTGTCAAAAATAATTCAGTTATCCATTTGGAGCAAAACGAAATATTTGTGTTTAAAGAAGAAATATATTAAATTCAAAATTATTGTAAAACTATAATAAATGTAACAATATGCAATAAGGACAATAATAATGGAAATATACCGAAAAAAAGTTGTAGGGTAAAATTAACTGACGCTTTATTTTATGAAGCTGCTGAAAAAATTATGGACATTTAGGTAAGAAATATGTATTTTTATGCGGCACAAAGCACAAATTTCACTATTTCTTCTGGAGCTTCCTGCACGAAATCCAGTATACTCTGGATTTCTTTTTCGCTCCACTTTTTATTCGACTTTTCGTGTTTTAGCTTTATTTTATTCAAACCAGTTTACTCCATTTCTTCTCTTTGTTTACAATGTTTTTATTTTTGACAGCAGCTGATAATTTGCAAACCAGTGTTTCAAATAATACAATGGCTTATTTGCAAGAGTGTAGCAGGTGCATCGCTATACATTTTGTTAGTGTAAAAGCGAATTATGCTCGCTAATTTGCAATTGCAAAGATGCGAGACCATTTGCACCAGATTCCGAATTGCCCTACTAATTGTATACCAAAATTAATCAGTGGAGAACGATCACTTTGAACTTTCAGCAACGTAGATTGAAAAGATTGGTAATGGTCTCATCTTGTTGAACAAATTTAATGGAGTAGTCACATGGAAAAACTTTAGCAGTCAGGTAGAGGGATGTTACTTGGTTCATTTTGAGAACGACACTGTGGTCACCGCGAATAACGAATTTAGCAACATCGAACCAATAACTATGAAGCTCGGATCGCCTGCTATTCAATTAACGCCTCTGAAAGATAAAAGAGTAAAAGTGTTGTCACTAGAAGCGTTGGAAACTCTTAATATAAACAACAGCCATCAACTTAAGCATTTGAAGACGGAATCTAAATATGACTACACTGGTTATATTACTCCTCCTGATGTAATTAATTTGCCAAGAAATCAATGATACAAACCTTATCACTCCCAACAGTGGCTGACTCTAACGCAGGTAGATCATGACATCAAGTCCACCTCAATTCAACAACGTTCCATATTTTTAACAGACACTTGAGGATTATATAAATTGTATTATATCTGAGACTGGATAAGTTTGCAATTGTTCGCATATATTTATGGTTGCCTAACGATAAGTGAAGAATGGTAACCGCAGACATTGGAAAGACAGCACCACCGAAAACTTCATCGTTGCCGTTTAAATCTTGAATTGTTCTGCTCTCATTTCAAATTATAATTGAACTTTTTATCAACACTTCAGCTATTTTTTAGGTTACGTTTGGTTTGCTATGAATGCTTGCGCGTCGTTCGCTCAAAAATGCGATTTTCTGTTGTGATATTAAAAATGTCTTCTTCTTCTTCTTAATTGGCGTAGACACCGCTTACGCGATTATAGCCGAGTTAACAGCCGCGCGACAGTCGTTTCTTCTTCTCGCTACGTGGCGCCAATTGGATATTCCAAGCGAAGCCAGGTCCTTCTCCACTTGGTCCTTCCAACGGAGTACAGGTCTTCCTCTTCCTCTGATTTCCCCGGCGGGTACTGCGTCGAATACTTTCAGAGCTGGAGTGTTTTCGTCCATCCGGACAACATGACCTAGCCAGCGTAGCCGCTGTCTTTTAATTCACTGAACTATGTCATTGTAGTCGTATATCTCGTACAGCTCATCGTTCCATCGAATGCGATATTCGCCGCGGCCAACGCGCAAAGGACCATAAATCTTTCGCAGAACTTTTCTCTCGAAAACTCGCAACGTCGACTTACCCGTTGTTGACATCGTCCAAGCCTCTGCACCATACAGCAGAACGGGAATTATGAGCGACTTATAGAGTTTGGCTTTTGTTCGTCGAGAGAGGACTTTACTTTTCAATTGCCTACTCAGTCCAAAGCAGCACCTGTTGGCAATAGTAATCCTGCGTTGGATTTCCAGGCTGACATTGTTGGTGGTGTTTACGCTGGTTCCAAGATAGACGAAATTATCTACAACTTCAAAGTTATGACTGTCAACAGTGACGTGAGTGCCAAGTCGTGAGTGCGACGACTGTTTGTTTGATGACAGGAGATATTTCGTCTTGCCCTCGTTCGCTGCCAGACCCATTTGCGTTGCTTCCTTGTTAAGTCTGGAGAAAGCAGAACTAACGGCGCGGGTGTTGAAGCCGATGATATCAATATCATCGGCATACGCCAGCAGCTGTACACTCTTATAAAAGATTGTACCTGCTCGATTCAGTTCTGCAGCTCGAATAATTTTCTCCAGCAGCAGATTGAAAAAGTCGCAAGATAGGGAGTCGCCTTGTCTGAAACCTCGTTTGGTATCGAACGGCTCGGAGAGGACCTTCCCGATCCTGACGGAGCTTTGGGTGTTGCTCAACGTCACTTGCACAGCCGTATTAGTTTCGCGGGGATACCAACTTCAGACATCGTGGCATAGAGGCAGCTCCTTTTCTTGCTGTCGAAAGCAGCTTTAAAATCGACGAAGAGGTGGTGTGTGTCGATTCTCCTTTCACGGGTCTTTTCCAAGATTTGGCGCATGGTGAATATCTGGTCGGTTGTTGATTTGCCAAGTCTAAAGCCACACTGATATGGCCCAATCAGGTTGTTGACGGTGGGCTTTAATCTTTCACACAATACGCTCGATAGAACCTTGTACGCGATGTAGAGGAGGCTTATCCCACTGTAGTTTGCTCAGATTGTGGGGTCTCCTTTTTTATGGATTGGGCATAGCACACTTAAATTCCAATCGTCGTGTTCTCATCCGAGCATATTTTACAAAGAAGCTGATGATTGCTCCTTATCAGTTCTTTGCCGCCGAGTTTGAATAGCTCGGCCGTCAATCCATCGGCCCACGGCCTTTTTTGTTCTTCAGGCGGGCAATTGCTATTCAAACTTCTTCATGGTCGGGTAATGGAACGTCTGATCCATCGTCGTCGATTGGGGAATGGGGTTCGCCTTCCTGGTGTTGTGCGTTCACTGCCATTCAGCAGGCTGGAGAAGTGTTCCTTCCATAATTTAAGTATGCTCTGAGCGTCGGTGACTAGATCACCTTTGGGGGTTCTATAAGAGTATGCTCCGGTCTTGAAACCTTCTGTAAGCCGCCGCATTTTTTCGTAGAATTTTCGAGAATTACTCCTGTCAGCCAGCTTATCAAGCTCTTCGTACTCACGCATTTCGGCCTCTTTCTTTTTCTGTCTGCAAATGCGTCTCGCTTCCCTTTTCAACTCTCGGTATCTATCCCATCCCGCAAGTGTTGTGTTCGATCGTAACGTTGCGAGGTAGGCAGCCTGTTTTCTCTCCGCTGCGACACGACACTACTCGTCGTACAAGCTGTTCTTTTGCACTTTCCGAAGACCAATGGTTGCGGTTGCAGCTGTACGTAAGGAGTTTGAAATGCCGTCCCACAGCTCCTTTATACCGAGTTGTTGACGAGTGCTCTCAGTGAGCAGGAGTGCAAGCCGAGTAGAAAATCGTTCGGCTGTCTGTTGTGATTGCAGCTTCTCGACGTCGAACCTTCCTTGTGCTTTGGCGTGCGTTTTTTGCTGCACAGAGGCGGGTGCGAATGTTGTCTGCAACGAGATAGTGGTCCGAGTCGATGTTAGGACCTGGGAGTGCACGCACATCTAAAACACTGGAGACTTGTCTTCCGTCTATCACAACATGATCGATCTGGTTGGTAGTTTTTCGATCCGGAGACAGCCAGGTAGCTTGATGTACCTTCTTATGCTGGAATCTAGTACTACAGATAACCATATTTCGGGCCCCGGCGAAGTCGATCAGCCTCAACCCATTTGGGGATGTTTCCTCGTGGAGGCTGTATTTACCGACCGTAGTGCCAAAGATACCTTCTTTGCCCATCCTGGCGTTAAAGTCGCCAAGAACGATTTTGACATCGTGGCGGGGGCAGCGGTCATAAGTGCTCTCCAAGCACTCATAAAAGGCATCTTTGGTCACATCGTCCTTCTCTTCGGTCGGGGCGTGGGCGCAAATCAGCGATATGTTGAAGAACCTCGCTTTGATGCGGCTAGACGTTCGTTCACCGGAGTGTATGATAGTACTCGGTGACGGAGTCTCTCTCCCAACACGAATCCAACACCAAACTTGCGCTCCTTTATATGGCCACTGTAGTAAATGCCACAAGGACCTACTCGCATTTCTTGGACGGTGGTGATGTCAGCCTTTATTTTCACGAGAACATCAACCAGCTGGGCAGCGGCACCTTCCCATTTAAGAGACCGGACATTCCAGGTGCATGCCCTCAATTCGTAGTAGGAGATATTTCGCCTTTTCACTTTAGGCCGTGAATTGAGAACGGCTTCAATTCGATTTAATAATGTCATGAACTCTTCGTAGTTGAATTTTTAATTTCCAGCTACCCGTTTGAAATGGGATTTGAAGCTTTTTACAGCTGATTCCCATAAACCGCCCATATGAGGAGCGCTTGCCAATTGGTACCTTCAGGGGCTTACTTTTGTACGATGTCGGTTGACGCTTGTTTTAAGAAATCCACAAATTCCTTTTCTGTGGGTCGTTGAGCTGCAATGAATGTTTTGCCATTATCGCTCATGATTTTTGATGGGTAGCCACGTAGAGCGACGAAGCGAGCAAATGCCGCGAGAAAAGATTCCGTCGTCAGATTACTTTGTCGTGAAACATTCAAAGACAGCCACATAGCCTTTCATGAGAGTGAGAGACTTTAACATGGACGCCTTTACCTGAAAAGCCCAGCATAATCAACACCTGTTATGGTGAAAGGCAGAGCAAAATTGCAGCGTTCAGGTGGAAGTGCTGCCATAATCTGCGTTCGCATCTTTTGTATAGTGCAAATCTTGCACATGAAGATGCACATCGCACATGGCGTACCATATGTTCGGCGTGTAGCATTAAGAAGTGGATGAATTGAGGAATAATGTGGCAAATGGTGACCTCTCGGGAATTATTATCGGGTGGCGTTCGTTGTAGGTTAGGCTTGAATTAGCAAGCCGATCATTGGCACGAAGCAGACCTTTCGTGTCCAGAAATGGGTTTAGAACTAGAAGTGAGCTCTTTTTATCAATCGGCTTCGATTCTCTTGGTAGTGATATATATCGCGGCTGAAGTAGCGCGCTTGTGTATATGCGATCAGTGCGACCTTTGCCTTTTCTAACTCTAGCAAGCCATGTAATTCGACTTTGTGTTCGGGGGAGTAATTTACCCATCGTGGAATCTGTATATGAGAAATGTCATTCAGATTGTTTGCGAACTGGGACCATTTTTCTAAGCGAAGAGGTCTCACTTGTTCGTCCCAGTCGGTTCCATCTAGCCATAATTCTTGTATTAAGATTTTCGCTTGGATCATAATTGGCGAAAGCCATCCTGCAGGGTCGAAAATTTTGCCAGCGAGGATAAAATCGGATATGGACTCAGTCGTGTATGGGAACTGCCCTGATATCGCCTAGAAATTTCTTTGTACTTTCCGTTTCGAATATAAGGAAATTTATGTCCAACAAATTTTCATTTGGAATATTTTTGAGAATGTTAGGCTGAATTGCCGTAATCTTTTTTAATAGAAACCCTGCGGATTTGAGGGCTTTTATTACCTGCGATAAGGCCTCGTATGCTTGTGGAAGAGTGTGACTTCCAGACAGAATGTGGTCTACATAAGTTTGAGTTTTTAGTACTTTAGTTGCCAGAGGAAATTCTGACCTTGTGTTTTATGCCAATTCGTGGAGTGTTCGAATGGCTAGATATGGTGCACAGTTAACGCCAATGGTAACTGTTTTTAATTTGAAGTCGCGTAGAGGACTAGTGGGGGATTTTCAGAACATAATTCGTTGAAAATCTTGGTCGTTTTTATGTACGACTATTTGCCGATACATTTTTTCAACGTCCCCATTACGTATTTGAATATACGCCAATTTAATATCAGAAGCATTAAATCTGATTAGAGTCCCGTTAATAGGATATCATTTAGGGAATTCCCCGAACTATAGGTTTTCGAGGCAATAAAGACAACTCTTACCTTTGTTGTTTTTCTGTCCGGCTTTACTACTGCGTGATGTGGCAGGTAAAAGGAGTAGTATTTGCCGTTGACGATTTTATCACCTGGGTTTACTTCCTCCATATGATCTAAATGGAGGTATTCTTCTAAGACACCATCATATTCTGATTTGAGTTCACATCTTTTAAAATGGGTTTCTTTCCATACTTAGAAACTGCTGTATTGCAGAGGTGCGAGAGTGACCTAAGGCGAGTGTGTTAGGAAATTGTTGCTTAAGTGGAAGTCGTACGACGTTCCGACCATTTTCTGATCTAGTAGTTATGGTTATGTAAAAGTCCTCACAGTACTGATCTTCAACATGACTAATATAGGGTGGGGAGTTCTTCTAATTCCCAAAATTTTTTCAATTGTGAATTGAGGTACTCGTTTGAGATTTCCTCAACTTGAGTTGTCATTCTTGTGACAGGTTCCGCATTTTTTCAATATCTTCGAGTATTATCTGCGGTATGAGATCGCTGCCTAATAGAAGATCTATTTGAGCGGGGGTGTTGCAGTTTGGGTCTGCTAGCTTTAGGTGTGAAACCTTTTGCCACAATGCTTGCTATTTATACGACAGCTGGGTAGCATATTTGTTAATTGCGGTAAGGCAATAGCTTCTGCTTGTATGTGCTTATCCGCTTAGGGGGAAAAGAGGGTAATGGGGCAGATTTTATTTGAGTTTTGAACAACTTTTCCGCCCATTCCCGTGATTTCAAAATTGGCTAGTTTTGTTGGCAACTGTGGCCTGTTTTGTGCCGTAGACGCTATAAATGATCGTTGTGCTCCTTGGTCTATTAAGGCCCTGAATTTAAACAGTTCTCCTCGGTGTTCGATGGAGGCAACTGCTGTGGGTAGTAGGACCCTACTCTGATTTTCGCTATGTAGCGTTTGGGTTTTTAACGCCTTTGAGCAGCATGGTGATTGTTGGCAGTTTTCAGAATTTGTTGTGGCAATTAAACCTGTTTTTTTATGTTTGAGCTGTTTGGGGGTGAGCTGGAATAATTTGTTATATGTAACATTGAATGATGTCTTTTATGGCAGTAAACGCAATTAAATTAGCTTTCACAATCTTTAAGTGTATGCGCATCTGACAAACAGTTGGTACATAATTTTTTCGTTCTTACAAAATTGTTTCGATCGCTAATATTAATTTTTTTGAATTTCTCGCACGATTTGATCTTGTGACCTCCTCTACAAAGTTCGCATGACGCTTGTTTATATTGTTCGGATGTGAACGATTGATTCTTAAAAAAGCTTCTATTTAAATTGAAGCTTCTATTGAGGTCGTTCTGACTAGTTTTTTTTATCTACCCTTTTTGCAATTTTATATTGGGTAGTAAGAAATTCTTTCATTTGCTGCCACGTTGGGCACTTTCTTCGAGATGAAAGCGATTGCTCCCACAAAAGTAACGATTTTTCTGGCAATGCAGCTGTGCATATATTTACCAGAATGGGAATATTCTGTGTCGGCAAAACCGACAAACAATTTGAAACAGTGGATTGAAGCTTTATGAATTCTTCACTTGTTTCTTTCTGAATTTTTAGTAAATTCAATAATACCGTCACTTCCGGGATATGTTTACAGCTGTGTACAAAAACCATCCTAAAATTACACAAGCGCAGAAATTGCATCACATCAGATACAAAACCAAAGGTCAAGCAGGCGTAATAGTGAAAAAGTTTGGGAGCGAAGTTTGAGAACGAACTTTTTGGCTATTACGCCTGCTTGATCTTTGGTTTTGGACGGCCACTGTTCATAACCACCATGAAATAAGTATATCTGTGTCGCATACTGGCACATTAAGATGAATGCCTGAACTTGCCTTTTGGACTTGTCTTTGTGGCAGCTCTACTCTCTCGGTTGTGCAGTAGGTGCAATCCCCTATTTGCAAGGATATGCACAATTCACTCATACCCGCGTTTAAGCATACAAATGAATATTCGCGAGCGAATTCGTGTATAATTTATTTATTTTTAATTTTCTTTTTAATTGTTGATACATGTAGCATACAATGCAATTTTAAATATGTCTAAATCGAAGGAACTGTGATGTTTTAAATAATCGCAGTGCGAAATTGTTGTGACGAAGTCTAGCAAAAGTCCTATTGAATTATGTGTCGACGCAGCGCAATGTATAACCGGGAACGAATGTTGTTGATCGATTTGTTTAGAAGTAATTGTGTCGAAAGGTGCCGACGCGGCGCCGTGAAGAAGCGAATGTTGATTCCCGGCTTGTATAGATCGAATGGTATGTGACGAAGTTAATTAGCGTAGAGTGCTAACGCGGCGCAGTGCACAAGCGAATGTTGATGTGTGATGAGTTTTGAACGAATTGTGTCTGCTTTCCCTTTGCCCATCCTTTTTGTTGAGTGGGTTGGCGTAGATGTGTTGAGTTATGCTGTAGTGTCATCAGCTGTGGTGAAGTGCGATGTAGCATTAGGACGCGCCAGTTTTGCCAAGTAGAGGGGGTGGATGCTTAACTCATCCTGGGCCCCCTAGGCGAATATTTTGCCTAGTTTTATATATATAATCTTACCGTTGGTGGAGTAACCGAGGCAGAATATTAGCTGTAAGAAGCGATTTTGGTTTTAATAGCCAATTGTATTTTGTGTAAATATTGGTGCTTGAGGTAATAATTGATTTTGCGTGCTTTGACGACTTATTATATTATTATACCAAAAAGTTGTTTGTTTTTATTAACTTTATTAGCTGTTATTTAAAATTTCTTATTTTACCGGTATGGAATATCGGTTGTTTATTATTTGCCTTTTCTATGTTATCGGCAATTGGTTGCATTTAATTTATTCTCGGCTAATGAAGGATAGTAACTCCACGCCTGGCTCAGATATGGCCAGAATGGGTACTCCTTAGCCCTGGAGTTAGGGCTGTGACAATAAAGGGATCTTGCGAGAGAGTGGCCGGTAATTGCGAACGGCTTCATTAGAATTATAATTTTTTAAGTTCATGCTTTACAACAGATACTCACCAACTCCCCTTATGAGGAGCGCTTAAAAAGATGCAATAAGAGCGACCTTAGCTATTTGTAAATGTAGGTGCGTCACGGTATCGCATTGGGAGTATGGTGATCTCTTAACTTGCTTTTGCGATTTTATTTATTTGAAAATTTTATGTTTTCATATATGCACTAATTTGGCGTTTAGTAGCCCGCCACCGCTTTAGTATCTGTTCAGAATTGTTTTTTTTTTTTTCATTATTGGCGAAAGCCATCCTGCGGGGTCGAAAAGTTGTATGCGCTTTTAATATAGAAGGAAGTATCCCTATATCTCGAAATTTCCTTAATTGTGAATTAAGGTTTACCTTATCCTCAACTTGAGTTGGTATGGTGGTAACTGGTTCTGAAACTAGTCCACTTAGAATCCAACCGAATATAGTGTTTTGCGCTAAAAGGGTGGTTGATACTTTCTCAACACCTTTAAGTAATATTTGCGGTATAAGGTCGCTGCCTAATATAATATCAATTTGAGATGGTTTGTTGCAGTCGGGATCTGCTAGTTTTAAGAGTGACACCTTCTGCCAATGTCTGATATCTATGTGATAGCTTGGAAGCCTATTTGTTAATTGCGGTAGGACAATAGCTTCTGCTTTAATTCGCTTATCCGCTTGGGGGGAAATTAGGGTAATGGGACAGATTTTATCTGAGTTTTGGATTACTCTTCCGCCCATTCCCGTAATTTCAAAATTTTATTGTTTGGTTGACAATTTTAGCTTATTTTGTGCCTTAGACGTTATGAATGATCGTTGTGATCCTTGGTCTATTAAGGCTCTGAGTTTGAACAGTTCTCCTCGGTGTTCAACGGAGACGACTGCTGTGGGTAGTAGTACCCTACTTTGATTCTCGCTGTGTAGCGTTTGAGTTTTTAAAGCCTTTGAGCAGCATGGTGCTTCTTGGCAATTTTCGGGATTTGCTTTTGCAACTAAGCCCGTTGTTCTTTTTGTGCTATTACATGCGCTATTTTGAGGTGAGCTAGGAAACGTGCTGTAGTGAAGCATCGAATGGTGTCTTTTGTGACAATGTAAGCAATTAAATTTGCTTTTGCAATTTGTATATGTATGCGCATGTGACAAACAATTTGTGCAAAGTCTCTTTGACCTGACCAAATTATTTCGTTCGTTTACTTTTAAGTAAGATGTAATTTTCTGCCCTCTTTTACATAGTTCGCATGACGTAAGTTTTCTCTGTTCGGATGTGAACGGTTGTATTTTGTTAAAAATTCTATTTGATTTGTTTTTGCTTCTAGCTTGAGGTCTATCGAAGCTTTTATTTTGGTCGTGTTTAATATTCTTTTTTCTGATTATTTTTTCTTCTAACCTTTCCACAATTTCATATTGGGTGGTGAGAAAATCTTTCATTTGTTGCCACGTTGGGCACTTTTTTCATGATGAGAGCGATTGCTCCCATAGAAGTAACGACTTTTCTGGTAATGCGGCGGTGCAAATGTTTACCAGAATTGGGTCCCAGCTGTCTGTGGGAATATTTAGTGTCGATAGAACCGACAAATAATTTTAAACCGTGGATTCTAGTTTGATGAATTCTACACTTGTTTCTTTCTTAATTTTTGGCAAGTTCATTAGTGTCTTTACTTGTTTATCGACCAGTATTCTTTCAATTTCGTATCTTGCTTTTAGAGCTTCCCAAGCCAAATTGAAATTATCGCCATTAAGAGTGAACTGTTTGACTATTGCGCCTGCTTGTCCTTTTGTTTTTTATCGGAGGTGATACAATTTTTGTGCCTTTGATAGTTGTGGATGGTTGATGTAAACGGCTGTGAACATGTCCCGGAAGGACGGCCATTCTTCATAACCTTTCGTATATGGCGTAAGCAGATAATTTAAAATTTTGTGGTAGATCTGAATCGTCAGATTCTACAATGGTGTCATGAGCCGCTTGGATCCGAGTAAAATAATTTTTAAGGTTTTGACTTTTGATTTCTAGCAGCGATTCCGAGTTTTCTTGAATCGGTGAAGATGCAAATCTTGTGCAGTATCTTAAAAAACTCTCACTTTGTGAAATGAATTTAACAAGCTGTGTTAAGCGTGTAGCTCCTGCAGGTGTATTTTGTTTTATTGCAGTATTTTATTTTTTTATCTGTAAATAATTAAATTTTTTTTTCTCTCAGTGTAACTGATTTAAATAAGGCAATAAAGTATTGCTTGAAACCGAATACTCTTTTAGCTAAATAGAGTTTTGAATTTCGATTATCTTGTTAAAAAATGTTTTTTTTTTTATTTAATTAATTTATGAATATTTCTTATGTCCTAATGTTGTGTAATTAGGCACACCCTAATACGTGTACTTGTATTTACATGCGTATGTAGGTACTTATGTTTCATTCGATTGAGAGCTCGTTGAAGAGATCAATGCGCTATTTACATAAGCATGCACGAATTGTTGGTGGGCAAAGAATATGGTGTAATGTTTTTTTTTTTCAATCCTCCTTGTTTTGTTTGACAAAGAAGAAGTGGTACTGCAGAATAGATGCCAATGTGTATGTTTAAATATACGTGGATGTATGTACGTACATATGATTTAATGTACATATATTGTTCAAATTTATAATTTGATTAATATTTCGTTAATTTGATTCTTTTTTTTTGGTTTCGTTCAAATAAATGTATTTTGTAAAAGGCAGTGTTACTTTACATTACCGTTTCGTTATTTACGGAAAATTAAGATAAACTTTTCTTTGGAAAATTTATTAAAATTATAATTTAAGTAATTTAGCTTGTGATACCCAGTGTAGGGTCTAAAATTACAGGCAGATTCTAAGCCGTATGATAATATATACATACATATGTAAGTTCGCACTAAAACGATAGCGCGAAAGAGCGAAGTAGGTAACGTGAAGGTATGCTCCCGTATGCACTTTGTATATATATTTGCCAATTGGTAAGAAATTATTGTTGTGTTTATTACTTTGTTAATATTGTTGATATGAACATATATGTATGTAGTATGTATATTAAAGTTATGTATAGAGGAGAAATTTGCATATGCGTATGTATGTATGTATGTTTTATTTTTCTCTCTATTTTTTTTTTTTGTTAATGCCTTTGCCTATTTAGTGTTTGCAATCCTGCTTATTGTTTTTGTTAAACATAAGTGGCATTGCCTGAAAAATTTGTAAGTAAATACTTCAATTCGTTACCTTGATTGTTAAATTGTTGTGTTTGGAAACACAAAGGTAAGCATATAAGGCTATCATTTTTATGTACATATATATTGGAGATGTATGTATATTTATTTTATATCGGAATTTTGATTTTTGCTGGAAATCAAAACGTTAATTCTTATCGTTTGGTACCAGTTTGTTATATTAACCAAACGGATATTTTATTACAGGTTTTATGTATGATTACATATGTAAAACTGTAACTTTAGACATACATACATATGTACGTGTATAATCTATATAAATAAAAATGAATCGCCAAAATGTATGTACATACGCTCATAACTTTCATACGACTGAATCAAATTTGATAATTCTTTTTTTAAAATGTTCGTTGAGGTCCAGGGATGGTTTCTGCGGAGAAAAAAAATTCGAATAATACAAACGAATGAATGTTTGTTCGTTAGTAACGCTAAGAGAACGGCTGAACCAATATTGATGAAATTTTCAAGAGAATGTTCTGTGTGAATCGGGAAGGTTTAGAAATAAAAAAACCTGTATGTTTTTCGTGAGGAAAAGACGGAAAATTGGACAATTCCAAAAAGTCAATTTTTTCCATACAATTTTTCTTTTCAATTTTTTTTTTGTTTTGTTTTTCAGTTATTTAAATTGTTCAAATTTGTCGTTTGCTTCAAAAATTTTTGAAAATTATTCAGTGAAAATGTTATGTGTTTTGCACTTAAAGTGATCAATTACAAATTGAAATTTGTTACGATGCCACAAAGAGGTCGCGCTAATATCGGTCGGCGTTTCTTTTGGCATCAACATATATTAGTAGCCCAAGGCACATGACCGAGTACTCTCAGGATGCGATGACATACGTCCGGTAATATGAATCGCGGTCAATCAGCAAGTGATCGTCACGATGTCACAGCACGACTTTTCAAGCAACAGCTTTGATGGACTTTATCTTGAAGCAACGTATATATGGCGCTGTTAGATGCTAGATGTACTCTGTTGAGTAGCAAACGAGACGTTTGCCGCACACACGTATTCTTCTTTGGATGGTGGATGGTGGTTACACCAGATCAAATTGATGAAATCATTCAGTCATGCGGAAGTTCCTGATACAGAGAAAGATCCAGTATTATACGAAGTGATAAAAACCAATAAGGTTCATGGACCTTGCGGACACCACAATCCCACTTCGGTTTGTATGTCTCACAATAAATGCACGAAACAGTATCCCCGTGCTTTTCTTTCGGAAACACAAACTAGAAACGATGGATATCCGCTCTATTGGCGTTGCTCACGAGACGACAATGGCAGAACATTCAGCATACAATTTAGAAGAGTGAATATCGAAGTTGACAACACATGGATCGTACTATATTCACCATTATTGTCTAATTCACATTCTAAACTCATATCAATGTTGAGTATTACAGTTTGGTGTAATCGATAAAATACGTTTACAAATACGTCACCAAAGGAAGCAACATGGCGGTTATTGGTCTTGAACGATACGGTCGATACGTGAAGCGCTTTGTAGGATATTTAATTTTGCAATTCGTGAACGTTTTCCGACTGTTGTGCGTATCGCAGTTAATTTGGAGAAGGCCAAAGTGTGTACTTCAACCCAGAGAACAGAGTACAGCCAGTGGAAACACCGCCAGCAACAAAATTAACATTTACGAGTTTTTGCTCAACTTTCGTCAGTGATCCGTTGGCGAGGACACTCGGAAATACTTTGATATTATACATAGAATGCATCGTCGAAGAAATAATTACGCAGAAAGCAAGGGCAAGCAGTAGATGAACATCCAGGTGTGTTATCAACTAATGCATTAGGACGAATTTACACAATCCAACTGAAAAACGACGATTGTTTCTACCTTCGGTTGCTATTGATAAATATTCGCGGTTCAACTTCATTTGAGTCATTGCACACTGTGAATGATACGGTGAGTGCAACTTTTTGAGAAGCAAGCCAGCAATTACAATTGCCGGAAAATGATAATCACTGGAATGCAAATGCCTTCAAATCCGCGTCTATTATGGGATACGAACAAAAATGGCATTGCCGAAGACATTTTACATCGTCTTCGCTAAAAATAAGAAAGGGATCAATTCCGGTTGATACTTCCGGCGGTTTGATATCAATTCCATCTGCCGTTTATCGATTCACGAAAGATCGACTCATCACGAATGTTTATCAGAACATTGGCCAAATTATCGTAACTACGTGCAATGATAGCTAACAAAAATACCGATGTAGACGACTTAAACTGGAAGATTCAAAGTGTTGACTTGCGCTCATACAAATCGATCGATCGTCTTGACAATGAAGACGACGCCGTGAATTATCCAATAGAATTTCTAAATTCTTTGGAGAGGCTTGGTATACCGCCGCATCATTTGCGTCTCAAAGTTGGATCTGTCATTATTATGTTTCCCAATCTTCATGTATCGAAACTGTGTAATGGAACCCAACTGATTGTGATGCACCTATGGAATACAAGGGGCAGAATGCTTGATTCTACGAATTGCTTTGAGTTCTATCGATTTGCCATTTCAGTTCAAACGGATTCCGGTTCCAGTAAAAATTGCATTTGAGATGACAAATATCAGGACAAAAGGATAGTTGCTAGAAATGTGTGGCATAAATTTGGAACTGCTATGTTTTTCACATGGCCAAAAATACGTGGCGTGCTCACGAGTTGGAAAACTATCTTCTCTCTACATTTACGCACTGGAACAGAAACGAAAAAATGTTGTTTATCAAGCTGCGTTACATTGAAAAAAAAAAAGTTAAAAAAACCGCAAATAAATGATTATCAACGCAATATGAATTTTTGTCTTTTTTCATTTCAAAACACATAATTTCACGCAGGAAAACGGCTGCGGGGTCAGCTAGTATACAATAATAAGTAAATGAAAACGATACAACTCACTTTATCTTCCCGCAAGGGTTTTTTTGGGGGATAATATGTGTAAATGTGTGTAAGTGTTTTATCGCCAATTCCCTTATTCCTCCTCTTCTACAGTCTTTCGGGCCCGATTTATGTTTTGTGCTTAGGTTTCGCGCGTTTTTGTTTCTTGAAATTGTTTTATTTATTTTGTTTTTCCGTGTAATTTCTTTTTGTTTTTGTCACTTTTTGTCTCTTTTGTCTATCGTGAATCTTTATATGTACATTTACAGAAAAACACTGCACTACTCTGCACTTTCTTTTGTTATTTTTTTTTCCACTTCAAGTAGTATATGTATATATAAATATATATATGTATACAGGTATATGGGTATACACTTTTTTTTTGTTTGCCACTGCACTACTTTTGTTTTTGTTTTTTTCGGTTTTCGTGAGAATTCTTTATTATTTTTAACGTTTTTGTTTTATTTTGTGGTTTGCCTTGTGGCTGTTATTTTATAGTGCCTATCTTTAAGGCTCGAAGGACCATGAACAAATCCCCTATTTGCAAGTATATGCACAATTCACTCATACCCGCGTTTAAGCATACAAATGAATATTCGTGAGCGAATTCGTGTATAATTTATTTATTTTTAATTTTCTTTTTAATTATTGATACATGTAGCATACAATGCAATTTTAAATTTGTCTAAATCGAAGGAGCTGTGATGTTTTAAATAATCGCAGTGCGAAATTGTTGTTTATATAATGAACGAAAGCTGCTCACAGGAACCAGGTTGTGACGAAGTCTAGAAAAAGTTCTATTGAATTATGTGTCGACGCAGCGCAATGTATAACCGGGAACGAATATTGTTGATCGATTTGTTTAGAAGTAATTGTGTCGAAATGCGCCGACGCGGCGCCATGAAAAAGCGAATGTTGATGCCCGGCTTGTATAGATCGAATGGTATGTGACGAAGTTAATTAGCGTAGAGCGCTAACGCGGCGCAGTGCACAAATGTCGATGTGTGATGAGTTTTGAACGAATTGTGTCTGCTCTCCCTTTGCCCATCCTTTTTGTTGAGTGCGTCAATTCAGACTTATCTTGAATCGGTGAAGATGAGAATCGAGTTGATCGACGTGTGTTTGCCGGTGTGTTCAATAAAATATAAATTATTAGATTTGGATACAATTCAAATATATGTATATTTGAGTCGGTATAATATATAATATGGGTGGGTTATTAGATACAATTATATATTTATGTATGGGTTTACACATTAATACAACTTAAGGGTTATTTATAAATATAATTATAAGTTTATATAAAGCCTGATGTGGTTACTTATTCCCGCGTTGATATGCTGATTCTGCTGCTGTTGGTGTGATCGTTGCTGCTGCTATTTTGGCGCCTGTATATCCGTCCGCTCTTATGATTGGTTTTATTGTGTCTTTCTGTTTGTTGGTTACTTCGTTGTTATGTTGGCGCTGTTGGGTGTTTTTTGCATTGTCCTCTAATTCATATTTAGACGAGTTAGGAGGACAATGCAGAGATGTGTTCATTTGGTATGAACATCCCGGCCGCCTTGCAGGGGTTTGAGTTTAAATCGCACAAGCATCGGTTAAAGTCCAAACAAGTGTGGTATTTTGTGCGATCGTGGTGCTGTTATCGGGGTTGAATAATCCGGGATTCATTAATCTTGGGTAGACGTCGGCTCCCAGTTCCAACATGATTTTGTCATTCTTTCAAAATTTAGGGTCGAATAGGACTAAGTGGTCGAACTTCCTAATGATTTCGGCACTTAAGTCGCAATTATGGGGTCGAGTCGGTAAATCATGCGTCAGAGGCAGTTAACTTCGACGTGCCAGTCGGAATCAGTTATTGATCCTATGACGACTTTGCAGATACGATGCAAGTCGAGGTACGTTTTCGGTAACCTCAATCTTTGAACCAGCTCTGACGCAATTATAGTCACTTTTCGGGTCGGGTTGATTATGGCTTATATTTTATTCCACTTGCCATCGTGTTTAACTTTGATCATGACTGTTGGTAAGAGGGTCGGCTTGGCCAGTAACGTGGGTAGATCTTTTTGTCTATGCAATCTTTCTTTGCTTTTTGTTGTTTTTTCTGGCTCTTTGCAGAACAACCTGGGGTGCCCATGTAGGGTTGAATGGCGTTCCCCATTACAAGTGGCACATCGTATTGTGCTTGTGCACTTTTGGGTGGAATGCGATCTGGGCAAGCAATTGATGCAGTACTTATACTTAATGACTGCGTCAAACTTTTCGTTGATGTTCATTTGAAGAAATTTTGAACATGTCACCAGTCGATGATCTTTTTTGCACAATCCACAGGCGACATGTTTGTGTGTTCGTTTTGTTGAACGGCTTATATACGCCGGGCCGTGCGATGGGTACTTCCTCGTTCTTCTCGAATAGGGGAAAGGCTGATAGTACGCGCGGGCGGTGCGATGCGTATTTCCTCGCTCCTCTCGAATGGGGGAAAAGGTCGCTTTAAAGCGATGTAAGCGTCTTGCCAGGGTCCCTTCGTCGGAGAGTGGGCTGATGCCACGGATCGGAGTGATCGTACAGTGAATGTGGGGCAGCTTTGGCGGCTGCAAGTTGGCTTCACACTGGTTTGAGGGGCCACGTCACTATATGGAAATAAGATTAATTATTTGGTAAAGTGACTATTTTGGTTATTGGGCGGGTGACAACTAATCTTTATTGTCTGCACCGAGATACGTTTTTTCGATGCGACCAAGTCTCCACTCATTTGGGGGTAGTGTTTCTTGATGTATAACTACCATATCGTTGACGGCTATATTGCGTTGAGGATATTTCCACTTAAATCTTTTTTCAGTGGAGTTCTTTCAGATATTCTTCTTTCCATCGTTTGCAGAAGTGTTGATAGAGTATCTTCAATTTCTTCCATTTTTGTGCGATGCTTAGATGTGCATCTTCTAAGTTGGGTTCTGCCGGGACTAATAAAGGGGTATCTATTAAGAAATGGCCTGGAGTTTAAGGTTCTAAATTTGTTGGGTCTTCACTTAATGGGCTTAAAGGGCGAGAATTCAAGCAACTTTCGATTCGGGTTAAAAGGGTAGCTAGTTCTTCGAAAGTGGATTTCTGGTTCAGAGACACCTTTTTCAAGTGGCTCTTTAGACTTTTCACTCCTGTTTCCCAGAGTGCATTCATGTGTGGAGCTCCTGAAGGATTAAAGTGCCAGTTGCTGTTTTGATGTGCTTCACTAGTTGTTATCTGAGTTTTTAGTGACTTATGAATTCTCGCCGATTTTTAATTAAAAGTTTAGACGCTCCAACGAAATTAGTACCATTGTCCGAATAGAGATCGGCAGGACATCCGCGCCTGGAAATGAAACGTGTGAATGCGGTAATGAATGCGTTGGTGGTGAGATCACTCACCGGCTCTAGATGTATTGTTTTGGTTGCAAAATAAACAAATACGCATACGTAACCTTTTGTGATCAGACATGCTCTGCCAGTGTAATTTTTAATGTCGTAGGGACCGGTGAAATCGATTCCTGTTGCTGCGAATGGATGGGTTAAGGTGGTACGTTCCGCGGGTGGTGCTGCCATAATCTCATTGTTGTTGCGCTTTTTGTGCAAAACGCAAGTTTTGCTCTGAAAAATGGTAGACTTGATGAGGGTTTTCAGCTTCGGTATCCAAAATTCTGAACGCATAAGCCGTAAGACTAGCTGGTTGCCGCCATGAAGGGTTGTTAGATGGGTCGGACCATTAACTCGCATTCCTTTGGGACCGACTTCTTTAGGGATAAAATAATTAGCTTCTTGCGGGTAGGGTTGAACTTTTCTGGAGTCATTTCCAACGTTGTGTATAACTGTTGTGATTTATTGGATGACACATTCGAACAGAATCTGAACAAATATTCTACAACTCGAATGGCTTTGGGTAAGGATGAGAATATATCCAGCATATCTGCAAGTGTTGTATCGATTGATTTTGTGGTAACTGGCCAATGTATCGGGTCGAGTGTTAGCCATTGGGATCTGTGCCACCAGAGGTCGTTAATAACCATTTCCAGAGGTGTGCCTCCGCGAGTAGCTAGATCTGCCGGATTGTCTTGACTTTCGACGTGAGTCCAATTTTCGGTTCCAACCTTTTCTGCGATTGTGGCAATTCGGTGGGATACAAAGGTTGTCCATGTACATGGCGGTTTGCTAAGCCATGAAGGAACAATTGTGGAATCCGTCAAAGGTGAGTACGGTATTGGGTAATACTTAGTTGGGGTAGGGTCGCATCCAATAGCTCCGCAAAGTTCTAACCTTGGTAACGATATAGTTTTTATTAGAGCCACACGAGTCTTGGATGCCAAAAGGGTTGTCCAGGTATTTGTGTTAGGTGAAACACAGATATATAGGGCTGCTGCGTAAGCTTTTTCAGATGCGTAAGAGAATCCATGAAAATTGATGATCGCTGATGTCGAAAAGTGGATTCATCGGGGAATTTCAATGAGATTTCAGGCGTCCTTTATGAATATTTTCCATCGATGGAGAGTTAAGGATTTTACACATTCATCCCAATCGGATGCCATATCTGTTGCATTATTATTTTAGCTGTGACTACAACGGGGCTGAGCCAACCAGCTTGGTCGAACAATTTTGCTATTATCGATAATACTTCCTTTTTAGTATACGTTGTTTTATGCTGAATAGGGTTGATGAGAAAAAAGAACGCCCCTTTTTTCGCATTCCTTCTGATTCCTAGTGTTTTGGTTTTATTGGATTCTGGTAAACTAAGTGAGTTGGTATGCAATAGGTGTTCTTGTGGGATTCCAGATAAAACTTGTGGGTCATTTGAGGTCCATTTGCGTGGAGTGAATCCTGCGGACTTCAAAGATGAAGTAAGTTCATCTCGTGCCATCATCGCTTTTGGTACGTCATGTGCTCCCGCAAGTACATCATCAAAATACATTCCGTTCCGAAGTTTCTCCTTGTACATCATCGGCTAATTTGAGGAGGGTACGGATAGCTAAATACACACACAGTTAATACCAAACGTAACTGTTGTAATTCAAAATCTTCTATAAGGTCCTTAGGGTATTTTCTAAATAAGATTCTTTGAAACGGAGTGTGCTTGCATACGAATATTTGGCGATACATTTTTTGAATATCTGCGTTGAATACGATTCGAAACATTCGCCATTTTACTATTAGGATTACGAGGTCTGCTTGAAGAATGGGTCCAGTATGTAGTACATCGTTGAGGCTGTTCCTGCTCGAGGTGGAGCATGATGCGTTGAATACCACTCGGAGTTGAGTCGTTATGCGATCCGGTTTGATTACTGCGTAATGTAGCAGATAATACGTTTTCGAATTATCCGCAGGGTCGTATTCTATTTTGGTCATATGACCGAGTTCCAAATACTCGTTGATGGCCTTGTCGTATTCCGTTTTTATTTCCGGTTTTCTCGACCATAATTTTTCATTTCTAAAAATTGAGCTAGAGCTATGTGTCTTGAGTTGCCCAATTCTATGTTTTCTGGGGTTTTAAAGGGTAATAATACCACATCGCGCCCATTTGAGTTTCTGTGGGTTGTATTTTTATATATTTGCTCAGAAACTATATCTGAAGTTGAGGGTAGAGGCTTTCTTGGAACTTCTTCAACTTCCCAAAATTGTGTTAGCAACTTGTCTGGGGTCATCTTATTAAAAAATGACATTATTGAGGGTGATAAGGGTTTTTCGAATGTGGGTCTGGACAGAATCCAACCGAATTCCGTTTCTTGGGCTAGAAGGGTTCTGAGTACATTTCTCCGTACACCACTGAGAATTTTTTGTGGGTACAGGTCACTTCCGATCAATATGTCGACTGCTCTGGGTTTATAAAAGTGAGGGCCAGCTAAACTAAAACCGAAATATGTATTAGTAATGATCATATTGAGTGAGTGAGTGGATAAATTAACCGTTAAAGTTTTTAAGATAAGCGCGTGTGTTGTTATCTTAAACTCCTGTCTTGTCGGGGAACGAAGGGTGAGTTCACAAATTTTGGTGGGTGTTGCCGAAACGGTGTTGTCCAATCCAGTCACTTATGCATGCTTCTTGATCGTGAGTATGTCTAATTTTCTCTGGAATTTCTCTGAAATAAAAGTGGCTTTTAACCCGGAGTCGACTAGTGCACGAGCTGTGAATATTTGCCCTTTGTATAAAACTTGGACTATAAAATCTGCTTCCCACTGAAGTTTTGTGGGTCTTGGGTTTTATTTTTAGTGGACTGTAAGCAAGGTATTAAGGGTTTGGGAGGTACTATTGGTGTTTGGGTCAAGAGACAGGTTAGAGGAGGTATCCCTATCCAGATGTGTGTTATGTTTCTTTCTGCATATTCTACAACAATATTTGCTCTTGCAATTTTTGAAACTGAAGCAATAACCATTATTTTTTATTGTGGTTATTCGGATCTCAACATTCATTTGTAAGAACGTTGGGCATTCTCGAATGGAATGTTGTGTTCTATATAGCTTACAACTTTCAATGTCCTGAGGTTTTTTCGAGAAGTTGTTGCCTCTAACTGGGTGTTCACTAGCGTGTGAAAAATTCAGGGTCGAAGTTCCGGAAATATTAGCGGTAAATGAGTTGAATTTCTTGTCTTTTCCTTTTCTATAGGATCCTCTGTCGGATTGGGTCACTGAAACGGGGTCAGTTAGATTTCCAACTACTTCCAAAGATTTATATCTATGAGTGAGAAACGCGTCGAAAGTTTTCCAGGAGGGTATTTCTTCTAGGGTGCCCTCAAATTGATGAAGTAGGGTTTGGGGTAGTTTCAATCCACATAAGAAGATTAAAATGGGGTCCCAGATACTAGTGTCTATGTACACGTTGTGCAGATTTGTGAGACAATTGTTGAAGGTCCTCCGGTTTAATCGCGCTTCCACTTTCTTGGGTTGCTTGGGATAGGTTGAATAAAATTTCCAATTGCGCGTTGACCTGAACTCATTTGTTCTCGTATTGGGATACCAGGTCCCTCCATGTCATCAGGAAACCATCATTTGTTAAGGGTGTATTTTTTACAATTGCTCCAGCTTCTCCTCAGGTTTTTTGAATTAAATGGAACAGTCTTCCCACGTTGCTGATTTTGTGATTGTTTACATATATAGCCCTAAACATGTCTCCGAATGAAGGCCAGGTTGCGAAGTCTCCATAAAATATGTCCGTATCACAAGAGGGTATATGAATTGAGGGTCCTATGTACCGCGATGTATATTCCGCTGAAACTCGTTCCTTTATTATTGGGGTTGGGGTCTTGAGATCATGAATAGCTTAATTAATGGATCCTAAAATCAAATATAATTGATGACCCTTTTTAAATTTTTCTTTGATTTTTGCATAGTCAATAGTTTCATCGGGTTTTTGTGGGGTTCTGCGAAAGGCATCGTACAACTTGTTTGCCTTGTCTTATATCGCGTTGAGTGCAACTCTTTTTATCTCCAGAGTATTAATTGACTCAACTTCGGGTTGAGTATCGTAATGTTCCTCAATATATTCGAATAAATCGGAAATACAAAATTTGATTATTATTATTAAAAATTTATTTAACCGGGTCGTAACAACTAATTAAATTGAAATGAAACTAATAATAAATTTAAAATATATTTCTTTATTTAAGTTTGAGTTTGAATACGTAAATAAGCAACGAATTTTTGTTTATGTGTATATTTTATACCGCAAACTATAATGGGTGAAATTCCGACGAACGAAAAATTTCCTAATGGGTCGTTTGAAATTTTTCCTACAGGGTCAGTTTTTTGCTTGCTCACACTGCACTAGAAACTAAATGTTGACTTAGTTTGTTGTTAGTTGAGCGGGTAATACAATAAAACATATATACTTGTAGGTACAAGTGGGTGCCAAAGCAACGCTACTTGGCTCTCAAAAATTATGTGCGTATGTATATAAGTACAGTACGAACTCGGTAATCGCAACTAATAGAAATCTAGGTAGTTGCACTTATTGAGGTTGTTGCACCCAGCGAGGGAAAATATACATACTATATAACCAGAAATATGACAAATAAAAATCGTTTTATGATATAGAAAGCTTATGTTTTTACTAAAAATTTTATTTTTTAAACATATCGGGTATTGTTGTCTGCACTTTCTTCTTATTAAGGGTTTTTATTATAGCCCTTTCACGAAGATCGTTCAGAAATATAATGTCTTATATTGGAATATCGTTTTCCTCAGCCCACTGAATGCATGTGTTAAAAGATTGCATAGCAACTGATCCTTTTATTTTAGGAGGTGGAATAACATCCGCTTCGCTATCATCAGAATTTCAATTTCTACGGCTTCTGTATCCACGCTTCTGTATCCACTTCTTGATAAGCAACTCTTTCGTGCATCCATTCATTTGGCTCTTCATTTGTGAACGAATCATTTAGTGTAAGTTCTTGGAGCATTGATGCAAGGATGGCGCATTCATTTTCAATTTCTCTTTTTAGAATACTGAGAAGAATACCGTCCTATTCACTCCACTCAACATCTGGTTTCATTAACATATTCCAGCATTTCCGAATGGAGCTTGCTGACACTTTTTCCCATGAACTTGCACGAAGACAGATAGCATGTCTTAAGTTGAATTCCTTTACCCTTCTGTTTGTTGGGTACTTCGTTGTTATGTTGGGGCTGTTGGGTGTTTTTTGCATTGTCCTCTAATTCGTATTTAGACGAGTTAGGTGGACAATGCAGGGATGTGATCATTTGGTATGAACAAAATATCTTTCACCCTTTTTTGTTTTGTAGCACCATGCTTTGAGCATGTAGCTTCTGCAGGTGTACACGGACTTTTTCATCTGAAATCATCTTTGAAACTTTTAGCAACAGAGTTGTTTTAGATTCCCTTGAGTCTGAGCTCATGTAAATAATTTATAGAATCAATCAAAAACGTCTTAGTGAAAACTAGACTTGTAGATGTTTAGGAAAAGTTTCGTATATAAAATGTTAAATAGAAGACTCTTTTGTGTGTAAGTGTTTCAAAGAAAATCAATAAAACCAATGGCTTTTTGATAAACCGATATTTCAAAAATATTTTCGTATATACTATATATGTATGTATTTACATGTTTAGATAGGAACTCTTTTGAGTAAATAAGAGTTTGAACGAAATTGATATAGCAAGAAACCTTACGTATTTGATTGTATGTGTAATCGCGAACTCTTTTAAGTAAATAAGAGTTTTTATGGAAAAAAAATTTCCAAAAATTTTCGTATATATTATATTTGTATTTATGATTAGACGTGAACTCTTTTAAGTAAATAAGAGTTTTTCAAATCAAATAAAAGATTACACGTTTGTAGGATATCGATTAAATTTGATTTAATTATTTATTGACGACCGGAAATATTTTACATGTTTTATTTTTCTATATATATTTATTTTATATATATTTTATGTCCAAATGTCCTGTAAGGTACACCTATAGGTGGTTCTTTTATTTATTATGTGCTAATGAGCGATCGTTTTAGAGATCACTGCCCTTTGTACATAAGGGGTAATGCGGAATATATGCCAATGTGGACTCTGAAGCAATGTGCGTATTTACATATGTGACAATACAATTTTGAACAAATGTTTAAGTATGTTATAAAGACCTTTTGTGTTATATTTATTGTTGTATTTAAGTTATACCCGATATTGGGGTATATTTTTCGGTATATATTGTATATATTTACATGCGCGCGTATGTGCATATATATCGTCACCTGTAATGCAAAATAAAGTATCATCAAAAAATTCGAAATTGAGCGTCTTATTGATTACGCTTCACTACCTCAAATTACATACATAAAATTACATACATGTATGTTCAACATTTTTAGGTTCTGCGGTCAGATATAAACCAGTTTTAGCCAATATTAATGTTTTGTTTCAATCATGTTCCATTTTATTTCGTGTTTCATTCATGCCACTGTAAATTTTCGAAAATGTTGTTACGTTATTCTGCACTTCAGGTGACGATATATACTTATGTATTAGGGCGGGTCGATTTAAAAATCGCCCATTGCTCTATGAAAATCATATTCTAGGGATCAAAATAAGATACTTTGCCGAAGGAACCATACCTCTAAAACGAATTTTGATGTCCCCCAATTTGAGTCGAACTTTTGGGTAGGGGCAAATTTTGAAAAATCCCACTTTGACCCATTTAGAGTCCTCCAATCGAGTCCAAATGTATGACCGACCCCCACTAACTTTGGACGGCCGATCCACCCATGCCAGTGGCACACCCCCTGGAACTCCCCTGGGGGGTTCCCCATACAATCATTTCAACAAATCACCATTTTTGGTCAGCTAAATTGTTATGTTTTTTCTTTATTTTTATTTGTTTATTTGTAATAATATCTATTTTTTCTCTTAAGAAATTTATTTAGTCAGAACATATGTAAATGAAAAAAATTAATTTAAGTGAGTTATAGAAAAGAAATTAAAAAAATTATTGTTTGAAGTCTTTTTTACTTTCAAGTCTGGGCAATTTCGCACGGCTCTCTAATGTCGTCGCCATAACAGCCTCTACACTTTCCGGTATAACTCGTTTGGAAACGCTAGCTACAATTGAACATGTCGTTCCGTTCCTTGTATGTGTGATGGAATTTTTGGATCATTAAACGGTGGATCATCTTGATTTAAATATTCTTTCAATGTATCGTACGGAATGCTTCGCGTGAATGGTGGTTCAAATACGATATTTATATCATTCAAATTGATCATTTCCGTATAACTTGTGCAATTAAAGTTTATATCTGGTTTTTTATAAACTCTAAGTTCCATTAGCTCGTCAACATCGGTTCGATAGCGTAGAATTTTCTTGATGGCACAGTCGTGCATTTCTTTCTTATCATCAAACAACATTGATTACAAGATATTTTCCAAATGCGCATAATATGAATTATCATTAATTACTTGATTGACAACTTTGCGTAAGCGAGGTTCTAGAAATCGTGACCAACCAATGAACTTGAAAAATAATGCACTGCTGTACACGACAGAGCTGTAATACTTGATATTGAAGTACATTGCACATAACATTTAATTATAAATTCAACCAGAATTCTTAAATTTGCATCTGGATTTTCCGTTGTCACATATAATCGCAATAATCTAGCGGCCTTGGTTAGCCACCGAGAATGTACAATTTTCCCTGGTTTGATGTTAGCCAGATCCACCAGAACCACGCCGCTAGAAATTGCATGGGCCATGTCGTATAAGTACTTCGAATCGGTTGAAAATTCTTTTTTTTCTGGAGCAAGGGCATATTTTGCAACTCAATTTTCTGGAAGCCGTGCACCACTTAAAAATATATAATAATAAAATAATTAAAAATGGTTGACAATTATAATAAATGAGTGATAGCAATAACTTACCGGAAGAGTTTCACAAGTTTCGATTTGACGGCTCAGTTTTTCGGTTGCCGATCTTGGTCCAGTGCTGGTTGATTTATCCAAAGCTTCAAACAAATGCCGAAACGGTAGTTCGTTGAAGTGTAGAAGGCGAACAAACCAATGCAATGGTCTTCTTAACAGCAATTCGAATCGTCGTATAATTCCACCGTGTGGGCCAGTGTTTGTTGGCCCACCGTCAGTGCATATTCCAATTAATGTATCCAGTGATATATTTTTATCGTTGAAAAAACCATTTAATTTGGTTGTTTTGTATTCAACGGTTTCATGTTCCAGACTTACGTAACCAATCAATTAAGAATTGGGTTCTCTCAGAATAACAAGATAAGGTTCTTTTACCATCCTAGTATGATACTTCTCATCAACTTTATCTATCGTTAAAGTATCATTTTTTCTGCCATCGAATGAAAACGCTAACAAATTGGTATCATCTAACCGTTTGCGAAGCACTTCTTGTCTGCACTTCTCTTTTTCTCTGCGAACTTTCGATTTATCCATGATGAGAGGTTTCCCATGATTATCTTTAATTTTAAAATCTTGCAAAAGAGCGGTTCCCAATGCTGATGCTACTCTGTCAGGCACACCAAATCTGTCACATACCAGGGCAAAGTTAAAACAATCGTATCTCTCTGTGTATTGTGAACTTTTGCTTCTATCCATATCTTCTTGAACTTGTGGCGGTGCGTATGTTGAATCATCGGGATCTTGGTATGTTGGCATTGATGACATAGACGTTGCTCCTTGCTCTTCAGTTTCCATCATAAATGCATTCATTGTTAGTCTTCTCTGATTATGTTGATCGTGCATGAACTCTTTGAGGCGTTCCGGAACCCAGCCGCATGCACATGGAGCTGCCTTCAAATCGCATTTACATGTTCCAATGTAAAATATTGTTTCCAGAGATTTTACACATTCTGTAAATTGTTGGGTGTTGTTTCTTCTCTTGATTTGCTCTTGATACTTGTCAAGCAATTTATTCAATTTATTACATACACTTTTTTCAGCATTATTTCCATACTAAGTTTTTCCCAAATTCCAATCAACTTATCTTGTACTTGAATAGTGAATGATTTATGGGAAAACTTTTTTTGTTCTGTTTTAGCACGTTCGCTTAAGTGAAAATAATATCTCAAGATATCCAGATGGGTTGGTAAATTAAGATCAGTCAAATCAGTAGACACACCAAAAATAGTAACATCATGCTTGGGTATATGACTCATTGGATTTTCGATAGTTGTTGATGTAGTTGCTTCATCTTGCGGTGTAGAGGATGGTGGATTCATTGTAATTTTTTTGAGGTAATAAGAATGAAATAGTAATTGTAAAGTAAGACGCGTAGGGTTTCGGTTGTTAAATATAACTCAGCTTTGGTTGCCCAGAGCTCCTTTATTTATAGCATTCCTTATCCTAATTTATATATGCACCACATGCTGAGTGCATTAACACTAATCTACTGTACATACCGACAGTATGTACACATATCTTAAGCATAAGTGTTTTCAAGGGCAAACACAATTGTCTATTGTTAGTTTAAGATAATTTGCGATCTTCAGGACAAACATAATTGTTTCTTGTCTATTGTTAGTTTAGGATCACTTTCGATCTCAAGGGCAAACACAATTGTCTATTGTTAGTTTAAGATCATTTGCGATCTTCAGGGCAAACATAATTGTTTCTTGTCTATTGTTAGTTTAGGATCATTTGCGATCTCAAGGGCAGACAATCCTTTACATTGCATACATTAAATACTAAGGTCACTAATCAATATACCCGAAATGAATATTTATTACATTGTTGATAGAAATGGGTATTTGTAAATACATATCTACGTTTAAGACTAGATTCGTATGCGCTGGCGATAATGAACATAAATATTTAAACTATGATATTTGCATCCTTACAAAAATATCTTCTTTAAAATTAATTAATTTCTTTTCTATAACTCACGTAAATTAATTTTTTTCATTTACATATGTTCTGACTTAATAAATTTCTTAAGAGAAAAAATAGATATTATTATAAATAAATAAATAAAAATAAAGAAAAAACATAGCAATTTAGCTGATTTTTTCATGTAAATCACCAAAAATGGTGTTTTTTTGAAATGATTATATGGGGAACCCCCAGGGGAGTTCCAGGGGGTGTGCCACTGGCATGGGTGGATCGGGCGTCCAAAGTTAGTGGGGGTCGGTCATATATTTGGACTCGATTGGAGCACTCTAAATGGGTCAAAGTGGGATTTTTCAGAATTTTCCCCTACCCAAAAGTTCGACCCAAATTGGGGGACATCAGAATTCGTTTCAGAGGTATGGTTCCTTCGGCAAAGTATCTTATTTTGATCCCTAGAATATGATTTTCATAGAGCAATGGGCGATTTTTTTGCCTCCCCACAAATCGACCCGGCCTAGTATGTATAAATGATCGTACGGAAAAATCACGAAAAGAGAATTAACCTACCGCAAGTAGTTTTCTCAAATTCACTTCTTTATATGTATATATATGTAAGTTGGCAATGCTGGTCATTTGAGGACAGCCTGGCAGGAAGAGGTGAGGAAGAGAGAACGCGAAGATTCGACCGCAGAGCATTGTGTATTTGACTTTTGAGAACTATACTTCAACTTTTGTATAATTTAATTTCATTTTACATCAACTTTTAAACTTTGGTCCTATTGGACCTTATTTGGGGGCTCAACCGAAGAGCAAAAACGGAACGCGGAATGTTACATTTAAATAAAAAGCCGAGTAAATTCACAGCAGCCAAAAAAACGCAGAAGAACGGAGCAGAAAATTCGAAACAGGAATTAGTGGCGGTCCAAGTAAGCAGCGAAAACAAAGCAGAGCGCAGCAGCGAGAAAGGAGCAGCAGGCAACGAAGTTGAAATATTCGAACGAAAGCAGAGCAACGTAGATTTCGACGAAGAAGGATAGAAGAAAAAAAGAAGAAGCAACACCGCCAGTAGTAACGACGCTGGAGAATTATTAAAATTATTTATGGAAACAATGAAGCAGAGTGACACATACAAAACTAATGTGTCAATCGAGGCGTTCGCGAAAATTATACTCTCTCTATTCCATTTCGCCAGTGGTGAGAGGTTTCCCAGCAAATAAACGTCGATATGCAGCAGCTGGTCGTGAATAAATTGAAACAGATAAGAGTGGCAGTAACGGAGAGCATAAGAATCAGCATTGTTTTAATTGTGGTTCAACACAACACAAAAGGGTCGATTGCAAACAAGACACAAAGTGTTTTAAATGTAATGGCGCTGGTCATGTGGCTAAGCAGTGTCCCGAGTATAGGCGTAATATCAACATTGTATAGTATTTAACTCAGTATATACAGTAAAAAACCTTTGCTTTGTTTACATACATATACTCAAATCTAGAAAATCTTAGGGTGTTGTGTAACACTTTTTGGCTACTTTCATGGTAATTAGGGTGTTGTGTTAGCATTTAAGCTACATATAAATTTTAAAGTTGGATGAGCAGCCCTTTAATAGATATTATGTAATTTAAGTGTTTGCGTTATTTAAGTGATTATTTTGAATTACTTTGCATGTTTCATAAATTTTACTGAGATGTTACTTTGTTACGTAAGTTCTTTTTTTTCAACAAGTGTTAAACACGCTTCAAGAATTTCTTATATTTTGCATGCAAAAAGATACAGTCCTGGGCGGTAAACTTTCGTTTGACATATACAAATTGATTAGCCGTTACATAAGAAAATTAGGTTGAATTCGCATTTAGATATATGAATACAATTTTACAAATAATTTATTAAAGTAAAATAAGCGAATTTTAAAATAAAAAACAAGATTAGTTTGGAAATCAGCACCTTTTATTCTTTCTGTTGGTCAAATGTAATCAAATACATTCAGAAGAAAACTCACCACCGAGAAATCTAAAAACAGGGCTGCATTTTATTATTAATAAATTTGCTAAGTACTTACTGCATCAATTTATACAGCACTGCGTTGCTACCACTAAAAATCCAAGATAGCGGCCATCTCCCCCCACCCCCCACAAAGCTACCACGAAAAGGTTTTCTACTGTATATACTTTGGTATTTAACAAAGAGCGAATGAAGCAGTTGACAACTAATAACGAAAACTTGTTCTGTTTGGTTGACACTGAAGCAGACGTGTCGTTAATATGGGTGTGTAAGAGCAAATATTTAGCACATGCAAGTTGCAGAAAAGTTTTCGAAAGAATTTGTAGCGCAAGTCATTGTCGACGGGTTATGTACACAACACACCTTTTTAGTAACCACAGACAGTAAAATCAATGTAGACGTAATCATTGGGTACGATTCCTTAAAAAAATTTGTTGTAACAATGAACGTCAATGGGTATAGCTTTCATCAGATTGAAGATAACGCAAGTACTTGTAATGTTTATTTTATGAGTAGCAACAATGAAGTAGACGTTAAACCTAAATTCAAGAAAATTGTTGAACAATTAATTGAAAACTATAAGGCGAGTTTAATTCAGTTGAACTGTCCAATTAAGTTGAATGTTGTTCCAAAAAATTATGATATCGTCTTTCGTCAGTCTCCTACTCGTTTGCCAATAGAGGAGAGAAAATTTGTAAAAGAACAAGTAGATGAATGGTTGCAGAAAGGCATTACATGAGTAGTGCGCAGAGGTCTCTAGTAAGGTGGTATTGGCAAAGAAAAAAGATGGTCGCTACAGATTAAGCGTAGACTTTCGTAAATATAAAAAAAAAACAATGGTGTTGAAAGATAAGTTTCCAGTGCCAATTGTTGAGGAAGTACTTGAAAAAATGCAAGCCGCAAAATAGTTTACCGTCGTGGACCTTACAAATGGTTTCTTTCACATCGGAGTTGAAGAACGTTGTAAAATATACAGCGTTTGTAACGAAAGAATTTAACAGAGCTCCATTTGGTTTTTGGAACTCTCCCGCCGTTTTTGTGCGCTACGTTAACTATATTTTCCAAAAATTAATAAACGAAGTTATAATGGAGATATACATATGTAGATGACATCGTAATTTTTAGACGTACAGAAGAAGTTTAAGCATGTATGGACTACAAATTTAGTATGCAAAGTACTAATTTCTAAAAAATCTAATTGTTTTTCTAGGACACAAGGTTGAAGACGGGTGCGTCTGGCCTGGTCACGGTAAAGTTAAAGCATTCAAAAACTTTCCGATACCAAAAAAGATTGGAGACGTACAGGCCTTCTGGGTTTAACCGGATACTTTCGAAAATTTATCCGAGACTACGCTAAACATGCCAGAGCATTAACAGAATTGCTTAAAAGAGATACAGTATTTCAAATTGGAGAGACAGAAGATAGAGCGATCGCGATCATGTCGGAACCTGTTTTACAAATAAACAAAAAGAATGATATTATACGTACGAAGTTACATGTCGATGCCTCGAAGCATGGCTTTGGCGCAACACTTTCCCAGCAGCATGACGAAAAGTGGTTTTCTGTTTTGTATTGAAGCTTCCCGACAAGAGGAAAAATTACACAGCTATTTCCTTGAAGTTAAAGCCGCTTATTTAGTGTCCAATAAATTGCGTTACTGCCTGATGGGCACAGAGTTTATCATGGTGACAGATTGTGCGGCTTTCAAACAGACTAACGGAAAAAAAGATACCACGATAAGATGTGCATTGGCTGATGTATCTTCAGGACTTTTCATTTAACCGTCAGGTCAATGACCAAACTTTCACCATTCGTTCAATGACCGGGTACCCAAGTGGAGCAGATGTAGAAGTCGTTAGTATACTGAATAAATTTTTTTTTCTGTGTAGGTTGGCTACATGGCATAGGAAATAACTATATATCGGGACATATTCTATAGCTCTCGTAGAAATAACGAAAGCGGAGTGCCAGGGTCAATGAATATTTAGGTACCTAAGCCGTCCCTCTCCACTTTCTAAAACTAGAGCTCAGCGCTTAGAAAGTTATAAAGCTGCTCCAAGATATTTGGTCAATGTTAAATAGTAATTTAGCAAAACATTATAAACCAACAATTGACAAGCAACTTTATCCATACCGAGGTCGAACTAGATTCACTCAATACATTCCATCAAATCTAGCTAAATATGGAATTAAAGTATGGTGGATATGTGGCTGTCTCCGGATCGAAAAACCACCAACCAGATCGATCATGTTGTGATAGACGGAAGACACGTCTCCAGTGTTTTAGATGTGCGTGCGCTCCGAGGTCCTAACATCGACTCGGACCACTATATTGTTGCAGCCAAGATTCGCACCCGCCTCTGTGCAGCAAAAAACGCACGCTAACAAACACAAGGAAGGTTCGACGTCGAGAAGCTGTAATCACAACAGACAGCCGAACGATTTTCTACTCGGCTTGCACTCCTGCTCTCTGAGAGCTCTCGTCAGCAACTCGGTATAAGGGAACTGAACTTGGACGGTATTTCAAACTCCTTACGTACAGCTGCAACCGAAACCATTGGTTTTCGGAAAGTGCAAAAGAACTGCTGGTACGACGAGGAGTGCCGTGACGCAGCGGAGAGAAAACAGGCTGCCTACCACGAAACGTTACGATCGACCACAACACGTGCGGGATGGGATAGATACCGAGAGTTGAAGAGGGAAGCGAGACGCATTTGTACACAGAAAAAGAAAGAGGCCGAAATGCGTGAGTACGAAGAGCTTGATAAGCTGGCCGACAGGGGTAATGCTCGAAAATTCTAGGAAAAGATGCGGCGACTTACAGAAGGCTTCAAGACCGGAGCATACTCTTGTAGAACCCCCCAAGGTGATCTAGCCACCGATGCCCAGAGCATACTTAAATTATGGAGGGAACACTTCTCCAGCCTGCTGAATGGCAGTGAACGCACAACACCAGGAGAAAACGAACCCGATACCCCAATCGATGACGATGGAGCAGACGTTTCATTGCCCGACGATGAGGAAGTTCGAATAGCAATTGCCCGCCTGAAAAACAACAAAGCGGCAGGGGCCGATGGATTGCCGGCCGAGCTATTCAAACACGGCGGCGAAGAGCTGATAAGGTGCATGCATCAGCTTCTTTGCAAAATATGGTCGTACGAAAGTATGCCCAACGATTGGAATTTAAGTGTGCTATGCCCAATCCATAAAAAAGGAGACCCCACAATCTGCGCCAACTACCGTGGGATTAGCCTCCTCAACATCGCATATAAGGTTCTGTCGAGCGTATTGTGCGAAAGATTAAAGCCCACTGTCAACAAACTGATTGGACCTTATCAGTGTGGCTTTAGACCTGGGAAATCAACAACCGACCAGATATTCACCATGCACCAAATCTTGGAAAAGACCCGTGAAAGAAGAATCGACACACACCACCTCTTCGTCGATTTCAAAGCTGCTTTCGACAGCACAAAAAGGAGCTGCCTTTATGCCACGATGTCTGAATTTGGTATACCCTCAAAACTAATACGGCTGTGTAAACTGACGTTGAGCAGCACCAAAAGCTCCGTCAGGATTGGGAAGGACCTCTCCGAGCCGTTCGATACCAAACGAGGTTTCAGACAAGGCGACTCCCTATCTTGCGACTTCTTCAATCTGCTGCTGGAGAAAATTATTCAAGCTGCAGAACTTAATCGAGCAGGTACAATCTTTTACAAGAGTGTACAGCTGCTGGCGTATGCCGATGATATTGATAGTTAGTTCTGCTTTCTCCAGACTGAACAAGGAAGCAACGCAAATGGGTCTGGCAGTGAACGAGGGCAAGACGAAATATCTCCTGTCATCAAACAAATAGTCGTCGCACTCGCGACTTGGTCACTGTTGACAGAATCCAATGTGGTTTACGTGAGCACCTGCCTGTGAAGGCCCAATCTCACGGTGTTTTCTAGAAACACGTAGATCAGTATAATGCGCCGATCAACGCCCCAAGGCATAAGTGCATGCACAACACTATACCATGAGAGTACCAAAGCATGAGTGCCGCCCCGTCACTTATGCCTTGGTACCAATCGGTTCGGGTGAAAACCAAAGGAAACACCCTAGCCACCTTGGTCGGGTTCGAGGCCCATCTAAAACCTCTGCCGTACTCTGGGTCCGGCTCCCGGCCGCAGTGCGATTCCACATTGGACAAAAGCCCTTCCTGCATTTAGGTTTCAACCACAGCCACCACGAATTTCCCCAAAGGGCCAAGATCCAATGAGCAGATTGGAGTTACCTCCAAGGGCAAACTGCTCCCCATGGTACCATGTTTTAGCCTTTGGTGTGACCTGTAGATCACAAGTGTTACCTGTGACCTACTGCCAGTCGGGGACCCTAAGAACTCCTAGGAATTCCTAAGGACCCGGCTGTATGATGTGTTATGTGTCATATTATTTTTATTTTGTGTTTGTTATACAATTGCAAACCCATCTAAAGCATATGATATCACTTCAATATAGCACTTTTCTGACATCTCTGACTAAGCTGACATTCTAATTAACCAGACATACGAATGTCAGACAAAGTGCATTTGGATTTTAGTCGCCTCTTACGACAGGCATGCCTTACCGCGGGAATATTCTTATCCCCCTCCCCGCAGGGGAACCTTCCCGCAAGGAAAAACGGTATCAAAAACGGGATCAGATAATGCCACGGCTGTTTTATTAGTCGTAACAAAATTGTTGGGCAAACAGCCATCACGCATTGTTAGCAAGTTCAAACCCAATCCTCATTTCCCGATTTGATGTAGATAATTATGTCTACTTAGGAACCAGCATTAACACCACCAACAATGTCAGCCCGGAAATCCACCGCTGGATTACTTTTGCCAACAGGTGCTACTTCGGACTGAGTAGGCAATTGAAAAGTAAAGTCCTCTCTCGACGAACAAAAGCCAAACTCTATAAGTCGCTCATAGTTCTCGTCCTGCTATATGGTGCAGAGGCTTGGACGATGACAACAACCGATGAGTCGACGTTGCGAGTTTTCGAGAGAAAAGTTCTGCGAAAGATTTATGGTCCTTTGCGCATTGGCCACGGCGAATATCGCATCCGATGGAACGATGAGCTGTTCGAGATATACGACGACATTGACATAGTTCAGCGAATTAAAAGACAGCGGCTACGCTGGCTAGGTCATGTTGTCCGGATGGATGAAAACACTCCAGCTCTGAAAGTATTCGGCGCAGTACCCGCCGCGGGAAGCAGAGGGACCTGGCTTCGCTTGGAATATCCAATTGGTGCCACGTAGCGAAGAAAAGAAACGACTGGCGGGCTGTTGTTTACTCGGCTATAATCGCGTAAGCGGTGTCTACTCCAATAAAGTAAGTATGTAAGGATATGTGATGCTGAAAATTCGTACCCACTTACTGGACAGCTTTACACTGGGAAATGGAAAGTATGTCGTGAGAAAAATGTTGGTGAAAGAGTTGTTAAAATCTTGGTGGCACCATACAAAGGATCCGGTAGAAACATTACAATGGATAATTTCTTCACAAATATTCTACTAGCAAAATTTTTACTATCTTGGAATTTGACGATTGTTGGTACTCTGAAGAAAAATAAAGTATACGTTCCACCAGCAATGGCTGTTTCAAAAACTCGAGGAGAATTATCCACTGTGTTTGGCTTTCATGAAAAAGTATCCCTATGTAGTTATGTGCCAAAAAAACAATGTAGTAATTATGCTATCATTAATGTGGCTGCCAGATTTTAGTTCTAAAACTATCATTGAAAGCTTTCCTTAGTTGTGTTCTCAAATTCTTGAGTTCACTGTTCCACCAAGGAAGAGACGTTCTCCTTTTCAGAACTATTAGCGGTGTGGATTTATTGAAAGTTGTGGTTAAGATTTTTTCCAACTTCTCTACCTCTGAATCTAGTTCCTGAGGATTACTATTACTCTTATTGCCTCTCTTTTCAAGGCATATTGTTGCTATACTGATAAATTTTTCCCATGCTGTTCTTCTAGGGTTCCAATATGTGAGAGGAGTACTGTATTTCTCGCGGATGCTGAAGAGAATCCAGGAGTGATCCGACATGGAAGGCTCATCGGATACCCTCCAGTTATCCACAACGAGACTGTCTGCATCTGTTGATAGTGTGAGGTTAGGCACTTCCTCCCACCCCGGAAACCTATCAGAGCTTGGGAAAATAAAAGTTGGCTTATCGCCCTTGTTGCATATACTTAGATTACTATTCAGAATATACTGCAAGAGTGACTCACCTCTGGTGTTTACGCTGGAGCTACTCCACAGAGTGCCTTGCGTTTGCATCACACTCTATTAGGACATCTTTTTTCCTGTTCTCCTCTACTAGTCCGGTGAGCGGGGCCAGTGGTATGTCTTCGTCGTGGGCCAAGTAGGCCGATACCACGAAGAAGGGCTTTTCCTTCTGTTCTACTTTTACCACAATGATATCTGCTGTGCTGTAATTAGGACAAAGAAATGCATTCATACTTTTATTGATAAGAATGCATGCCCTAGGTCTACCTTTGTTCCGTGCGTAAAACAGGTTATAGTTGCTGCGTTTAGCCCTTTAATAGTATCTTCTTTGACCCAGGGCTCCTGTACTAGGCTTATGTCGATGCCTCTCGTTCATGAGGGTTGTCAGATTCGCTGTAGCACTCTTCGAGTGCTGCAGGTTTATCTGTACGCATCTTATGTTATTGGGCATCTCGCGTTTCTTCGATGCCCACATTCCTTAGCAACTGGCTGGCGTCGTCGACCTCTCCCGTGTCGTCTTCGTCAGCCGCTTTGTCGCCTTCGAAGATTTTTAACCTGACCTTGCGATTTCCGAAGGTGGAAGGTCAGTCTTCTTGAGAGCCTCAATGGACTCATCGCAAATGGCCACCAGAATTGGTCTGCTTGCTTTATTTGGTTTTTTCTCCTTGATCAGCTGCGTGTGGAGTTGGCTGTAATTGTATAACAACCATTCACGTGAGTGATACCATGTATTTTGGGTCATTATTCTGTTTCAAATTTATGTTGCTGTTGTTAAGATCCAATTTAAGCACACTTGGACGTACATTATTTGCAAAACCATTTTTTGGTGAACAAAGCTATTACACACTAAGCAAAACATCTTGCAAGATTACAAAAATGTTTCGCAAGAAATCGGTTGATATCTTATAGACATTTGTTTGTTTTACGAGGAGGAAGCATCGAAAGTCCTGGACCCCGTGTCAGTGTGGATTTTTAATCTGAACTAATCCTCCTATAGTCCTGGATCGTACCCCGGGTACCACCGTCAAGTATTACGTCGGGAGGATGGTTGAGTGACACTCATACGTACGCAATGATAACCCGCCTCGAATATTGTTCGTCGCCAACCCTTGCCGTTCGATACATTTAACCGCTCTCTTCTCCGCCGCTGTTCGCTGGCATGTTGCGATTTCATAACCGGGCGGCAACTTCGCAAGCAGCTTTCCACTTCTCTGCCGATTCGACCATTTGGTTTGCAAAGTTATTGGGAGTTGGGTCTATACCGAACGCATTTTGTAAATGTTGCTTCTCATGATTTTATTTTGGCAATACAGGAATATGTGTTCTACATTTTCGACGGTATCGCCTACGCAATAATCACTTGAGTCGTTATTTTCATGTCCGAATTGTTTCAAATATGCTTTGAATAAGCCATGTCCTGTGAGTATTTGTTAGGTGGAAATCTATCTCACCAACGTTTGGGAACAGTCGGAACGGTCCACCGCCAGCTTCCGCTTTCCGACCCATATTTGGACGCCGAACAGCGCGACTGACTTTAGTACACCAGCTAATAGTCGTCTTCTATTTTGCTTTGGCCCACGGATATTGAGCATTCAAAGTCAAGGCTGTGTACGCTTAGTGTTCTTTAAAGGAAATCCTTGTATCAAGAATAATTCCTAAGTATTTAATTGCTGGTTGTGTAGTGATGCTTACACCCTTTTTATTGAACGTGACAACTTCACCGACTTTTGTGCCAGTAATAAATACCGCTTCCGGTTTTGCGCTCTGCTAGGTTCAGTCCGTTAGTCTCGAACCAATTGCTTATTAACGCTATTGTCCTGTGGGTTATCGTAACTATATCGTGAATGTGTTTTGCTATAACCACGACAGCGATATCGTCTGCGAACCCAATGATGTGAACGTTTTTGGGTACTTTCAGTTGTAGTACTCCATCGTACATGATGTTCCAGAGTAGCGTCCCAAGTACAGATCCATGGGGTACTCCATCAGTTACTTTATACATATATTTTGGAGCTTTCGTTTGTGGTGTAGCTTAAAGTTCCTTCCTCGAAAGAGCTTACTACAAGGTGGGTTCCAAAGAAAACAGGACTTTTTGAATTTTGATGGCTCCAGTAATTGCTGGCATCTACATGTCGACGGGTACGTTAGAATATGCTATCTTGAGAATTTCATTTCGATTGGAAGTGAAGTTATTGCGTTTTAAGTGTCAGTATGTTTGTGTTATCGGTGCGAAAATGAGCGAATAAGGAGCCAACATTAAATTTTGTTTTGAAATTGGTTAATCTTTTACCGAATTGATTGATTAATGATTGCGTATCCCATAGCAGAGTGCACGAGTCGTTTCTACGTTTTCAAAGTGGTCGTGAGGACGTAAATGAAAATCAATATGTGGGCCAATTAAAATCCGAGATCACCAGAAATTCCATCTAAACTGTGCGTAAATTCATCAAAAATCAGCCGAAATCATCATTGAAATTCCTGGAAATGGAATTGAATATCTCAAAACATCGACTTATCGCATGTTTACCGAACATTTTGGCTTACAAAAGATGAGTGCACGGTTTGTTCCACACAAATTGACTGACGACCAAAAATTGCTCAAAATCCAACATTCGAAGGACGATTATTTGACCACAAATCACATTTTAACCATTAACCACTCCCCGTATTTAGCTGAGATGGCACTGTACGACCTCTACTTCTTCTTCTTTACTGCCGTAGACACCGCTTACGCGATTATAGCCGAGTCAACAACAGCGCGCCAGTCGTTTCTTCTCTTCGCTACGTGGCACCAATTGGATATTCCAAGCGAAGCCAGGTCCTTCTCCACTTGGTCCTTCCAACGGAGTGGAGGTCTTCCTCTTCCTCTGCTTCCCGCGGCGGGTACTGCGTCGAATACTTTCAGAGCTGGAGTGTTTTCATCCATCCGGACAACATGACCTAGCCAGCGTAGCTGCTGTCTTTTAATTCGCTGAACTATGTCAATGTCGTCGTATATCTCGTACAGCTCATCGTTCCATCGAATGCGATATTCGCCGTGGCCAACGCGCAAAGGACCGTAAATCTTTCGTAGAACTTTTCTCTCGAAAACTCGCAACGTCGACTCATCGGTTGTTGTCATCGTCCAAGCCTCTGCACCATATAGCAGGACGGGAATTATGAGCGACTTATAGAGTTTGGCTTTTGTTCGTCGAGAGAGGACTTTACTTTTCAATTGCTTACTCAGTCCGAAATAGCACCTGTTGGCAAGAGTAATCCTGCGTTGGATTTCCAGGCTGACATTGTTGGTGGTGTTGATGCTGGTTCCTAAATAGACGAAATTATCTACAACTTCAAAGTTATGACTGCCAACAGTGACGTGGGAGCAAATTCGCGAGTGCGACGACTGTTTGTTTGATGACAGGAGATATTTCGTCTTGCCCTCGCTCACTGCCAGATCCATTTGCGTTGCTTCCTTGTTCAGTCTGGAGAAAGCAGAACTAACGGCGCGGGTGTTGAGGCCGATGATATCAATATCATCGGCATACGCCAGCAGCTGTACACTCTTGTAAAAGATTGTACCTGCTCGATTAAGTTCTGCAGCTTGAATCCAATCAGTTTGTTGACAGTGGGCTTTACTATTTCGCACAATACGCTCGACAGGACTTTATATGCGATGTTGAGGAGGCTAATCCCACGGTAGTTGGCGCAGATTGTAGGGTCTCCTTTTTTATGGATTGGGCATAGCACACTTAAATTCCAATCGTTGGGCATACTTTCGTCCGACCATATTTCGCAAAGAAGCTGATGCATGCTCCTTATCAGCTCTTCGCCGCCGTGTTTGAATAGCTCGGCCGGCAATCCATCGGCCCCTGCCGCTTTGTTGTTTTTCAGGCGGGCAATTGCTATTCGAACTTTTTCATGGTCGGGTAATGAAACGTCTGCTCCATCGTCATCGATTGGGGTATCGGGTTCGTTTTCTCCTGGTGTTGTGCGTTCACTGCCATTCAGCAGGCTGGAGAAGTGTTCCCTCCATAATTTAAGTATGCTTTGGGCATCGGTGGCTAGATCACCTTGGGGTGTTCTACAAGAGTATGCTCCGGTCTTGAAACCTTCTCTAAGTCGCCGCATCTTTTCGTAGAATTTTCGAGCATTACCCCTGTCGGCCAGCTTATCAAGCTCTTCGTACTCACGCATTTCGGCCTCTTTCTTTTTCTGTCTACAAATGCGTCTCGCTTCCCTCTTCAACTCTCGGTATCTATCCCATCCCGCACGTGTTGTGGTCGATCGTAACGTTGCATGGTAGGCACTCCTCGTCGTACCAGCTGTTCTTTTGCACTTTCCGAAAACCAATGGTTTCGGTCGCAGCTGTACGTAAGGAGTTTGAAATGCCGTCCCACAGTTCCCTTATACCGAGTTGTTGACGAGTGCTCTCAGAAAGCAGGAGTGAAAGCCGGGTAGAAAATCGTTCGGCTCTCCGTTGTGATTGCAGCTTCTCGACGTCGAACCTTCCTTGTGTTTGTTGGCGTGCGTTTTTTGCTTCACAGAGGCGGGTGCGAATGTTGTCTGCAACAATATAGTGGTCCGAGTCGATGTTAGGACCTCGGAGCGCACGCACATCTCAAACACTGGAGACGTGTCTTCTTCTTTTTCGGAAAAATTCGTTTGCCCATGAAAGAACAGCGTTATGCAGACGTAGAGGACATTCGAAAGGCTTGCACCGGCATACTGGCAGCCATACTGGCCAAAGTGCAATATAAAAAGCTTTTCAATACGGAAATAATTTTGATTAAAATAAATTGAATTTGCTAAAAAACCATTTGTTCTTTTTTTTCAGTCCTGTTTACTATGGAATGCACCTTGTATGATGTTGTAAAGGTTTAGAGAAGCTTTTTAGTGCACTCAATATACTATGCCAGGATGCCGCGGGAAGGCATTCTTTACATCCAGTTTTACAACCATACAGTACTGCATTGTGCCTCCTTTCCATCTTTTTCCACTTATTGCCCATTTAGCCAGGGTCTTTACTAGGGTTACTGCTGTGGTTGTGGATCTTGTCTTCCTGGATACGAATTGCTTTGGAGATAGTTCACCGGCATCGTCGATTGCCTTATTCAGCCGTTGGTATATGATCCGCTTCAGAAGTTTTACAGCGGATTCTAACATTCAGAAGGGCTTGGAGTGGGACGGTTCTGTCATTGGTTTATTAGGTTGCGGCGGTAATATCATATATAGATGGTAACGCGTACTTCTTGGCCGTAAATATTATACATTGTTCGAAAAGGGTCTATGTTTCTAGCAATCGCTGTTTTTAGCGCTACAGTCGGAACTCCATCTGGTCCCGGGGCTTTAGATGGGTTTAACCGATTGAATACTTCACGGACTTCTTCTTTCGAAACAACCGGTATAACTTGGGTTTGCGGTAGTCTCACGATCTCCTGATGGGGTGGGGGTCGGATGGGGAAGAGCACCGAAGCTATTCTTTCTTTTGTTGAGGGGAAGGTTGACATTTGTCCAGTGCGGAGTTCTCCCATTACCGTTTTATAAGCGAGGCCCTAAGCGTTGTTTTCAACATCGTCGCACAATTTAAGGAAACAGTTCCGCTTACTTTTTTTAATTGATTATTTTATCAATTTTCTTTTGTCCTTAAAGTGTTTTTGGAGATTAGTGTATTCAGATGTATCACGTGAACTGTGGTACAAGCGCCTTGCTCGCTGGCGTCCTTTAAGTAATCTAGCGGTTGTCTCGTTCCACCAATACACTGGAGAGTGGTATCTGCGTCGAGATAGCTTGGACATTGAAGCGTCGCGTGCGCTCTTAATACCTCTCACAATCGATCGAGCAGCTTTGTTAGCCGTGCGTGTGTAGTGTTTATCTCGAATATAATTGCATAGTGATCTCTAAAAATGTTATGATCGCTAATTTCCCAGTAAGGTCTGCGAACTAAACTCGAGTGTACAAACATTTAATCAATCACCGATTGTCGGCCACCTTTGTTAAATGTGCATTGATTGCCTGCATTTAGAAGGTCCAGATCAGGAGACATAAAGGCTTCTAGTAGTTTTTCCTATGCTATTGGTTCTTTTGCATCCCCATTGGCATCAGCCACAAGGTTGTCGATAATACCCCTGTATTCTTCGTCGCTAAGGCTATTATTAATAGTTATTCGAGCAAAACCATCTGAAGAGAAGGATGATTCCACTTGCGCAAAGTTGGGATTACATTTCCATACAGCCGCTTTATTTTGAGTGTGGCTTATCCAGTCTACGCCGTGTCCGATTTTGTATCGTTCATTTAGTAGAACCTCAAATTGCTTTTCAGAAATTGTCTGTTTTAATAAGTCATGTGCCGCTTGACAATGGTTTGCGTTCAGTTGTAAAAACCTCAAGTGACCTGTTGAGCTGCTTTCTTGCATATTGGGCACCTGACGCTTCCAGTAAAGTTATCAATTTATTTTATACCGGCTTTCAAGCAGAGCTAACATTTTGGCTTGTTGTTGTAATCCTTTGCCTGGTGCTCCCTTTTGCCACATCTCCTGCAGTGTCTGGACCTGTCCTTATTTGTGCAGGGTTTTGCAGTGTGTTCGTAGTCGAGACATTTAAAGCATCGCTGAGGTTGTCTATATTTTCGAATACGGCAATTTACCCATCCTACTTCCATCTTTCTAGTCAGTAGAAGTTGTCTAGCTGCCTCAACCGGAAGTTTGATAGTGCTGTTTGGGTGTCTCCATAAGACTCTCTTAAGCTCTTGATTGTTGATTGTTGTTCTTCCTTGCTTGTGACTTCATCAATGTCTTTGCAATCCAGTAGAGTCTCTTGGGTCAGAAGTTTAACGTGGGCTTGATCCCCAAGATATTTCTTCATTGTCTCCTTAAAGTCGGTTGGAATCACTCCGCTTAATTGTAGCAACATTTCAGAATTTTGAGTTTTACGTATCTTTGTCACGATATTGCCGAATCTTCCAAATGTTGAGGCGGACTTGCGTAGAAAGGAAAGGTCCCCATTTTCCGAAATTAATATCACTTGAGGTTTTGTGTTTGGCAATTTTACTGTATTCTCGTTGGCTTTCTTAGTTACTTAGTTTTGTTGTTGTTGCTTTATTATCTGGCCCTTTCGTTAGCTGTGTGCTTAATTGTCTTATTGCTGGCGACTTCGCAGTGGCTTCGAACATTTGCGCAGTAGAAACATTGTTTGCCGTTTTTGATTGTTTGAACTGACCAATTAAACTTGTTCTTGCTCGGGTTTTCGGCGAATTGATACATGATCGTTTATTTTGTTGTTGCGTCTGCTCCTCCACCATTGGTTCTTCAGTGAGTGTAATGCGACCTCTTTTCGTCTGAGCGATCGGGTGGATTGCCGACTCTCTAAAAAAAATCTTGTCTATTATGTTTCGCATATGTTATTTTACATACCTTTGTGTTTGGTCATGGGTAAGCGCGATTAGATCTTCTATTAGTATGACTAAACTAGCAAGCGCGCTCTCTCCTTCGCTCACACTTATTGCATTTTCGTTGCTAGTTGTGCCTTGTGTTGGCAGGTCTGCACCACTATATGTAGTAGTTGGTGTAGCAACTTTAAGCGTCTGGGCGCTTTGTCGATCAGGTAATCAGGGGGTCTTGTTGCTACGTGTAAACGGGCTATAATCATCCTTGCTTATGGACATGTGTGGCTACCGATACATGCGGTATAAAGTTACCCGAAAGTTCGGAAATCTTTAAATTAGGTAGGTATATGGGGCAAAGGGCTAACCAGATCAAACTCATTTTTAGCACAAAGATATACAGCTATTCGAAAAAAGTTCTCTCCACACATTTCAATTATTGATTAACATTTTCGATAAAAAGTCATTTAGGCTGTTCACGATAAGGTGGTTATCGGATTATGTGGTTATGTGATTAAGTGAACAACAACAAAATGCGGTATGACAAAATAACCAAAGTTGACCAACCTATGCCCTTGTTTACAGATTATGTGGTTATTTGCTTGTTTCCAGTGTTAGAAAGTCGTTGGAATTTTACTAAATGGCAGCACAAAAAATAAATAAAACTAAGCGAATGGCATTCCTATTTAGATTTTCTTATTGGAAAATCTGCTATTAACAGCTGTTTTTTGTTTACAATCGGCAAATTAAAACCGAAATAAAAAGCATCCAAAAGCATCACAAAGATAAAAAAGAATCAAAAATCAACAAAAATCATCAAAGTATGTAAAAAGATAAAGTACAAAATAAATATTCATTTTTTGTCATTTATTTATACTCTAATTTTAGTGTCCACAGAAATACGAAAGCTTCATTTTATAAGTTGGAGTTTCACTGAACTTAAATTGTAAACAATGAACAGCTGTTTGTGTAAAAATAAGCAAATAACCATACAACATAGGGTGCTCACGGAGCATAGAGGTTATTTTTAATCTAATAAGCACATAACCCGATAACCATCGTACCGTGAACAGCCTAAATGTAGCTGCAGGGATCCACATATTGAACAGACTTGGTTCGATTAGGACAATTTTTGGTCATAAGGTGACATACTTCAAACGAACTTTTTTTTTATTATTTAAAGTTTTATTTCGTTATATGTTAGTTACTTCTTGATTTGTATACCAGAAAAATAAAGAATCAAATGAAATTTAAAATTGTGTTATATGAGATATAGACGAGGTTGTAGCCCGATTTCGCTCATTTACGCACTGTTTCATAGGAATGTCAGAAGAATTAAATGTATTGAATTTGGTTGAAATCGGCTTAGGAGATTCCGAGACATAAGATTTAACCTAAAGAAGGTCGGTGCCACGCCCACTGTGCAATTTCAACCCCGGATCCCTTAAAGCCTTCTCATATCATATCAGAGGTAAAATAGAATGCTTCTGACGAATTTAGTTATTGATTTATTGCGCTTTTAGTCGTTCGAACTGTCGGCAAGAGTTCTTTTTTCTTCGTTTTCTTTATTGGGGTAGACACCGCCGAATTTACAAAAGCGTGACAGTCGTTCTTACTTCCCCTGGAGGACCGGAGTGGAGGTCTTCCTCTGCTTCCCCCGTCGAATACTTTCAGACTGGAGTGTTTTCGTTCATTCGGACAACTCGTCATCAATGTCATCATATATTGTACATCATACAGCTCATCATTCCACCGAATGCGATATTCGGCGTTGCCAATGCGCAAAGGACCTTAAAACTTGTCCATTATAGTCGAAATTATATACGATTTCGGGGTTATGACTGTCAACATTGACATGGGGGTCTTTAGTCCGAGGCTGTTGTTTCCTTTTCATTGGGGACGTTATTTTACGGGGGGGGGTCCCTAACCCAAGACACAACTTCCCGCCTTCTCACCTTAGCTTAAGACCGGAAGTCATGAGCTACTTGAGTTATATGTAAGAGAATCGTTTCTGGCCACTCATAAGTAAATGGCACTCAGAGAACCTTCCTCACTTGCGTACACGTGACTCCATCCATTGGAAGATATCATCACAAAAATTATTAGCGGATTTCGCCAAAATTTATGTTCATGGTACTCGAAGATAGTTGAATTGAGTATTTTCAGTATTAAATTAGAAAAACTATGCTAATTTCAATGCTTAGAAATGTTCGCTTATATATTCGCATGTTTACAATCCACAAACGACTATACAAGTAGATGTAGTTTATAGATATTCTCTATGCATATAATTGGTATCAAATTTGAAATGTATAAAGTATGTACATTCAAATTAACATATTTCATGTTGAATTGCACAAAATCTGTTGAAATCTATGATGAAGAAGGGTTATATTACTACTTCAATATTTATATGCTTTGGGTATTAAACGTTTTGATGATATCTCAAAAGACCAAGTAGTCGCACATATTAACATATGTGCATAATTATCTGTACACGTAAGCAAATTTGTAAAAAAAAAACATTCGCATAATATTTGCAAATTAGTCTAAGAAAACTTTGTATGTAAATATGTACACTCATTGTTTCATGAAAATCTGTGTTGTCCCGGACAACCAACGGCCGAAGCTCACGTATTGTCAAAGGGTCAATGTGTCGAAGGACCGACAAAGCTTCGCCATATTGTGTTGGTAGAAAAACCGAGCTGTGCCGAAAAACACAAACGAACGAACGCTGATTGCCATTGCTTCCTTTGTCGCTGCAACGATTTCGCCTAAAAATCCGCGTAAATATGTATAAGTTTGCATTCTTATCGACGCAGATTTTCGCGAGCCGCTGAAAAATATTTCAGAAAACTAAAATTTTTTAAATCGACAAGAGGTGTGTTGCCTCTTTTGACATTATTTCTGTGCCTTGCGGATTGGAGGATTTGAAACATCAGAAATTTTTCGGTTTATGATTTTTAGCTTTTGCCATCGTCACGAAAATAGACTTGACGAGAAGCAATTGTGTTTGCTTTATGAATGAAGCGAGTATACCTGTTAAAAGTGCGTTTGCGGTCATGAATGAAAATTTACTATAAATTTGTGTTTCGGCTATTCTGTTGACGTATTGACTTTTAACGCTGCTGCTTCAGGACGATTGTGGTTTTTGTATAACAATGTTTGTAGTTTCTGTGGGAACGTATACATGTGTATAGTATGTGCATAGAGCTGTTAAATATAACGGACAACCACGACTCAAACACACAACCATTGACGTGACGGGAAGGGTTGGGGACGAACAATGTACGAGAGGGTTATCAGACCAACAGAGGTGGGACCAAGACAATGCAACTTGCAACTTAATGCTTTTTGACCATCACGTACGTATGAGTGTCACTGTACTGTTCTCCCGACGTAATACTTGACGGTGGTTCCGGGGGGAACGGTACATGACGGTAGGAGGTTTAGTTCGGATTAAAGTTCCAAAATGACATGGAGTTCAGGCTTTAGATGCTTCGTCCTCGTAGAAAAAAAACCACCAACAACAACAAAAGCAATATGTATAAATAGAGCAGCACACTTATAAGTACAAACAAGTAACAAGGCAAACTTTCAAATTAGTAGGGATAGCAAAAACAACATAATGAAATTCATCCAATCCGCAGACACAGTGCTCCTGTGATTCTTGAACGACCTGTATTTCGCTAAAATCCGGTAATTGATCGACTATTCGCCAACAATTGGAGAAATGAAAATGTATGTAAATTTTGTAGGACGTTAAACTACACTGGGGTGGTGAATCTACTGGATTATGTTGTGCTGGAGGAAAAGTAAAATTGATACAATTGGTTCCATTAATACTTTGCGTTCTTTAGTTTTTTGGATTGGAAATGATTCTTTCTTTGCCAACATTAGAACACACAGGAGTTATAATGCATTACAATATACTTTGATCTTCTGGCTTGGGGAAGATGAATACCATTTTAATATTAAAATAGTAAATCAATTAACAATTGTAAATCATCAAGCAATAAATGTAAAATACCTTTGAAACTCCTTTGCTCTCATTGGGTGGAATAACTTATATATGCTGAAGATTATCGACAGATTCTTCCTGTAGGAAAGGTACACGAGCAGATATCATCAAAGCATGATTTATATCGTTGTGCTTGTAGACTTCGATGGAAAATATAAAATTACAGACGAATATAAAAGTTCATCTTCTTGGAATTACCGATTTTCCACAACAACTGCTTAAACTAGGAGAACGAATTTTTCCCACTCCAAATTTAATTCTGGATGAGTCTCTAAGCAAATTATCTCTAGTTTCGAAATTTTAATAGATGCAGAATACCCTGACATCGAGAAAATAAATTTCATTGGTCCACAACCAACGGCATTATTGTCACCTTTAAATGATAGTTTTAAGGAAATAAAGGATCTAATTATTCAAAATATTTCCAGAGAAATAAACAAAACAACAAATCGATAGACTCCGTGACTAAAATTGAAGACGCAGTCCATTATCCCTAGGAGTTTTTAAAATCAGTAAACCCTGCCACCACTCGAATTAACTTTAAACATTGGAATTCAATTTATGCTTTTGAGGAATTTAATTCCTCCAAGCATGCACAGCGGGGCGAGGCTGCTTACTATATTAAGGAATTGAAGGAATATTTGATTGTAGAAACTATTATCACCGGCCCAGCAGCTGGTCAACTAGCTCATATACCGAGGATTCCGATGATCTTAAACGATCTGCCAGTCCCATTTAAACGGCTACAATTTCCGGTAAAAACATCTTTCACTCTAACTACAAATAAGACCCAAGTCCAAACTTTCAAATTAGTGGGGATTGACTTACGAAAAGAATAGTTTACTCATGGCCCTGTAATTTGGTCTATCACGGGTCGGAGGTCATGAAAAACAATTTATATTGCTGCTACAAAATAAACTAATCTCAAATATCGTTTACAGAGAAGATTTGTCTAAATAAATTATTTATCAGGAGCTGAGAAAGTAAAATACATATGTATATAGTAAAGGCCTTTTCACAAAAATTGAAAATAATAATAATACTAAAACAAATATTATACTTTCGTGTTCGAATTTCCTTTAATTCACTCATTTTTAATGACCCCACGCAAAAACGAGAAAGTAGGTGCGGGAGAATGTGTATAAAATTATAACTTTTGAAATGATTGTTTAATACCCGTGTGAAGCCGGGCGGGCTGCTAGTCTATATATATATAAAGTAGTGCCGTTTTTCGTTGTAATTTTATAACTAAAGAACGAGCTCACCTATCCGAACCAAATCTTTAGTCCTTATTCGGAAATTAGGGAAATTTCACCCCCCTTGGAACCGCAGAACCTGAAAATTTCACTTGTTTGCTATAAAAATATTCTCTGCAATAAAAAAATGAAAATACAACAGTGACACTCTTCTCACCAAATACACTATGGAAATCACAACAAGATACTATCATGAATTGCATTATATGACCTGTCTAAACTTATTTAACCCTTTTCTGGGCGACTCACAGCGGAAGTACGAAATTCTGAATTGAGAAAGAGTCGAAGTCTTGAGTACAGTATGAGACACCTAACTGTTTCCAAAAAGTAAGGTGACATTTGTACTGCGCGCGTCGAAGGATTTGGAGAATTATTATTTTTTAGGTTGGTAGTACTGTCAGTCACATTCATGTCAAATTTCATGTCAAAATATTCTTTAGTGTTTGAGATACTGCCCTCGTAATTCGTGATCATTTCGCCAAAAACTCAACCCATATCGTTCCGCAACCACCGTATTCACCTGATCTGGCGCCGTGCGACTTTTGGCTGTTCACCAAGCTCAAAAGACCGCTCCGGGGACACCGTTTTTATACGATAGAGGAGATTCAAGCCGCAGCGAAGACAGAACTGAAGGCCATCCCAGAAAGTGACTACAACCAGTGTTTCAAAGATTGGAAAATTCGCTGGCACATGTGCATTGCATCGGGAGGGGATTACTTAGAAGGGGATGAAATCGATTTGGAAGAATAAATAAAGAATTTTCAAAATAAATACAATGTCCCCTTATTTTTTGGGCACAATAGTATATGCCCGCAAGGATATCGAATTAATGGGGCGTTCGATAGTTGCAAGCGGCATCGTGTCTATATGGTTTTCGTAGTTCGTGGTGTCACGCGTCAGTCTCGCACAAACTCAACAACAGTATTTCAAAGTCAGTGAAAATACGATTAATCGAAAACGTTGCCAGCGCCATACGAGAAAATCGAAAAATTCTTCAAGAACTCATTTCCAAAACGTGTGACTGTATTAGCAAAGATACTTGATGAAAAAATTATCAAGTTGTGTGAAACAAGATGGATAGAGAAGCACGATGCTGTCCTTCAATTTGTTGCGAAGTTACCGTTGATCATCGAAGCTCTGTTAAAAATCAGTGAGTGGAAGAATAGAGAAACAGCAGACAAAGCAACAATTCTCATATCGGCTTTGTTCAAGTTCGAATTTATCGTCGGGCTTTTCTGTCTCAGCGACATTCTATCGCTCACCCATTCGCTAGCGTAGTTCTTCAAAAGGAAGCAATTGATTTGGCGAAGGCATCAAAAATGATTGGGACGTTGCTTGCCACGTTGGAAAAAAAAGAGGAGAAAAGTTGATGAAATATTCCGATTGATTTATTCAGAAGCCAAGAAAATGGCGGAAAAACTCGATGTTGACGAAGCGAAACCGAGAACATGTGGTCGACAAACGAAACGCGAAAATTACGACGTGAAAACTTGCGAAGATTACTTCAGGGTCTTTGTCAACATACCTCTGCTGGATACCATCGAAGAAGATTTGGAAGCTCGTTTTTCACAAGAAGTTTTGGATGGTTACCAATACAGTGTGTTGCTCCCAGAAAAAGCAAGTATTTTAAACGAAATCGATGATCTAATCGGATGCTTGATAAAAAGATTCGGGAATCTTCTGGATGATGAAAAAACGTACAAAAATTGAAATTCAAAGGTGAATTAAGCTACTGGCAATGGCACTGGCAGCAGCGACAAATTGAAGGCAGCGAAATTCCAACTTCTGCACTGGAAACATTAAAAAAATGTGATGTTGACATATTCCCAACAACCCACACCTATTTCCGAATATTCTGTACACTTCCCGTAACAAACGCGAGCTCTGAACCGCATCAAAACATGGCTTAGGACGACCATGCATCCAGAAAGACTTGTTGGATTAGCGTTGCTTCATACGCACCAGGACATCGAAATCACCGCCGAAAGATTCGCAAAACTTGGCAGTCATCGTTTTGCGTTATGAAACACGCAATGTAAAAGGATTTTTCTGTTTGAATTTTTAATAAAATGAGCCACTGTGTAATGCATGCATGTGGTTGACTTTTCGATTATAACCACTTTGTTCACCTAAAAATTGGAATTGATAATTTTTGTTTCATAATTTGTACTGTATTTCTCTTGCAATAATAAATTTGAAACTCAAATCGAAGGATAAATTCAATATGTAAAAGAATCGTTCCTGGCCTAGGCCCGGGCCTAGGGCGGCACAATTTGTGGGGCGGCAAAATTTTTCAGAATGTCAAAATTTTAAATCTGATTTAATGTAACGACAATACATTTTAAGGACTTATTCTGATTTTTTTATATAAATTTTCAAATAAATTTCTATGAAATTTCATTTTCTGATTAACTTTTTTATTCGTGAGTGCAATACTGATAAAAAAATGTTTTATAACAGAAATAATTGAATATTGATGAGCTGTTTCTGACGAATTTTCAAAGCTCTGTTGACTTGTTGTATTTTTAGTAAAATTAATCTTACAAGTGAGCCGCTTCTAAAGTTGAGCAATGTTTTCTTATTTTATTTTCAATGATTCCGGTGTTTCATATATGAATTGATATAAGTATTGATTTAAAATTCATCTTTTTGTTTGTATATAAAAATATTTTTATTCTTAAAAATGATTTTTATAGAATTAAATACATAAATGAATATATTAATTTTATAGCCAATTTTTCGAAAAAAAGAAAAAATTTGAAGAAAATAAAAATTTTATAATATTGATGTTTCATTTTCGCAATATTGTGAATTATATTGACGAATATTAACGAACTTTTATAGCTTAAAGCAATAATTCGTAATTATTGTAAAATATTATTAAAATTCAAGTATATATTTATGTCGATATATAGAGCCGTGGTCACGCAAACAGCACACATAAGAAGCAATAAAAGCTCATACAATTGACAAAGTTCTTTAAAAGGCTAAAAAGGGCTAAAAATAACATTATTTGTTTATTAATTTATCCATTTAAGTAAAAAATAACAATTAGCAATTCACGAATAATTAATATTAATTGGAAAACTTGAGCTGCCTCTAAAATGCCTTGGACATTCAAATAGCACAATTTTCCAAACCTGCCAAAATTATGTGAAATTAATGAAATTTAATCAACGATTTGGTTCCATAATATATTTATTTTCTAATACTTGGTACTATATCCCCGATTTTGCATTACGGCATTACATCTGCGTACCATACTTTCTACAAGCTTCTCACACCTCTCTTTTGGGAAGGAGTACCAAACTTCCTTAATACCTTTCCATAAATGTTCAAAATTTGACACATTTTTAGCCGCAATTTTAATTTTAACATTGTTCCATAGGTTTTCTATGGGATTAAGGTCAGGGCTTTGCGCTGGCCAATCCAAAACATTTATATTTTCTTTCAAAAGCCAATCCTTTGTGACTTTCGCCGTATGCATGACCTTCGTTATCTTGCATTAAAGTCCTGCCGGGACATGCAATTAAAAGCAAATGGTTCCATTTCGTTCCTTAATATGTCTAAATATTGATACCGATCCATTTTTCCGTTTATGCGAACAATTTGGCCCACGCCTTCCAACAGTCTTCCGCGATATATTTAATCCATATTCGTCATTGATTTCCTGCATTATTTGTTCTGAAGGCTTAAACGGGTCGGCCTTGCTTTTCCGGACTATGGCTCTATCTTCAATAATTGTTGTCTTTCGCGGTGGTTGGAGTTTTTTTTTTGTTTTTGGTCAAAAGATCTCATTAGATTTAATGAGTTTAAAGCCATTATAAACCATTTTCCGGGAACAATTCAATAAAACAGCAATTTCGGCAACAGTTTTCGCAGATTTCTGCATATTCTGCATAACGCGTCGTTCTTCCAGAGTACAGTGCTTACCACGGCCCATTTTCACATGAATTAACTCACTTTATTGTAGACAACCTTAATTCGTAATAAAAAGTCACGTCTGATATTTTTTTTTTTGCAAACAAATATTCACTTTCAAAAAATGTGCTATTTGAATGACCACCTCTAAAGCATGCAATATTTCAACAAACTGATACAAAAACCTCTCGCTGCAAAATAACGGAACTTATTGAACGGTACTTATGACAAGACAGATTAAGTAAAAAAAAAAAATAAATATCGTTCAAAAAGTACCAGCACAACTAGTTGAAGAAATTGATTGCAACGACATAATTGATGATTTTGCTTAGACGAAGCCAGAAAGAAGATATTATATTTAAAAATTAAGTTATACATTATAGTTTAAGAAAAATGACTGTTATTTATGTTGTTAATATTCATTTGTATTGTTTAACAATTATACTTTTATAAAATAAATATTATATCTTAATAATACGAACGGACTCAAAGAAATAAAATTTCATCCTTTAAAAAGGGCGGCTAATCAGACAGGGCCTAGGGCGGCAAAATACTTAATCCGCCACTGGACACGCATGTAGGTAGATTAGACAACACTTTCATTGTAATTTCAAATATCCAGTCATTGAAAATAAATGCACAACATACAAAGTTACTCCATTATCCTATCGTCAAGGCATTTTGGATACGAATAAAATCGTACGTAAATGTGAAGATAAAATAATATTAACATCTAAATGTAAAAATAATTTAAGTAAATATATTTGTAAACAAGAACCTAATGAAAATTGTACAATACCAATGATCGAAGGTTACGAAGCCAAGGTAATAACGCACCTATTATAGATTTAGGATATGGTAATGTAATACACACATAAAACATATATTATTTTAAACGAAAAATCAATTGAAGGATTGAATTTAATCTAATTTAATGAAACAATTATTATTGACTCAGAAGTATTCCACAACCAGGAACAAGAAATTAAAGATTAAATTATATCTAATGGAAACGAATTCACATTCTTGAAATATTGGAATCAGAAAACTAATATCATTTTGACAACATTAAAAAATTAAATAAATTTTTAATACAATTTGGAGAACACCCAATCAAGAATATGTTCATAACCATAGGAGTACTTGTAGTCCTAGGATTAAGTATATTTGTAATATTCAAACTATATATAATTTATCAAAAAACTGTATATCTGAGAAACTACAACCCTACCATAGAACGTGTAGGAATGACTTATCTACTCAAGACTCAAGTATAGATCAGGAAATCTATTTTTCACAAGAGAGGGGAGAGTTAATACTTTAATCTTTAACCACAACCTTATGTTTCAGTAAACACTAAAGAAAAATCATCAAAACAACTTTATCTTAGAACAATAGAAGCGCACTATCAGTACAACAAACAATAACAACCCAAATAGTTATTTACTAGTAAACTCAGTAGTTATATATATAGCTGTCAAATAGTTATTTATTCAATAGTATGAGCAGCGACAAGCATAGCCTATAAGCAACTGGAACAATGGCCTCGAAATCACTTTATCATTATCGACTGCCGAGTAACAAGTTACCACTTGTAACACTTGTACAGTTTAAGTGTAATATATTCAATATTGAAGTACATGTGTATACGGTGAAATATTATACAAATAAAGGATCAGTCAGAACCAATCTCATAAACTGACTTAAAAATATATATATACATTGTATTCTCAACGAGTAAAAAAATTAACTCGCGCGAGTTAATAATGTAAAGATTTTCTATTTTATTTTTACATTTTTATTAACAAACCGTCTTCTTACAACTCCCTCTTCTTCCAACATGCTTATAATAGACTTAAGACTACTTATATAGTTGTGGTTTGCTGATAGGGATGTACCGCTGCATTCTTGATGAGGATGTTTCTATTGTTTTCCTGATAAAGATGTTTTTACTATTTTTCTGATAAAGATTAGCCGATGTGCCGCTGTGGTTCGTCTAACCGATAGTGATGTTTGTTGAGGTGATAAGCATGTTTAACTATTGATATTTGATATTTGTATATATTCGTCTGTTTAGTTGATAAGAATTTTGGGTGAGCGATGTGTTCCTTAACTCGCGTCTTTGAAAGCTCTGATCTTTATTTACCGTTGGTGCCAGTGCGTGAGTGGTGCTAAGTGACCCAGAAATTGTATAAATTTGATTACTTACAATTTGTGATGCCGAGAAGAAAGCTACCTGACTTAGGTCGTCGCAGTTAATCAAAAGAGCGAGAGCTATCTCGGGTACTAACCGCACTGATGACTAGAGAGAGACAGATCAAGAACATAGTTGTATTTCTATGGCGTAGGATGGTAACTACACTGGTGAATCTACTGGATTATGTTGTGCTGGAGGAAAATTAAAATTGGCACAGTTGGTCCCACCACCAAATACTTTGCGTTCTAGTTTTTAGGATTGGAAATGGTTCTTTTCTTATTCTTGGCCGACATATAGGAATATGTGAAACAGCTGTTTTATACAGGACAAGTTCTTGGCCTCTTTCTAGGAATATTTTTTTAAAATATTCAAGTTTGCACTCAAATATTTATATCGAAAATAGTTAATGGTTGGGGCACTGTTATCACTACCTGATGCGGATCCATTATTTTTAAACATTTATTTTCTGTGTAATTCATCTTCCGCACATTAATCGTTGTGCTCACAATCCAACAGTGAAGAGAACCATTGCCTAAGAATTACAAATGCTTCTTTAAAATGTTTTGTTTAGAATAAAAATTTAGCAAACATGTTCAAAATATCATTGGATCGGATGCCATCCTATAACCATAACATTACCATTCGAGTTGACAAAACACCTGCCGGTGAACGCACAAGGAGGTTCAATTCACCTGACATTGACGAAGTGGCTGTTGCCATTGTAGAAGAAAATTTACAATCTAGAGATATTCATCGTCGAAATAAGAAACTTCTTTGCTCTTGAACAAAAGACTAGCTTTCTCAAATATTTCTCACCAATGCTGGGGGAAAATAAATGATAGTCAAGTCTTGTTCTATGAGAACTATTTCATTCTATGAGAACTATTTTAGTCTGGTTTTATTTAGAGTTTTCACTTGCTTATATACAATTTTGAAAACTATCTTAAATAACTAAATATATGAGTATGTTTGTATTTATTGCAGCATATTGTTTATTGTTGCTTGACATGGGCTTGTTTTCGAGTGTACAATTTAATACAAATGTGTGTGTGTGTGTGATGTTATCTCTTCTGTAAATTTATGTCCTGTCTTTACCCATGCATTTTTATTGCTATTAGATGTGCATTGCATATAAATGCATTATGTATATATGTATGTATGTAAGTATATTAATATATAAATAGATATTTATATTAAGTAGAATTTCGGCTTTGCTGATAAGTAAGCTCATCTTCTTCTTAATTGGCGTAGACACCGCTTACGCGATTATAGCCGAGTTAACAACCGCGCGCCAGTCGTTTCTTCTTTTCGCTACGTGGCGCCAATTGGATATTCCAAGCGATTCCAGGTCCTTCTCCACTTGGTCCATCCAACGGAGTGGAGGTCTTCCTCTTCCGCTGTCTTTTAATTCGCTGAACTATGTCAATGCCGTCGTATATCTTGTACAGTTCATCGTTCCATCGAATGCGATATTCCCCGTGGCCAATGCGCAAATGACCATAAATCTTTCGCAGAACTTTTCTCTCGAAAACTCGCAACGTCGACGCATCCGTTGTTGACATCGTCCAAGCCTCTGCACCATATAGCAGGACGGGAATTATAAGCGACTTATAGAGTTTGGTTTTTGTTAGACGAGAGACTACTTTGCTTCTCACTTGCCTAAGTGCGCTCCAAGCACTCATAAAAGGCGTCTTTGGTCACATCGTCCTTCTCTTCCGTCGGGGCGTGGGCGCAAATCAGCGATATGTTGAAGAACTTTGCTTTGATGCGGATTGTGGCTAGACGTTCAGTCACTGGAGTAAATAATAGTACTTGGCGACGGAGTCTCTCACCCATTACGAATCCCACAAAAACTTGCGCTCCTTTATATGGCCACTGTAGTAAATGCCACAAGGACCTACTTGTCTCAGTCCTTGTCCCGTTCATCGTATTTCTTGGACGGCGGTGATGTCAGCCTTTATTTTCGCTAGGACATCTACCAGCTGGGCAGCGGCACCTTCCCAATTAAGGGACCGGACATTCCAGGTGCATGCCCTCAAATCATAGTCCTCAATTCGTTTGCCATGGTCGTCATCCAAAGGGGGGCCACTTATCCGAGGCTTGTTGTTTCCTTTCATGGGGGGTGTTTTTTTACGTGGCGGGTCCCAAACCCAGCGCACAACCCTAAGCAGGGAATATTTCGCCCTCTCACTTTAGCTCGCCTTCAAACGGATGTTCTTAGGCTACCCAGAGGATACTTGGTCAAAGACCGGAAGTCGTGAGCTGCTTTAGTCATATGTAAAAGAATCATTTCTGGTCACTCCCAATTGAATGGCGATCAGAGGTCTTTCCTCACTTGCGTGAGCTTCTACACATGACTCCATCCTCCAAGTAAGCATGTTCAATGATTTTTGAACAGTTCTCATTGGGCGGAATAACTTACGTGTTTGCTGAAGATTATCGACAGACTCTTCCTGTAGGAAAGGTACGCGAGCAGATATCATTAAAGCATGCTTAATATCGTTGCACTTGTAGACTTCGATGAAAAGTGTAAAATTACGGACGAATATGAGAGTTCATATTCATGGAATTACTGATGGTGATTTTCCACAGCAACTGCTTAAAGTTGAGGAAGGAATTTTTCCGACTCCACATGTAATTCTGGATGAATCTCTAAACCAAATAGTTCCTAGTTTCGAAATTTTAATAGATGCAAAATACCCTGACATCGAGAATTTGCACGAAAATAAATTTCACTCCGTGACTAATATCGGAGACGCAGCCCATTATCCTTAGGAGTTTTTAAATTCAGTAAACCTTTTTGGACTGCCACCACACGAATTGACTTTTAAAATTGGAATTCCAATTATGCTTTTGAGGAATTTAAGTCCTCCAAGCATGAACAACGGGGCGAGGCTGCTTATTTTATTAAGGAATTGAAGGAAAATTTAATTGTAGCAACCATTATTACCGGCCCAGCAGCTGGTCAACTAGCTCATATACCGAGGATTCCGATGATCTTAAATGATCTGCCAGTCCCACTTAAACGGCTACAACTTCCGGTAAAAACATCTTTCACTCTAACTACAAATAAGTCCCAAGACCAAACTTTCAAATTAGTAGGGATTGACCTACGAAAAGAATAGCTTACTCATGGCCCTGCAAAGCCAATTTTTGTTCTTCCACAAATCCGGGCGTTTCTGGCGGATTGCTTCTCGCAAATTGCGCATAACTTGCAGGTAATATTCCTTATTGACCGTTCTCCCTGTGGCAAGAACTCATGATGCACCACGCCCCTGCAATCGAAGAAAACTGTCAGTTACGATTCGCGATACTTTTTGAACACACCTCGTATATTGCTGCTACAAAATAAATTAATCTCAGATATCGTTTACAGAGAAGATATGACTAAATAAATTATTTATCAGGAGCAGAGAAAGTAAAATATACAGTAATGGCCTTTTTACAAAAATTTAAAATAATAATAATTCTCAAACAAAATAATATACTTTCGTATTTGAATTTCCTTTAATTTACTCATTTTTAATGACCCCACGCAAAAACGAGAAAGTAAGTGCGGGAGAATGTGTATAAAATTATAACTTTCGAAATGATTGTTTAATACCCGTGTGAAGCCGGTAGCTAGTCTATATATATATAAAGTAATGCCGTTTCTCGTTGTAATTTTATAACTAAAGAATGGGCTTACCTATCCAAACCAAATCTTTAGGCTTTATTCGGACTATTTAGAAAATTGTTTATGTGAAGTTTTGCATAAAATTGGTGGAACGGTTCTGATTGTTAAAATCTTATATTAAGTATTATTACTTGTATGTCCCTTTTTGGTATAAAGTAAACAAGTAACTAACATAAGTCTGTAATTGTCATAGTGCGGTGCTTATAATCTTTTAGGTTTTTCAATTGTTCTAAAAGCAAACTGGCAGGATTTAAAATTCCAATTTTACCAAATGTTACTTTATATATTGTTAGATATTGTTGGAAAAAAGGAACACGATGTCAACGCTATGACAATTCAAGTTTTATTAACAACTATAAAAGACTTAAAGTACAGAGTAAGCACAGTATAAGAATGATAAATGACAATGTGAAAGGACACAATGAATATGAATTAGGGTTGCATTTAGGAATGACTAACAAACTCCGCCTCAGCCTTAATTCGTTATGTTAAATACAAATGTTTACAAAAATTTTCATGTTTAATCTTGCCTAAACTTTTGGTTAAACCATCAGCTACACTATTGGCTGTAGAAATATGTTTAATATCGATTTCTTTTAATTTATGTTTATCTTTTATGAAATGAAATCTTATGTCTATATGTTTACTACGTTTCTTCGTTACATCGTTTGTAGCAAGAAATGCAGCTCCTTGGTTATCGTAAAGAAGAATTGTAGGCCTCTGGACATATTCCTTAAAACCAAGTTCATTTAAAATACTTCGAAGAAACATCAGCTCCTTAGTGCCTTGACACATGGCTATATACTCCGCCTCCATCGAACTTATGGCGACAACATTTTGCTTCTTCGCTTCCCATTGTACTGGCCCGCCACCAAAGAAGACTATAAAGCCAGTAACCGATTTTCGGTCCGTTACATCAGAAGCCCAGTCTGAATCTGTGTAACATAAAAAAGAATTATTTCGCACAAAGAGTAAACTTACGTCGTTCTTATATTTCAAGTAACGAAAAACATGTTTTGCAGCAACTAAATGTTCCCTATGTGGATGACTGCAAAATTGTGACAATCTGGAAACTGCATACGCTATATCTGGTCGTGATATTGTAGATAAATAAATTAGTCCACCAATTAAGGACTGGTACCTCTTTGTATCTTCGCCTGCACAATTGGGTCTAGTACATTTTTGTAATACACAGCCGCTAGCCAATGGATTAGGGGAAGTGTTACAATCTGTCGTACCCCAGTCATCGAGTAACTTCTTAATGTATGACCTCTGGTGAATTCTGATTTCACCACGTTCGCCTTCTCTCTCGATCTGCATTCCAAGGTAGTGCTGTATGGGACCTCTATCCACACCATTTACATTTTCGCTTAGTTTGTTTACAATTCGATGTATTGACTCTCTTGAACTGCACGCACCAATAAGGTCATCGACATACACGCCTACTATGTTGATTTCGTTTTGTGTTCTTTTGTAAAACACGCAGCAGTCCAACTTGCATCTTTGAAATCCAATTCGTAACAAAATTTCGGTAATCTTCTCCGACCAATCTCTTCCAGCTTGCTTTAGCCCATAAACAGATTTCTTTAAACGACAAACGCTATTTGGCGTTTCTGGATTTTCAAATAATAGTGGTTGGCGCATATAAACTTCTTCTTTTAATTCACCGTTTAAATAAGCAGCTGTAATATCAGTGTGGTTTACTAAGAGTGAATATTGAACAGACAACGCCAAGATTAACCTTATGGTTAAGTGACGAACAACTGGCGAGTATGTATCAAAATATTCAATTTGTACCTTCTGTGAACAACCTTGAGCTACGAGCCGTGCTTTGTATTTTTCCACGCTTCCATCAGCTCTTTTCTTTGTAGTGTAAACCCATTTACAACCTATTATGTTTTTGTTTTCAGGAACATCTACGAGCTCCCATGTGTGGTTGTATAAAAGCGATTGATATTCTTGCTCCACAGCTTTTTTCCATTGCTCAGCATATTCATGCAGCAAAGCTGCTTCTTTTACATTGATTGGATCACTCGACACACAAGTGACAGCATGGAGAACATTTCTCTCACGCGCAACAGCAAACCTCTTTTTCGGTCTACCAACACGACCGGTTCTAATAATTTTTGGTCTACCTCGTTTTACACGACCATCCGCATTAACAACTATACAATCATCTTCGAAACTGTTATTATCAGAAATATTATCAGAAATATTTTCGTTCTCAGCAACTGCATTAGCAGCAACAACATCTTCGGCATCATTAAAGGTAGCAATATCATTCACAGCTTTTTAAATTCGCTTTCATTTGTGTATGAACGATTAACATTAGTGACATTGTGTTCATTACAAATTGACTCTTCGAAAAATATAACATCTCTGGATATAGTAATAGATTTATTTTCGCTGTTGTATAGACGATAGCCTTTAACACCTTCTGCATAACCAACAAATTTAAGCATTTTGCCTTTTGGAGCAAACTTTGATCGACCGCCTCTCTTTTTAGTGCGACAGCACTGCAACCAAATATCTTCATATGATTAACACTAGGCTTGCGACCGAACCAGCTTTGGTATGGAACAGAACCTCTTAAAATTTTTGATGGTGATCTGTTTCGTACATATATAGCCGTATTTACCGCCTCGGACCATAACGAGTGTGGTAATTTAGACTGCTCTAACATACAGCGTGACATTTCAACGACTGTACGATTAAACCTTTCGGCTATTCCGTTTTGTTGTGGCGTAAATGGTGTTGTAGTTTGATGTATGATGCCCTTTTCATTCAGGTATCGCCTAAACGTCTCATTAACAAATTCACGGCCGTTGTCACTTCTAAGTATTTTAACTTTATAACCTGTTTGATTCTCGGCCTTTACAACAAAATCTTTGAACGCACTCAGAGCATCTGACTTATTTTTCAAGAAACTAACGTGAACATATCTTGAATAATCATCTATGAAACTTATGAAATACATGGAGCCACTCTCCGATTTTATTCTCATTGGACCGCACAAGTCATTGTGAACAATTTCCAATAGGTTTTTGCTATAAATTTCTTTGTAGTTCGTAAAAGACTTTTTATTAATTTTGCACAATGCTCAAATCTGACAACTAATATATTCGGGCTTATTTAGTTTCTCACAACCTTTAATCATTCCTTTATTAAACAACCTTGTCGCACTATCGAAATTCATATGACCAAATCTTTGATGCCATAGTTGTAATTTATTGTTTGAATTTTCGCGTACTTGCATCAGTTTATTAGTTTTCCTAATTGTGACTTTTGCTGTATAAATATTACCATGCAGGAATGCTTCAAAAACTAATTTATTTTGCTTGCTTATAATCGTAGCTCTTCTACCTCGAAATTCTACTTTATTTCCACTCTCTGTAATTTAGTTGTGGAACATAGAACACATCTATTAACGTAATTTCAGTATATTCTGATTTCAATATTACATTACCAATAGCATGAACTTTTATCATCTCGCCCGTTGCGAGCATTACTTCTTCGTCACAAACTCTCAAATTCACGAAGTAAAATTTTTCACAGCACATATGGCTCGATGCACCGCTATCCAATATAAAATCGTCTCTCTGCTCAAACTGTAAATTTAAACTTAAAATCACGCCATTAACTTTTTTCTTATTTTTGTTTTTGCATTGCGCACTTATATGACCGCGTGTTCCACACATCTCACATTTCTAGGTTTAACATAACCTCTAACACTTTTGTTGGGCCTATCTTTTGCTGAATTCACTGCCATTACACGCTCTGATTCAAAATTATCTGAATGCTTATCTTGATAGTTAACTGACCGCCGCTGCTCCTCTTCTAGCAACTTACGTTTTAAGCCATCCAACAATGGTAACTCGTCTCGAGTCTCGATAGCTACGACGAAGTTGTCCATTTCTTCAGGCAATTAGCATAAAAGCATGATAGATAATCATCTGGTATCGTGATATCTAACTCGCGAAGATTATCAACGATGGAGCAAAATTGGTTTATCTGCTGCCCAAATTTTTCACTCTGGCGAAATTGAAACCGCACAAGCTTTTTGAAAAGACATACCTTTTTAGCAGGACCACTTGCACTGTATACGTTGTGAAGTTTCTCCCACGCTGATTTGGAAGTCGAACAATTTTTTATATGAAGCAGCTCCGTTGTTTTAATATTCAATGCAATTAAGGCCAATGCCTTACTATCAGCTTTCATAAATGCGACCTTTTTGGGACCTGGAGCTTCCGGACACGTGGCGACCACTGTGTACCAGCAATCCGCCGTGATCAAAAGACTCTTCATCAGGACACACCATGATGAGAAATTTTCGCCGTCCAATTTGTCGATGCTAATATTCATTTTAATTACTTTACACACTTAACGATGGGACTGGGCCCGTAACCCTTGTTAGATATTGTTGGAAAAAAGGAACACGATGTCAACGCTATGACAATTCAAGTTTTATTAACAACTATAAAGGACTTAAAGAATGATAAATGACAATGTGAAAGGACACAATGAATATGAATTAGGGTTGCATTTAAGAATGACTAACATATGTATATCATGTATTGTATTTCTTGTATAATAATTTTTTTTCTTTTTGTTGTTTAAATAGTTATTAATTTAATATTATTTGTTGTTGGGAATTGTTTATGGTTATTTACTTCTAGGTCGTCTAATTTGCCACTAATTTTTACGCAGTCATCATGGTCGTGTGTTTGTGCTAATTATTTCTAAAATGTTCCTAATTCATTTATTCCCCTTTTTTGCCTATCATGATTTTGTTTTAATTGTTCTATTGTAATAAGGTTTCAATCACGAAATTTTCAGATTCCGTTTCTTGTGTTCTTGTTTCCCCTGTTATTGTACTCTCAAAATAAAAAAGATTAGTAATGTGTAATAAATCCCCATATTCCTCATAAATGGAAACATCCCCATCCCTAGGAACGGGCATCGTTTTATGTTAAAAGTCACAAAAATTCATGAATAAAAAAAACTGTATTACTTAACATAATATTCATGTAAGAATCATTTGAACATTTTTTTCTTTCAAAATACATAATAAAATCACACAGTTACTGGCAAGGTACAGTGGTTTTTGTTTACATACATACATATATACGATTTATAGTGATAGTTGTAATTGAATAAGAGAATGTTGAATCATAATTTGAGATGAGTGCATAATAGCTAACAAATGTTCCTGAAACATTGCACAGAACAATGAAAAATTTAAAAGGAACGATCAAATCTGTGTTTTCTTAAGTGTAGTATCTGGGCTTTAGTCGTCGATATGATTAGATGTAGGGCGTGAGACGCGCAATTTTTTCTGCTCTATTCTGCATTCTTATTCACTATAACAAGAAGCATATATAGTACACTAGCCAGAAAAAGTCTCCGCTCATGATAAACAAATGCTTTTGAAACTTAATAAAATCCAAACAGCTCTTTTAAATTATTATTTTTTGTATGTATTTAAACATTGACATTAAAAGATGACAGAAACATTTTTTAATGAGTATTTCGTTTGTTAGAAAATAAAATAAGACACAATTCTAAAGATAAGTATCAGAAAAAGTCTTCGCTCATATAATATAAAGTTTTTAAATCAATACAAATAAAAGTAATTAGTAACTGGTAGGATAACCCCGTCGTTTTAGAACTTCAGCCAGCCTTTTGGGCATCGAATGCACAAGATTCGTTGTATCTTCCGCGGATATTTTGGACCATTCTTCCACGATGACATTTTTCAGCATCTCCTTGCTGCTGATGGTATGAGTGCGGATTCTGCGTTCCAATAGAGCCCAGAAATGCTATATGGGGTTGAGGTCAGGTGATTGTGGAGGTGTATGTAACAACTTTGGAGCATTATAAAGGAGCCAAAAGCGCACAATGTCAGCAGTTTGCTTTGGGTCGTTGTCCTGCTGAGAGTAAAATACCCCAGGTAACCCCAATTTCACAGCACTTTCTTTAGTTTTTTGTTTCAAGATATTTAAGTTTGCAATCAATGAATTCTATTTTCCCTACTCAACTTGTATATCGGCAAAACTCCTCCGCCACCGTGTTTCACCAGGTTTTCTCCATACCAATTGCCTTTCTTTTATTCCGAAAATGCAATATTTTGTTTCATCAGACCACAAAACTAATTCTAAAATTGATAGAAGCTTATTTATATGTTCGTTGACGTACGCTAAACGCTTCATACGATTTTCTAAGGATACAAACGGCTTTTTACGTGCTACTCTAGCTTTAAAACCCGCTTTTTTCAAATTTTTTCTAGATGTATCACTAAAATTTGTTTTTGAAATCGTTCTTTAACATCTTCCGCTATCTGCGCAGACGCAAGGCAGGGATTTCTTTTAACCAAAGATATAACTCTCCTTGTTTCCCGGTCTGTTAATATTTTTGGGCGAGCGGAACGCGGTTTTGAAGTAATGATTCCAGTGGATCTGCTTTTTCTTAAAGCCTAACAGTAAGTTATAAAATCTTAAATCTATTTAAAAACTAGACAGAATCAAGCAAGTGATTGAGCAGTTTTGGTGAAACGTCGCTCTTTAATACGCAGGCATATCTCTTCTTTTCAGTCGAGTTTGATCGCGGGAATGTATCAAAGGGTTAGCCAAAGGGTATGGGTGATTTAAGAGTTTAGTTATATATTTGATTCTGTTATCTTCTACAACTTTCCTTACCAAAGGAATATCAAGGTCTTCGTGGATATTTTCGTTCCGCATGTACCATGGCGAACATGTGATTATTCTAAGCATTTTTGATTGGAACCTTTGTAATATATCAATATTAGTTGCACAGGTCGTACCCCACAGTTGAATGCCATACACCCAAATAGGCTTTATGACCGCATAATATAAGAGCACTTTGTTGTCTAGGCTAAGTTTACAGTTTTTATTTAAAAGCCAATTTAAATTTGCAGCTCTTATCTTCATACATGTTATTTTACTAGAGATATGTTTTCTCCACGTGAGTCTTCTATCTAGGTGAATACCAAGATATGTTACTTCGTTCGCTTGGGGTACTAAAATATTGTTTATTTTTACTGCAGGGCACATTTTTGGTCTAAGCGTAACATGCTTAAATTTCTGTTCATTCACATTTATACGCCAGTTCGCTAGCCATTCTTCGACAGAACTTAAATGCTTCGTTAATATTCTTGAAGTTAAAATGTGGCATTTGTTACGGCTCACTATAGCTGTGTCGTCTGCGAAAGTTGCAGTTAGTATATTATTAGCTGTTGGAAGATCTGCTGTTTATATTATGTATAGTGTTGGGCCTAAAACACTGCCCTGGGGTACACCAGCCCTTATCTATCGTTCATCAGATATGAAATCTCCCACTTTTGCCATCAAATTTCTATTTTTTAAATAATACTCCAAGGTTTTATACAACGCCAAAGGTAGAATTTTTTTAATCTTGTATAAAAGACCTTCGTGCCACACCTTATCAAACGCCTGAGCTACATCTAGAAATATGGCTGAACAGTACTACTTGTGCTCAAATGCTTTCCTTATCTCGTTAGTAATTCTATTTACTTGTTCTATAGTGCCATGTTTCGCACGAAATCCGAATTGATGCATTGGTATTGTATTATTTTCATGGAGGAAAGGAGACATCTTTGATAGTAATACTTTTGAAAGACAGGGTAGAAGACTGATTGACCTGTATGAAGACGGCTGCGTTAAGTCTTTCCCAAGTTTATCTATCAAGATAATCTGCGACTTTTTCCATGAAATTGGATAGTATCCGAAACTAAGAATTGCATTAAAGAGCAAAGGGAGCACCTCTACAGTAATAATTGGTAACTCAATTAGCATTTTTGGGGAAATATTATCATGTCCCGGCGACTTTTTTGGATTAAGTTCTTTAATGATACCAATAATTTCAGAAGGTGAAGTCTTAACAGACTCGAGCGACTCTTTAGCTGTGTTAAGTAAGATGGACAGCTTAAATTTGTTCTATGGAAAATTGGGTTGAAATACCTTTTCTATGTGATTTGCAAAGCAATTAGCCTTTTCCTCGTCACTTCGAGCCCAATTTCCACCCAGGACTCGTACAGGCATGTTGGAGTCAGTTGGTGGCTTCATAGACTTTTGGGCTTTCCAAAGGGAATTTTGCTTGTTTGAATTCGGGCACAGCTTCTTTATATACATTTCGGTGTTCAATTCTTCCTCACGTTTAAGCGCTTTTTTTAATTTACGTACAGCAGATTTTAATTGAAGCTGAGTAGAAGGGGAACGATTTGTCTGCCATTCACGTCTTGCACGCTTTTTTTCATTTACAAGCATTTCTATTTCTCTGTTAGAGATTTTTCTGTAACCAAACGGCTTATAGCTTTTGTTTGGTGTTGCTAGGACAGCGGCGCTGGTTATTATATCTGTTGCAGAGTACCACTGATAATAAAACGCAGTGTTTATAGTTTGAAGGTTTAATAAGAACTGAACTGAATTAAATGTACAATGTAATAAGTTAGTTACGGTTACAGCTAGGAATCTATGATACAGATAATGTCATTTAGAAGGTTGCCATATTAATAATATTAAGATTACAACTTCAACACTTCTTCTTAAGCTTATATATTTACTTTTTAACAAAACTTTAATTTAATCCAAGCATTTTTACAAAATTACAGTGCTTTTGCCTAGACAAAGACTTTGTTAAGATATCGGCAACATTATTATCTGTGGATACATATTTCAAATTGATTTCATTATTTTCAACTTTTTCACGAATGAAATGATACTTAATATCTATGTGTTTTGTACGCTTGTGGTGAATTGGATTGCGAGCGATATGTTGTGCGCTTATGTTGTCACCATATAGCGTTATTGGTGTTGAGCTTGACCATCCTATCTCACTTAATAGTCTGCTAAGGTATATTGCCTCTTTTGCTGCCATTGCTAAGGCTACATATTCAGCCTCAGTGCTGCTTAAAGCTGTGATGTTCTGCTTCGTTGAGGACCACGAAAAAGAACCACCTCCTAAATATCCCAATCAGCGTCGGCGAACCCCTTTACGTCTTGACCAGTCTTGCAATATTCAATGGACATGTCGATGGTGGCCTATAAATAACGTAGTATATGTTTAGCTGCTGTCTCGTGTTCAATGGGCGGATCTGTATTGTGCCTGGAAAGTTTGCTTACTGCATGCAAAATATCTGGCCGACTCAAGACCGCTAAATACATGAGAGAACAGATTAGTGATTGATATTCAGTAGAATTTACCTTCACACAATTTTTGTCTGTGCATCCAACTTGGAACCCAGGATCAAGTAGTGTTGCTACTGCCCTGCAATTTTGCATACCAAATGAATCGAGAACTGCTCGGATGTACTTCTTCTGGTGCAAAGAAATCGCACCTTTTTCACCTTTTCATTGTATTTCCAACCCTAGGAAATAACTTACAGTACCGTAGTCGTGCATCTGGAACTTTGCTGCTATCTTCTTCTTAATTTCTGCTATTTCATTTTCGCTGGGGCATATGATGATCAAATCATCAACGTAGACTGCTATATAACTATATCGCTGATTGTTGTTGTTCACGTACAAACATGGCTCATGTCTACACCTTTTGAACCCGATGCTGGTTAAAACTGCGTCTAACGTGCTATTCCAAACACGGCCGGATTGTTTCAATCCATAAATTGCTTTCTGTAGCTTTAACACCTTTTCTGGATACTTCTTGCTTATAAAGCCCTCTGGTTGTTTCATGAAAATATTTTCTTCAAGTTTGTTGTTCAAATACGCGTTCGATATGTCAATATGATGCATGTACAGCTGTTTTTCTGCAGCTATCGCAAAAAGCATGCGTATCGTCTCGTAACGTATAACTGGAGAGAATGTCTCCCAGTAGTTGACACCTAATTGTTGCCCACAACCTTTTGCAACTAATCTTGATTTAAACTTATCGATATTTCCGCTGGCGTCTCGCTTGATTCGATAAACCCATTTTGAACCAATAGCTTTTTGTCCCTTCGGTAAATCAACTAACAACCATGTATTATTGGCTATAAGAGCATCATATTCCAACTGCATGGATTTTCGCCATTCAACTGCGTGTTGACCACTCAATGCTTCCGTTGGACTTTGAGGCGTTTCATCATCTTCTGTGGAGTTTACATTTAAAAGTTGAAACTGCTTCTTTGGCCTGCCTGGTTGACCTGTTCGAATATGTTTTGGTCTACCACGCCCACGTTTTGGTAACTCATCTTGTTCTGAAAAACGACTCCGACGATGAGGAGGACGAGTTTGCCACAGCAAGTGATTCTGAACTTGGTGCACTCTGCTCTGCTTCAGAATCACTTGCTGTGGCAAACTCGTCCTCCTCATCGTCGAAGTCTTTTTTCATTTCACGCTCGCCTACATTTTCAGTTGCTGACTGCTCATTTTCTGGAGACTTAAGGCGAATGATGTTTGTCGCGAAGTCACCATTGCATTGTAATGAACTAATTTCTGAAGTGATGCTCGTATTAAACTCGCCTTCAATGAATTTAACGTCGCGCCTTTCTACTATAATACGCCGCTGTTGATCATTTTATATGCTTTTGCTGTATTGGAGTAACCAACAAAAATGTACTCCTTGCCTTTCGCATCGAATTTGCCTTTGTTTGTTTCATCTAGTGCAAATGCACGTGACCCGAAAATACGTAGATGCTTTACTGATGGTTTACGCTGCTTCCACACCTCAAATGGAGAACGAGTATTCAATGCCTTCGTTGGGCACCTATTTCGTAAATACACTGCGGTTTGTACCGCTTCAGCCCACAAAAATTTACCACGATTTGCGTGAATTAATAAACTTTTGGCCATTTCGACTATGGTTCGGTTGGCTGGCTCCGCAACACCATTTTGCTGGGGTGTATACGGGACAGTCAACTCCCTCTTTATACCACAACTTTTCAAAAAATTATCAAATACACTGTACTTCACTTCACTATATTCTTTACCATTATCACTTCGTTTGGCTTTTATCTTACAGTCCATTTGGCATTCAACAAAGCTTTTAAAATTTCTAAATTTTTCAAAAACTTCACTTTTGGCTTTCATAAAGTATACAAATGTCTTTTTAGAAAAATCGTCTATAAATGTAACAAAAAATCGATTACCACCTAGCGATTTAGCATTCATAGGCCCACACACACCTGTATGCACAAGTTCAAGTACTTTCTTCGTTGAACGCTCAGTCTTTGTACAAATGGTAATGCACAACCTTTCGCTTTATTGCACGTATCGCAATTCACTTGTTTGTTTTGGTATACCCTTTAATTTCATACCATGAACTAATTCTTTTTCACTGAGTTCACGTAAATTTTTAAAATTCAAGTGTCCGTATCTGTTGTGCCACATTGTAACTTGCGAGTTAGTTAACATATTTACAACACCAACAATTCTTTTTTCAATATATAAATATAAGTTATTTATTCGTTTTGCTTTTAACACTAATTGTTTTTCTTTATTTCTCACTAAAGCCGTTTCTTTTTCGAACATAGTGTAATTTCCGAACTGCGCTGCTTAACTCACTGACAAAAAATTCATGCGTAGCGCTGGTACATATAAAACGTTTTCTAATTCTATTTTGCATTTTTCACTTTGCAATAATACAGTACCTATACCGTATGATTCAACATATTGATCAGCTGCTAACATTATTTTTGCTTCTTTCTTAGTAAATGAAATAAACAAACTTTTATTACAGCGCATTTCCCCTTAAATTTGAATTTCTTTTGCTTCTTCACTTCCTTCGTTGCATCGCTTTGCCAATCATGTGTTCTAACGCTGCTTAGTTGCTTTTGCGCTGCATATGTGCTTTTGTTTGCGCATGCATACACTGCTTGTATGTCCTCTCTTTCATTTCGTTCTTGCCTACGCGTACCTTCTTCAAGAATTTTAGCTTTGACTGTGTCAAAAGTTGGAAATTCGTCGCGAGTCTAATTTGCTACAACAAAAGTTTCCCACGAGCTAGGAAGACTTGACAACAACATTATGACTTTCAAATCAACCGCTATTTGTATGTTCAATTCCGCTAGTTTGTCGACCGCTTCGACAAACAACTGTACATACAAATTTTGATATAACTGCACTTTTCTTATTGGACCAACTGGCATATGAATTTGCTTCAATTTTTGCCATGATTCTGATGCCGTTTTTCATGATTTTATATGCAATAATTGCGTCGGTTTCACATTAAGAAACAAGTATGCCAACGCCTTTTGGTCTGCTGTGTTCCATTTTTAGACATCTTGAGGCGTTGCCTCCTCTGGTTTTTTATCATTAATAACGTACCACAAATCTGTGGTAATTAGCACACTGCGCACAGAAACCGACCAAACGTCGTAATTATCTTCTGCAAGTTTTTCGATTTGTAGAGACAAACTCATTTTAAAAACTCAACTTAAAAACCGCGCACATACGAAATTGAAAATTCACTTCAGTTTAGCGTTCTGACCTGGGCCCATAACCATTGTTGCAGAGTACCACTGATAATAAAACGCAGTGTTTATAATTTGAAGGTTTAATAAGAACTGAACTGAATTCAATGTACAAAGTAATAAGTAATTTACGGTTACAGTTAGGAATCTATGATACAGATAATGTAATTTAGAAGGTTGCCATATTAAGATTACGACTTACACAATATCATTGACTGCTCTTATGCTTTCGTCAATATCTCTTCCTGTATTTATTTTGTACTCAATATTAATATGGCTACTGACGTATTTTTTATATTTTAGCCAATTCGTTTTATAAGAAGTTAGACCCACTTTTGGATTAACGAATATGGGTTGTTCACACAACTTTATTAGTACAGGAGAGTGATCAGAAGATAGATCAGTACATGTGTCAGCTGTTATGTGCAATTATATATATTTTTATATTTTTGATTACGGCAAAATCAATTAAATCTGGTATTTTCTTACGATCACTAGGCCAATATGTCGGCTTACCAGGAGATATTACTTCAAGGTTATTGTGTTTATTTATAACAGTTTGATACAGCTGTCGTCATTTCGGATTAATAAGACGTGAGCCCCAGTACGTGTGTTTTGCGTTATAATCTCCACCTGCCAGAAATCTTTGACCTAGTGTTCCAAAAAAGTCTTTAAATTCGATTTCTGTAATTTTAAAATGAGGTATACAGTATATAGCTGTAAGGTTTAAGTCACGACCCCCATTTTTTAGTGATATTGTTGTAGCTTGTGGCTGTGGTGTAGCATGAGATTCCAGAGTACAGTGGTTTAAAAGATTTCTAATCAACACTGCCGTGCCACCATGCGCTTTTCCATCCGGATGATTTGTAACATATAGTCTAAATCCCGGTATATTGAAATTATTTTTATTTGTTAAACGAGTTTCTGAAATAAGCATTACATCTATATTCTTTTCAGACAGAAATCTGATAATCTCTAATTTATGTTGGTTAACACCGTTAGCATTCCATATACAGATATTTAGTAAGCTCATTTTTTACTTAATAAATGTTGCAGCATTTGATTTTGTGATTTTATTAAATCTTGGATCATGTTTTGCGTGGTAGACATAAATTGTGTCATAGACTGTGTATGATTTATAATCATAGTTTCAATACCTTCATTTGGAGGATTTTGTAGCAGTTGCATTTGCACAGTGTTGTCTTTTACTACATTTGCATAGCTTCCTTGCATATTATTATTGTTAGAAGCAATAGGATTTGATATTTTTTCTGTGGTTGCTATAATTTCATTACAGGGTGTTTGTAACATTTGATTACGACGTGCTTGAATGCCCTGTGACAACTTCGATTTCAAATCTTTATATACGGGGCAACCTCTGTAGTTAGCAGTGTGATTTCCTCTACAATTGCTGCATTTTTTATTTATTTCTTCTTTCTTTATGGTGCATTTAGAAAGGGGATGTAAATCACCACATACCACACAAACACTGCGTAGAGTGCAATATGATTTGGTATGCCCATATTCTTGGCAGTTAGTACATTGTACCGGACCGTTTCTTTTATGTTGTTCTTAAACAGTTACTCTACGATGCAGCAAATATTTCATATTATATATTGGATGGGTCTCATTTTTTAAGTTGATTCGAATTCGGCAACAATTCAATTTTAAATATTGGCTGTGGTACTTTGTTTCTATTAAATATATTTACAACTGTTTTAATTCCAAAACCGCATTCTTCCAATGCTTCTTTGACTTCACTAGAGTCTACGGCGGACTCTATACCCTTGATTACGACAACTACGCCCTTAGAGCTCTTCAGTTGATATTAATAATTCTTGTTTTTATTTTACAAAAATTTGATTATATCCATAAAACTTTTTTCAGTGTAAGACTGAATTTTTTTTTCATCTACATATATCAAAGGCACTATATGAAAGTTGTTAGTACCTACAATTTTGCTTAATTCAGCAACGAGAGCACTGCTACGCTCGCGCAAATATATTGAGGGTGGTTTGGAATTAACGACTGTTTTGGTACCCTTCGCATCATCGTCTGAACCATTGCTTAGTATTGCAAATCTGTTGCCATTTAGAATTTCAGGCTTTTTACCGTTTGGCGTGCCTGGTTGAAATTTTTTGGTATTGACCGCTGATTTAACCGGACTTAGTTTCCTTTTTACGTTAATATAGCGATCGATACCAGTCTGAACAGACGGCTCTTTTTTGCTTGGTACATTCTCACCTTGCATTTTGTTTTCCTTCACTGTCCGGGTGCTTGCTGGTACCTGCATACTGGTTACTGTCAGCGCATTTGTTGTTGCCCGTTTGCTGTTCTCTGCTGCTTCTGCTGACTGCGCTAGCTTACTTGCTCTTTCAGCTGATCGCTGCTATGATGAGTCATCGCCGTTAATTTTGCTTTGCCAGGAGTAGCTGTTGTTGGTTCGATAAAGCTAAAGCAGGCGTTTAAAGAATGCCTACGGCGCTGTTGGTGAGGCTGGGTAGCACTAATTTTTGATTGTTTGTTTTTCTTTTTTTGTTTTTACTTTTTGTTTCGTGCACAATTTGTTTACGTTTAATTGTGACAACTTGTGTGCACTGTTTGCTATTTGTATATTTTTTATTTAATCAATTTTTTGTTTTTTAGTTTTTTTTGTTTGCGTTTTAATCACAGAATTCACGGAGCGAATTAAAAACACGTCCGTACACCTTGAACGCTGTAATGAACTGTGATAACGTACAGCTCTACCAACTATTACTCCAATTTTGCGAAAAGTTTTACCCCTTTATAATTTTTCTTTCATTCACTCCAATTTCTTTTCGTTTTTCTTTCATTGTTACTAAAATAAATTATTTTAAAACAAACCTGTTGCAAGACCACAAAATTTTACTTACAGCTTACGAATTTTTAATTCAGTAAATAAATAATCAATAAAACTGCGCCCTATTACAGTACCTCGTTAAAATAAACTAAGAAAATTCATATGAGCGGAGACTTTCTGCTGGTTTCGCTCAAGCCTAACGGAAAATATGCCGGTATCTTAGTTTCTATGCAAACAATTTTAACAATATTTTGCATACGTGTTGCTTAAGCTATGGCTAACTGTTGTTCTCAGAATGTTTGCTTTAATAAAATTTTAATAATGTTATTTGCGAAAAATGAAAATTAAAAAACCATGAGCGAAGACTTTTTGTATGTACGAGTATATGATAACGATATACGATGCAGCAGCAGAGATTGTGAAGATGTTGTTACATGATACATATTTATGTATGTACTGTTCGTCGCCGCATCTTTTCGTAGAGTTTTCGAGCAGTACCCTGTCGGCTAGCTTGTCAAGCTCTGCATACCCACGCATTTCGGCTTCTCTCTTTTTCTGTCAGCAAATGCGTCTCACTTCCCTCTTAAACTCTCGGTATCTATTCCATCCCGCACGTCTTGGGGTCGATCAGAACGTTGAGAGGTATTCTGCTTTCTCTTCGCTGCGACACAGCACCCCTCGTCGTACCAGCAGATCTTTTGCTTTTTCCAAAAACCAATGGTTTCGTTTGCAGCTGTACGTAAATAGCTTGAAATGCCGTACCATAGTTCCCGTATACTAGGGTTACCATATTCCCTGATTTTTTAGGGAATTCCCTGATTTTCGTGAAAAATGCATTGATTCCCTGGTTTCCTCCTGAGTCGGCGATTTTTTTTAATTATTATTTGTTTTTGAGTGAGTGCGTGAAAAATAGTGAACATCCAGCGATTTAGTCTATTCGGGCGTTTTGAATTTCCGCGCCATACGTAGGATGCATCTACATGAATCATATCATTCATGGTTGAGTTTTCGAACCCACACCACATGATAGATACATGTACAAACGTCGCGTGGAAATGTGACTGCATCATATGTCACACACATATTTCGACTCGAATTTGCGGAATTTACTTATACAACATAATTTACTAATCACCGCTGTGTTCACAACTATTATATTTCATAAATTGAATCCGAATCTGGAATGGGAAAGTGTTTATGCCTAATAGCTGATACGATCATTCTTATGAGAGCGCAATGTTAAGATTAGCCAACACCGCAAAACGTATAGAATGAGCGAAAAGTGTTTTCATGGTTTATCGATAATCGTAACAGCAGCTCTCATAGGTGCGCTCCAAGCGCTCATTAAAGGCATCTTTAATCACATTATCCTTCGCTTCCATCGGTTCGTGGGCGCAAATCAGCGGTATGTTAAAGAACCTCGCTTTGATGCGGACTGTGGCTGGACGCTCATCCACGGGAGTCAGTGATAGTTCTCGACGACGGAGTCTTAAATGCCACAAGAACCTACTCGCCTCAGTCCTTGTCCCGTCCATCGCATATCATGGACGGCGGTGGTGTCAGCCTTTAGCTGCTGTAAAAGAAACGTTTCTGGCCTATCCCAAGAGAATGGTGCTCAGAGAAGTTTCCTCACTTGCGTGAACTTTTACACTTGACTTCATCCTCCTACGCACCACAAAACAAATCAGAAAATATTACACAGGTCCACAAAAAAAAGTCGATGAAAAGTTCCTTTGACCAAACATGGTGTATTATATGTATTTTGGGCCGCTGAAACCGAATCTGAAGTCAGTTTTGCTCCATAACGTAATGATTTTTTCCTAACTTCAAAATACATGTCGGATTTTACTTGACAGAAAAAAACTTAAAAATATTAACAGATTTAGCTTAATTTTGGGATAGAGGGGTTTATAGGGGTCCCTGATTACGAAATCAAAAACAAATTTTCAAAATACAAAACGGCGGATCCAATACGGCCGTCAAACTTTTCAAAAAATTCTTGAATTTTCTAAAAATTCTTCAATTTTTAAGAAATTCTTAAATTTTTATAAAATTTTGTATCAAGGGATTTTTGAGGTCACTGATTGTGAAATTAAAGGTAAATTTTCATAATACAAAATGGCGGTAAAAAATTTTTGAATTTTCATAAAACTTTGAACAGAGGGGTTTTTAGGTCGCTGATCGGCCATATTGGATCCGCCATTTTGTATTTTGAAAATTTGTCTTCGATTTCGTAATCAGGGACCCCTCAAAATCCCTCTATCCCAAAATTAAGCTAAATCCGTTAATATTTTTAAATTTTTTTTGTCAAGTAAAATCCGACATGTATAAAAAAAAATCCTGACGTGATGGAGAAAAAAGAGACTTCAGATTCGGTTTCAGCGACCCAAAATACATATAATACACCAATGGAACCTTTCATCGATTTTTTTTTGTGGACCTGTGTTATTCATCAGAAATTGATAAATTGATTAACATACTGTATCATAACTGTGTGTGTCTGTCAATATCAAATTAAAACCATATAACTAGCCAGTTTTTCAGGAGAACTCTGTTTTGAAAATAAGCAATTTCATGTGTTAATAATCGAAAATAATAATAAAAGTTCATTCGTACAAAGAATTATTTTCATTATTACGGATTCCTTATGTTTGCCCTTTTAATTTTCGATTGAGGCTGTACGAAGAAGCCTGCCGGGTCAGTCGTAAACTGTGGTTTGATTACCGTTTATTCTCAATGCGCACGTGTTTGAAAGCTGTGATCTTTATTTACCGTTGGTGCCAGTGAGTGAGTGGTGCTATGTAAGCGAGAAATTGTATAAATTTGATTACTTACAATTCAAAAATAAAAATTGGCACAATTGGTCCCACCACCAAATACTTTGCGTTCTTTAGTTTTTTGGATTGGAAATGATTATTTTCTTATTCTTGGCCAACATTTAGAAATATGTGAAACAGCTGTTTTCAGAGGACTTCATTTGGCGCTACACATATTATACATGACAAGTTCATGCCCACTTTCGAGTAACTTTTTTTTTAAATATTCAAGTTTGCACTTAAATATTTGTATCAGAAATAATAAGTGGAATCTATAGGCAAAAATATACTGTTGTGCAGCTCGTATTATTGTCACTTGTTATTAAGTATTCTTCTTTTATACTCGTACATCTATCAGTTAACTCGATTACGGTTGAATGTACTCTTTCAACTTGTCCGTTTGTTAAATTATATCTTGGGTCATAGCAAAATATTTCAATTTTTAGGCGGTGCTTCATAGACTAAAATTGAGGGGTAGCAAAACTGGGTTCGTTGTAAAAAGTTAATAGTTTTACATCGGGAATGGTTTGCAAAAGCTCCAAAATTTTTTCATCAATGTTAGTTTTATCGACAATTGATTTCAGAACAAGGAATTTCGGGTATACGTCGACACAAATAATAAATTTAAATTTCTGAGCACAAAAAATATCTTCCTCTTCTTTTTACGGTATTGGAACTGTAGCTATTGGTATTCGTATTTGTTTTTTATTACAACTAATACATTTTTTTAATCAGTATCTTTAACTGTTCTTTGGGTTCAAGATTTTTTTTAATATAGTTAGTAAATTTGATAAAGTATCATATTAAATTAAATGACGAGTTTTTAAAAGTTTGTTAGTTGTTCATGAAACAATTGTGAGAACTTTCAGCAGAATGTGTCTCTAAGTCGGACGAATCGTCAGTTAAATTTTTTAATAGTTACCTTAATAGGGCATTTGCTGCTATGTTCATTTTTCCAGGCTTATAAAATACTAGCAGCCCGTCCCTACATCGCACGGGGTAGACAATTATTTATTTTTGGATAATTGGATATAAAACACTTTTTCTCACAAATATTTTTATTTGTATTAAAAAAAATCCCACAGTTATATTTGTATGTAGGTCTATTTATGTTCAATTTCTTTGATGGTTTAAGTGGCGGGCACTTAAATAAGTAATATTTACATAGGAAATTATATACATTTTTACTATGTTTTTTTAAGTAATTAGAATAAAAGCAGAGTCGAATAAATATATTCGATCTAAATTAAACCTTGACAACTTTTAACTAAAAATATTTCTACCTATACATCTAGGTATTTCAAAGAAATTTTTGTTCGTGTCGATAGAAACTTGCCTATCATTATTTAGTATTTTCCTTACAAAATTATTTATTTTTTGTTTGGTTTTGTTGTTTTTTGCTTTTTATTTTGGTTTTATATATTTTTTTATTTTATTTTTTTGTTTTTTATTTTTTTTTAAAAAAAGGGTTTGTCATTAAACATTTTCATTCCTATTATTACTTAATAATTTACATTTTTAGTATTTTTTATTTAACAGGTTTACTTTTACATTATTTACAGATATAATATTAAGGTAGATTTACGTTTTTTACTTTTATATTTGTTAGTTTTTATCTTAAAGCTTCACTGTAAACTACGTTGGCAGTGATATTTGTAGATGGCAACAAAATATATTGACTTTCAGGAGATCCCACTCGAGAAAGGGCAACATATAGTTGTCCATGAGAAAAGCAATCTTTTCTTAGGTCGATGCCAACCATCGAAAATGTTTGACCCTGGGCCTTATTTATTGTGAGGGCAAATGATGTTTTTAGAGGAAACTGTAACCTCTTAAAAGATATAGGCAAGTCCGTAGGAATCATGGGGATCCGCGGTATGTGGGCGAGCTGTCCGGACGCGGCCTCGGTGATTATAGTGGCTACTATGACGTTCTCCCGCAATTCCTTCACCAGAAGTCTCGTGCCATTGCATAGGTTCCTCAGCAGCATTACGGGAGTGCCTACCTTTAATTGTAGTTCATGGGACGGCAAGCCGGAAGGATTCAAGGAATTTAAAAATTCTTGTGGATAGTGCACTGTATCTTCGATGTTGCATACTGTGTCAATAGATTTGTAAGATTTAAATTCATCGGGTACTTTTTCCATAATAATTTTGTTAATCTCATTTACCGATTCATTTCGCGGGGACACTATCGCTCTCGAACAGAGCAAATTGAAATTTCTCTCCGTAAGATTTTGTATGTCCGGATAAATTGTGTCCACAAGAATTTCTAGACTCTGAACGATTTGACCCAATTCGTTATCCAACAATACCTGGGGACTGTTTGCTACCGGAGACGGTAATTTTCCGTCTCCAAGTTTTAGAAGTTTTTGTGAGAAATTATTATCGTCATTGTCACTTAAATGTGCTCTCATATTTGTGCACAAATTAAGAGTTTCAACTGATTGCCATAAAGTTGATGATTTAAGGCAAGCTCGAATAACGTCAGTTCGAGTACCTTTTGTTATAACTGGTAATGTTTGACGAAAGTCTCCAGCTAAAACAAACGTCACGCCCCCCATTATACGGTCTGAGCTTCGGATGTCCCTCAGCGTGCGCTCCACGTCTTCCACGTGAGTTATGGTTTTGCGAAAAATAAAAAAAATAAGCTTCGGCCTTTTTTATTCACGCAACCGTTTTTATTCGAGTGAATCTTAAGACTAAAACTAAATGACAATGCTAGTTAGTTTACTTAGTCCTAATCATAGGGCTAGCTGTACTAGCATTATTTGTTAGTGTGCTTAATTCTAATATTAAGACTAACTGTACGGACATTCTTTGTACATATGTATGCTTATAGTTGAGTTGGCGTTCACATAACAGGAATACGCTCACTCTCAACTTAACTTAGCTGAATTTGGAACGTATATATTATTATGCTAGTACGATATTAAGCGCTTACTATATTTATAATTACTACGTGTTTAGAGTATGGGAATGTAACTCCTCCACCCTTTGATTTGAGATTCTCCTGGATCTCATTACAAAAATATATAATTTTATTAAATTTTAATTAATTCAGTAGTTTTTTTTTATAAATGTATAATTTGTAAACATTTTTAATTTAAATATGATTTTAATAGCTTAGCGTATCTATGTACAGTGCTTAAACAAAAGAAACGTTGTTTTATATTAATATTAATACAAATTATGACAGGTAATTATTGTTTTATATTTTTACAATTTTATTTCCAACAATGGTAAGTATATATTTATTAAAATTGAGACGATCGATGGGAATATAGGTTAAATACATAAATTCGGAATTCAAGAAAGGTATATTTTTTTTTATCTTCATTTAAAAGTTATATATACATTCCACTGAAGTAGATAGGTTTTTGTTTTAAAATGGGTTAATTGTCGTTAGAGTTTCTGTTGTCATTTGCAAACTTAAAAGGGCGTTTAATGTTTGACGTATGTACATTTGCTAGATTTCTTTTTATAAATTTTGGTTCTTCTTTGTGTCTAACGCTTTTGTAATTTCGAATGAAACCTTCTCTTCTTGTTTCTAGGTAATTTTCCTTACTTGTATTATGTTTAGAAATGATCTTCAATTTTGCTTCTTCTAACCGATTTTTAATTACGCTATGATTAATTTTGTTGTTTTGAACATCTAAAGGTGTAGCTTTTATTGTAGTATGAAATGAATTGTTATAAAGTTTTACAGCTTTACACATTTGAATAGTAATTGGAACTTTTTCTTCTAAATTTAGGGTTCTGATACGTTCGGTAAGAGTATTATTTATTCTTTCTACATCTGAATTTCCCGTATGGCTATGGGGTTTAGTGGCATGAAATTCTATATTTTCTTTATTTAAAAATTCCCGGATTGGTTTTGAATTAAATTCATTATCGAAAACAAACTTTTTTATATGGCCTTTAATTGACAAAAATTCATTAATTTTATCTATGATCGTTTGACTATTTCTATCGGGTAAATGGAAAGAAATGACATGTTTTGAAAATTTATCGATAAATATTATAAATGACTGTTTGCTATTAACATAAGTATCTATATGAACAATTTCATTAACTGTATTTGGTGTTTCGGTAATTTGAAATTTAGCTTTGATCGGATTTCTATCATATTTTCCACCATTACATATGTCGCAATTATTTATTATTTCATGAATTCTAATTTTTAGATCTGGATGATATATTTTATGTTTCATTCCCTCGTAAGTTGGAATAATGCCTGAATGTCCTACTTCAATTTTATGGAAAAACGATATTTGCCTCTTTAGTTCGTATTCATCTTCGATGTCTTTGGCAAAGTTTGTACAATTTACAAAAGAAATATTTTGATTGTTTGCGAAAGTATTTAAAAGTATTTGTTCTACTTCATTATGTTCTTTTTCATTAAGTTCAAAATATATAGCAATCTTACCTTTTTTAAAATGTTTATTTACAATATTAATAACGTTGTGAGAGTTAATATCTCTTATATCAATAAAAATGCGTTTGTTTTTGAAAATATTTTCTACTTCTTTTTCTTTTGCTTCGACTAAAATTAGTTGCTGTTTAAAACGATTTACGACTGTATTGAGAATGTTAAAGTGATTATAAAGATTTTCTTCCTAAGAATGGCTAGTTTTGACTTCTATTGAAAGCATTGTTTGATCTTGTTGTTCACCAGCGTTTAAATCTTTTATTTGCAACATTTTGTTAAGGGTCATTCCCAAATTTTCGGAATTCACCATGTTTATTTCATCGCTGTTAATTCGGCTCAGAAAATCCGCTATTTTATTTTCTTTACCGGTTATATAATCGATTTTTGCATCGTACTCTCCTAATTGTACTAACCAACGTTGAAGTCTTGGATTTATATCCTTACCAGAATTTTTCTTCTGTAGCCATTTAAGTGGTTGGTGATCTGTTTTTAGATCGAATTCTCTTCCATATAAATAGGGTCTGTAGTATTTCACTGACCACACTATTGCTAATAGTTCCTTTTCGATGGTTGAGTAGTTTTTTTCGTGAGTATTTAATGTGCGTGAAGCATGAGAAATTGGGTGATCGTCTTGTGTGAGAACTGCGCTAATAGCAAAGTTGCTAGCGTCTGTAGTTAATTTAAATCTTTTTGTAAAAATTGGATACCTTAAAATGGGGGGATTTGTAATAATATTTTTTAAATTTTCGAAAGCGGTTATATAACTTAGGTTATTAACGTTAATCTTTGCATCTTTTTTCAGATATGTGAGCATAGGATAAGCTATTTTAGAATAGTCCTTTATAAATTTTCTATAGAAACCGGTAATGCCTAAAAAAGATTTTATTTGCTTTTGAGAAATTGATAACTTTAGTTTATGGATAACTTCAACTTTATTTGGATTTGGTTTTATTCCTTCAGGAGTGAGTATATGGCCTAGAAAGTCTGTTTCTTTCTTTAAAAAACTGCATTTTTCTAAACGTATTTTCAATTTGGCTTGTATTAGTTTTGTAAAAATTTTCCGCATATTATTTATATGTTCTGACAAAGAAGTACTAAAAATCAAAATATCGTCTAAGTATACAACGCATATCTTGTTTATAAAATCTCGAAGTACTGAGTTCATAAGACGTTGGAATGTCGATGGAGCATTTTTAAGACCGAATGGCATTCTTAAGAATTCGTAATGTCCTAATGGAGTAGAAAACGCTGTTTTCTTCCTATCATTTTCATCTACCAGTATTTGATGAAATCCTTTCGCGAGATCGATAGAGGAAAAATATTGTGCTCTTCCCAGTTTATCCATGATACCATCGATATTAGGTATCGGGAACTTATCGCTAATAGTAATTTCATTTAATCTCCTGTAATCGACGATGATACGCTATTTTTTATTTCCGTCTGCATCCGCTTTTTTGGGGACTATCCACAAAGGACTGTTGTAAGCAGAGTTGCTTTCTCTAATTATATTATGTTCTAACATTTCTTTTATTTGTTTTTGTATTTCTAATTCGTGAACTTGTGGATACCTATAAATTTTCGAATAAATGGGTCTATCGTTTGTTGTAATAATTTGATGTTTGATTTCATGCGTAAAAGAAAGTTTATCTCCTTCTTTGAAAAATAATTCGTTAAATTCTTGTAATAGATCTTTTATCGATTGGCTTTCTTCGATATTTAAATGATTCAAGTTTAAATTTTTCATATCACTGAATTCGAGTGCGCAAATTTCCATTTTTTCATAAGGAATTCGTTGATCAAAATGAATTATGTTTCCTAATATATTAATAAATGTGTTTTCTACATCAATTTTAGCTTTAAAAGGAATAAGAAAATTTTGTCCTATAATAGCTTCGTATTTGTTGTTTGTTGGAAAAGGTGTTACAATTTTATATTTTATTTCATTAATTCCGTTGATAGTTCCATAGCATAACGGTTTGGAAAGTTTTTCCTTTTGAAAGTTTTCGAACAAGGCGTTTGGTTTCATAATGCTAGTTGTTGAACCTGTATCTATTAGACATTTAATTCTGTGATTTCCTATTGTTACTGTTATTATGGGGAGTTGAGGGTTTGAGGTGGTGTTAAAAAATTTACTTCTTTTTCTTCACCATTGCCAATTTCCATCAAATTTGAATTATTGGACAAACGACTTGAACTTGGATTGTAATCGTCGCTCATATGAGAGCTTTTAGTTTGTCTCGGTAAATTTGGTTGTATTTTATTTGAAGAATTGTTGTACCCGTAATCGTAATTATTGCGATTGTTGTAATTATTACGATTAAAATTTGTATTACGTATGTAATTGTTATTGTTCCCGCTTAGTTGTCTGTTGTCGTTTGTTGGAATGGTTTGTCTATTGTCTGAAATTTTATTATTTTCGTAAGATCTATAACTTTTCTTGAAGCCTTCGTAATTTGCTTTGTTTTTATCGACATATTTTCGATGTCTATAATCTATAGCTCTTTTATCCTGAAGCAATTTTAGCTTTGAATATTTTACAATTATATCGTTTAATGTTTCCGTTTCGGTTATATGTGCCCTTATAGGCCCATCGATTTTCTCTAACATTATATCAACAAGGTCCCTATCTACATTTTCAGGTTTGTAAATGCCCGGTTTCAAAGGGTCAAATATGTATATTTCATTTATATCTGCTTTACATTTTTCAAAGATTATAAATAGTTCATTAAGATTACTTACTTTGACCGTCCTACAAAAATTGAATACCTCTGCATATGTCTTCCTTGGACGAGATCCTTGTAGAATTTTGCCTTTAATCGCTTCCCACGATGAGTTGTCCTCCAGCTCTCTTGTTCTTTTTCCAGCGTTGCCCAGTATTTTTTCATTTGCTATAATGTTGATACAATGTTGAATGAGTTCCTGGTCGGTGCCGCAGAGAGAAATGTTGGTTTCGACCGCTTTAATGAATGCTTTTGGATTGTGATGGTCGTCTAGTGGCTTCATTCTCCGGAATTGGTCCATAATGTCTCTTGGTGACATGTGAAATCTGTAGAATTGTGGTTGTTGGTTCATTTGTAGCTGTAGTAGATGTTGAGCATGTTGTTGTTGTATTTCTTGTTGTTGGGTTTGTAGCAATTCTTCTTGCCTTGCGATAACCCTCTCCAGCTCGGCGATGGTTTGGTTTAGATTCTCCATTGTTGTAGTAGTAATAAATCGTTTTAGATGTAGTTTGAAGATGTGGTCCGCGAAGTATTTCTTTTTGGACCAGTTGTGAGAAAGTAAAGATGTATTCTCCTTTTATTTAGAAAATTTTAAACGTTCTAGAAACTTTTTTTTTGTATTTTGTATTTTGTTTCTATTTCTGTGTGCACATTAACTTAGTTAATTTTATGCCACTGTCCTTATTATTTTCCGCGTAACTGTATGTAGTCTTGCTTTTAGAAATTTTTCTTTCCTTTTTTTTCTTTTTCATTAATATATTAATATTATTTTTATTAATATATATACATATTTAATATTTTTTTTGTTTTCAGTATTTTCACAATAACCAGTATAACTTATTTTGATGATTATATTCGATTGTCTGTATATATTTTTGTGTTTTAGAAACGTTTTTTTTTCGTTTTTTTTTTATTCTTAAATTGTTAAATTTTCACAAAAATATTTTAAATTCTTTTCTTAATATGTTTTTCGTTTTCGTTTTACATATTTCGTTTGCTTTATTTTTTCAGTATTTACATATGTATATGTTTTTTAACACATTAATAATATTTCAATTCCTTATCTTTTTAATATTTTTCGCTTTTGTTTTATTTTAATTTTTTTCAATTTATATATGTATATTTTTAGACACATGTGAAAATGACATTTTTTTTTTGATGAATAATGAGGTAGGTACTCGTAGCACGCTTCACTACTTTATGTTGGAAGTTGGTTTTAATTTTGTTACCATGTGAAAATTTTTTTTGTTTAAACTGTGAATTCGTTTTATTGGTTCCGCAAAAATATTTGGTTTTAACTTGTTTTTTTCACAAAACGGTTGTAAAAATGTAGTTGCTTTTTTCGAAACTGTGCTTTATGTATATATGTATGTTAGTCGGCACTGTACTTTTTAAAAGAATATTGTTTTATATTAAACCGTATTATTTTACTGTTTGTTTTTCCGAAACTGTGCCTTATATATGCATATATGTATATATGTATATATGTATATACCGCAAGTTCCGTTGTTACTGTTTTAACGCGTGTTGCAAGCTGTAAATTTTAGCTTTGTCGATACTGTACTTTTTACACCAAACAATTTTGTTTTCTATTAAACAGTATTATTGTACTGTTTTTTTTTTTTTGAAACTGTGTTTTATATATATGTATACGAGTACTGTACTTTTTTTTTGTGATGCGTGACACTAGCACTTTTTAGCACGACTTGCAACTTTTTGTAAATTTTTTACCGCTTTTAGCACTTATTTCACTTCTCTTTTCCTTTAAGATTTTAGTGCTTTTTTATGACGCTTTATTTTCACTAAACGTTTTTCATGTGATTTTTAAAATTTGGGTTTGGTTTTCACAAAAAAAGTTTCTGAATTTTTCCCACTGTAACTTTCGTTTTGTTTGTTCTTTAGAAATTTGAGTTTGATTTTCACCAAAAAAAAAATTTCCTGTTTTTTGGTTTTTCACTGTAGCTTTCGTTTTTTCCTTTATAGATTTTTGTACTATTTTCGCACTTTCTTTTTTTATAAAATGTATATTTTAGTATTTATTTTAAACTTCTTGCACTTTTATTTCGTTTTTTACAGAATTTTATACTTTTCTTTTTTTTTTTAAATGTGTATTTTAGTATAGGGTGATTTTTTAAGAGCTTGATAACTTTTTTTTTAAAAAAAACGCATAAAATTTGCAAAATCTCATCGGTTCTTTATTTGAAACGTTAGATTGGTTCATGACATTTACTTTTTGAAGATAATTTCATTTAAATGTTGACCGCGGCTGCGTCTTAGGTGGTCCATTCGGAAAGTCCAATTTTGGGCAACTTTTTCGAGCATTTCGGCCGGAATAGCCCGAATTTCTTCGGAAATGTTGTCTTCCAAAGCTGGAATAGTTGCTGGCTTATTTCTGTAGACTTTAGACTTGACGTAGCCCCACAAAAAATAGTCTAAAGGCGTTAAATCGCATGATCTTGGTGGCCAACTTACGGGTCCATTTCTTGAGATGAATTGTTGTCCGAAGTTTTCCCTCAAAATGGCCATAGAATCGCGAGCTGTGTGGCATGTAGCGCCATCTTGTTGAAACCACATGTCAACCAAGTTCAGTTCTTCCATTTTTGGCAACAAAAAGTTTGTTAGCATCGAACGATAGCGATCGCCATTCACCGTAACGTTGCGTCCAACAGCATCTTTGAAAAAATACGGTCCAATGATTCCACCAGCGTACAAACCACACCAAACAGTGCATTTTTCGGGATGCATGGGCAGTTCTTGAACGGCTTCTGGTTGCTCTTCACCCCAAATGCGGCAATTTTGCTTATTTACGTAGCCATTCAACCAGAAATGAGCCTCATCGCTCATCGGACGTAAAGCGCGAAACACATTTCGAACCGAACACTGATTTTGGTAATAAAATTCAATGATTTGCAAGCGTTGCTCGTTAGCAAGTCTATTCATGATGAAATGTCAAAGCATACTGAGCATCTTTCTCTTTGACACCATGTCTGAAATCCCACGTGATCTGTCAAATACTAATGCATGAAAATCCTAACCTCAAAAAAATCACCCTTTATTTATTTTAAACTTTCTGCACTTTTGTTTCGCACTTTTTCTTTTTTTTGTAAAATGTCTATTTTAGTATTTATTTTAAACTTTTTGCACTTTTGTTTCGTTTTCTTTTTTTAATTAAACTTTTCAAAATATTTTCGGCAATGCGTTTTTTCGATTTCTTTGATCTTTTGATCAAAGTTTACCCGACTGCGCCAGTTATGGTTTTGCGAAAAATAAAAAAAATAAGCTTCGGCCTTTTTTATTCACGCAACCGTTTTTATTCGAGTGAATCTTAAGACTAAAACTAAATGACAATGCTAGTTAGTTTACTTAGTCCTAATCATAGGGCTAGCTGTACTAGCATTATTTGTTAGTGTGCTTAATTCTAATATTAAGACTAACTGTACGGACATTCTTTGTACATATGTATGCTTATAGTTGAGTTGACGTTCACATAACAGGAATACGCTCACTCTCAACTCAACTTAGCTGAATTTGGAACGTATATATTATTATGCTAGTACGATATTAAGCGCTTACTATATTTATAATTACTACGTGTTTAGAGTATGGGAATGTAACTCGTGCGCCCTGTGGCTCATGGTGCACTCGTCCCAGATGACCAGCGAAGTGTCTTGTAAGAGCTGCCCCAGCGGACTGTTTTTGCGGATCGAGCTCACAGATTGTTGTTCCAAAGATACAGCCAATGGTAATTTAAATGTAGAGTGAGCAGTCTTTCCATCATTTAATAGGGTTGCAGCAATCCCGGACGATGCCACTGCGACAGTTTTTTCCAGATTGACGTACTTTTGCCAACACTAAATTGGCAAGGAAGGTTTCGCCTGTCCCACCGGGTGCGTCCAAAAAAAAAAAACAGTTTACCGCTGTGATTTTCAACACTCTGTACTATAGAATCGAATGCTATTTTTTGATCTGCCACTAACGTGGGTACATGCGTGTTGACAAAAACAGACAACTCGTTAATATCATGCGGACGGCACGGTATTGCATGGATGATGTTTTGTTGCCGATTCGAGGAAGGCAATCCAAAATCTGCTAAATGCTTGTCGTTCAGTTCCAAAAGCTTGTTTTCTATTTGTAACAAGCCTTCGTTGTGTACGTCACAATCCTGATCCTGTTGTTGAGCTGCACGTCTGATGTTCTCACACAAATCGTCTTTGAAAGTGTCCCATAATTTGAGAGGTTCAGAGGGGAAACAAAATAATAAAATGACCACAAACAGCTCTCTCAACTTTAACGCGCAGTCAGAAACCGAAGCTTCTCTCAAAGTTGTCTCCCATTGGTTGTCATTTTCTAGTAAATGTAAATCTCTGCAAGCAGCTTGGTATATTTCTTTAACAATGCCATCAACGGTTTTTAAGTCTTAGAACGATGTCGGGCCACGCACATGATGAAGTAATATCCTGAGATAAAAGCACTCGGATTGAGAAGGATGGACGCTGTACACTCGGTCCAATGCCTCATCTTTTTTTACACCGAAATGACCGACTACGTCTTAGCCGTGTTTCCTTCTTGAGAAGTTGTTATTGGCCCAGATGTAATAATGAGGGACCTCATGATAGAGTAACGTTTTGGCAAACTCTTCACTGCGACACAAGTCAAAAAATGCCGTGAGAGTCGTTTTTGGTGGATTTTCAATTACACGTTGTATATTTTCAGCTGAAAAATATACCCGTTGCCCATTTTCTAAGTGTACAGCCAAGTGTACAACGGTAGGGTGTCGATCGTGAATAGGAAACTCTAACAATCTCCACACTGCCTCCTATGTACTAATGCACCGTCCATTCAAATAATTTTCCACTTTGTCGTGAGCATTTCTGACACCGAAAGTGGCTTGGTCCGATCCTTTGTTGATGTATTTGCAAATATACTTAATTGCTTGGACGGAATGGCAGAATTCAACGTTTATGTGAGCATTAAAAAATCGCAATAAAATTGGAGAATATGGAACGATCCACCTGTTGTCTATGTTGACCGCTCTGCTTCGGTTGTTTAAAGTAGCGACCTGACCTCCGTTGCTGGAGTCGCGACGTCGATATACGGGATATCCGTCCACACCGGTCTGGGTCTCATATATTTTGTGGCTATGTCAAATAACACTGGGTCTTCATCTTTATTAGGAGCTCAGCGACGATTATTTCGTCGATCTGATCGGGCTGTATTTTTGTCTCCAGCCAAAACAACATATGACAATGCGGCAATCCTCTTTTTTGCCACAAAGCATATAACATTTGACCGGTCCAAAAATCGCGTCTTTCGTGAATATTTTTATAATTTTTTTCATTTTTAGATGGAATACTCGAGAAATGATGTCATGCCGGTCGAAAGACCGTTGACCGGGAGAAAGTTCCTGCTTTCTCTCTTCCCATTCAGGGTTGCATGTAAAAGTGACGAATAGATCTGGCCGGCCGTGGTTGCGCACATAGGACATGGCATCATGCGTCTTTTCATTTAGAAACCTAGCACATCCAGTAAATGATGACGGTGGTTCAAAGCATACCTCAGATGAATATAGTCATCTGCTCTAGTTTTTGTTGGTTTCGCCTTATAAAATTTAATCGTTTTGAAATCATCTTTTGCCACACAATATTGACTAAACAAATCCTTGTTATAGTGCAGCGAATTAAATTGACTGGTCCTAATCTTTAGGCGGTATGTGTAATATTGCATGCATGATACAGTTTTATTTCTTAAGAAATCCTGCTGAGGAATAGTTAATTAATATCCGTCGTCTCCTGATACGAACATTAGCGGATATTGTAACGGATCATAAGCCCTATGCAATTCCGACACTCGCTTCAGCTGCCTGTCTCTACCGTGCAGCACTATATCTCTGGGGACTTTGTCTTCACCAACCAAGAGAACGGCCACTTCGTTGTCGGAAGGCGCGTTGTATCTGCCTCTGTGTTCTGCTTGAGGTGTGCGGTCAGCGTGAATAATTAATTTTAAACTCTCTGGAGATGTCGACTCGATACTTTGTTTAAAACTTCGTATGTAAACGTTGTGACTATTCAACATGGTCAGCAATTCGTTGATCAAATCCAGTTTTAGCATAGGAGCCATGTTGGAGCGCAAAGATAGTTGGTCAGCATCGGAAATAAAATATATCTACAGAAATTGTGGGCTTTGTCCGGATGGCGGCAGGAGGCTGCCTATGAGGTGATAAACCTGTCCCTCTACCTTAAAGGTTGGCATGAAATTCCCCTCCCTAATTTCTTTCGCCCCGAACGTTGTCATCTGATGCAGATTATTGTAACGACGTGCGTTTTTTTTAAAATGCGCGGATAGTGTACTATTGTTCGTCAGAAGGCTTTTGATTGGTTCCGGAGGCTCTACGATACTGGGAAGTATTACTTTTCCAGCCGCGCAACACATACCAATTGCTTCGTCTCTCCATTTTTTCGCGGAACATTTAGGGCATATCTTATCCATCGCTCCAATTTGAATGATATTTTGATCGGCGTAGTTAATTTGTGGATCGTAGCTGAATGCCGATCTATTGCTGTGAGCTGAAATCCCATCACGCCTTCTAATTGCTACTGCACGTTGTCTCTCTCTCTGTGCCGTAAGTCGTTGCGAGCGGTCACCGCTAGACCTGTGAGTGCCTGGCTCTCAGTCCAGCAAGCCGCTGCGAGCGTTCGGTGCAAGATTCTCTGGCACGTGCCCGCGAGTCTCTATCTCTGTTTCCAGCAAGGCGTTGTGAACGTTCGGAGCTCGACTCTCATTCGTAAGTCTGAGAAGATCGTTCATTTTGTTCTGCAAGGCGAAGTGAGCGTTCGACACTGCACTCTCTTGCCCGTGTTTGCGAAATTCTTGTTCGATTTTCGTCAAGGCGTTGCGCGCGTTCTGCGCTCGACTGTATTTCGCGAACCTCTGACGATCTGACATTTTGATTTGCAAGACGAATCGAACGATTGGCGCTACTTTCCCTTGCACGAGCTTGCGAGGTTCGCTCTCTATTCTCAGCAAGTCGCTGCGAGCGTTCGGCGCTAGATTTTCTGGCCCGTGATTGTGATACATATTCTTTTTGACTTTCGAGTCGATCAGAATATTCTGAAGATGATTCTCCAACACGCCGAATTTTTGCTAATCTCGCTTGGGAGCTATGTTGAGATAATTGGGACCTTTGTTTTTAGGCATAATTGTTTGAAAGTTTTGGTTTTCAAGTAAAATAAATAAGAATTAATTTGATTTTAATATGAACAGTTTATTGAATAGAAGTTTTCATGAGAAAATACGTACAATACTTAAATAGGCATTAATAGATATAAAAATAAACTGTCAAGGTTTAATCATATAATTTATGCGCAGTTTTGAAAATAACTCCTAATCGATAGAAAGAAAATGTGCTCTATCTGAAATGTGTTCTATGGAAAAATCTAAATGTTCAATATCGGTAGCGTCCGCTGCGTAAGGAGCCGACCGCGCGACTGAGCCAGAGAATGTAAAGGGTACTAAAAACCACAGTACATATGAAAAAAGCGTGTACAGAATAGCCTGTTTATCTATGCTATCAGAGATAATTCGAAAGAAAATAAGAGAAGTAGGAAAAAGTTATATATGTCACATACATACATATGAAAATGTAATATCAAACAAAAAAAAAAATTAAAAAAAATACAAAAATTTTGCAATTAGGAAAGGTATTTTAGTATTAAAATAAAAAACATATTTTCTCACCAAAATAAGAAAGGAATTTGGCACTACAAAAAAAGGATGTCTATTCAACGTGAACCAAAGTGGTAGTGAATTTGCTTTCCAACCATGCCTCCTTATATACCATTTTTCCATGGCATATAAATTTCATAAAAAATCAAAAGTTTTCAATTTACGTATGAAAACTGTTGCCTCAGCCTGCTTCGATTTTTTTCAAAGGCTACTTCGAAAATTCTGGCATGAATTCAGTCGTTTTGCATGTATTTTTGCCGGTTTGCATTTCAAACGTAGTAGAAAAACTACATTTTTCTTATGAAAACTACTAAATAGTGTTAAATGCAGTAAACTGAAACTATTCAGATGCTGTGCCTTTTAGCTTATTAAGCCTAAGAAAATTATAGCAGAATAATAGCAAACTCCAAGCGAAGAGCGAAAAAAAATAATAAAATAAATATATATATCTGAAAAATAGAAGTAAAATAATTGAATTGCAGTAAATAAATAATAAGTTGTGTAATAAATATAATAAAAACTTAAAAAAAAAAAAAACAATTATTAAAAAACTAATCTTTAAAACATAAAAGATTTTAATTAAAATAGGTAAATAATAAATTGTAAAATAAATATAATAAAAAAAAAAAAACAAATAACAAAAATAAAAAAAATAATAATAATATTTATAATAATATTCTTCGAAAAGTTTAGCAACACTCGCTGTGATTATGAAATATTTTATATTATAATATCAAATCCACCTCTTTATTAAGATTTGGAGGTTAAGAAAGCATTGAACTCATGTACGATTTTTGAGGTTATTTCCTTAATTAAAAATTTATTTCTTTATTTTCTACTTTCCTCTTAATTAAATACATACATTCCAGTATGTATACTTGTATGTATTTTTGTATGTATGATTTTCTGTATTTACTGGTATACTTATATGTGTTATATATAATGTACATTATATATAATGTACAGTATTTATATTTAATCCTATTAAATTTATATATGCATACATGTATATTGTAGCATAATATGTGCTTAATTTAGTTTCTTAGGGCCGTAAACTCAATGTTAGATTCAAAGTAAGGAATTCGCCGCATTTGTCTGCGTCGATATGTATGCAAGCTATACATATGCAAGTTAACGATAGCCTCCGCATAGAAACCTTACCATAACTATAAATAAAATTGAATCTTTGCACTTTGCAACTACACTGTCTCATAAATTAGAAATATAATTAACGTTTTTGATTACTCAAGAATTCGATATGCTTTTTCCGTTCTGAATCCAATAATCCATTATTAGTTAACGGCAGCAGCCACACAGAGACCTAATGATAAAGGTAAACAAATTGTATCTTCCTACGGTATTACTGCTTGGTCAGCAGAATGCTTTAATTAATAAGAAATTAATACATCACTTGTTTTGATAAGTAAGCATAATTCAATATTCCATTATTTGTTTTGATAATGAGAATAATTGGAAATCCAATGCTCTGGCATTTCATCACTCAATGTAATGCCAAAGCATCTTTAGTAATAAGCTTAGAATTATAAGAATATAAATATAAAATGCTTTTACTAATAAAGATCAGTGGATAATCGGCAAGCGTATTGAGAGATCATCTTGATGATCAAAGCACACCATATATTATCGCACTCAAACTAACACTTGTGTTTTATTTCTACCGCGCGTAGCGGAACGGAATACATTTTTTTTAATACTTCCCACGCAAGGGAAGTTAATTGGCGCCCAACGTGGGGCACGAGTTCAAAAAAGTGCCTACTACAGTAAAAAAATAAAAAAGTTAAAAATAAGTGAATAGTGAAGTTAAAATTGTCTTATAAAGAAATAGTTTGCACGAGTTCAAAAAGTGTCTACTACAGTAAAAAAAAAAAAAAGTGAAAAATAAGTAGGTAATGAAGTTAAAATTGTCTTATAAAGAAATAGTTGGTACGAGTTCAAAGGTATAAAATATAGTAGCAATACTTAAGTGAAAAGAAAAACAAATAATAAAAAATAACTGTTTGAGTAAGAGCAATCAATGAAGTGACAATCGCAAGATAATAAAAACAAGAAATTTTTTAAATAATCTATTAGAAAAATAACAGTGACCAAAAAAGTGTAAGTGAAAAACTTCCACTCAAAAAATAACTGTGTGAGTAAAAGCAACGAAGTGACAATCACAGGAAAACAAGAACAAGAAATTTAAAATTATTAAATTGATTCAAAAACGAAAGATTTAAAATAATTAATTAAACTAATCAACAAAATACGAAAGAGTGACTTAAAAGTGCAACATCAGCGGACGTGTCAACAGTGGCATAAACAACAGCAGTAACAACAACAGCATCATCAGCGGAAATTTTAAACGAGACAGCGGCAGAATATATTTGTAAGTTGAAATTCAAATTAAATATAGTTAAAATATTCTTGTATATTAGAAATGGGAAATAGCCCAAGTATTAAATATAAAAAACTATCATACTGCGATTTTTGTAAGGGCGATCACGATATTAAGAAATGTCCTAAACTAAAAAAATAAAGAAATAAAGACTATAACTAATGGTTTGTACATCCAATAAATTACATAATTAAAAGTTGCGATTCACCACCCTCGGGGGGGCCCTCCAGCTTATAACAATTTAAAATTCTCTGCGATTCACTACCCAAGGGACCCTCCAGAGAATTATAAAAAATTAATCCAACCAAAAAATTTTTTCAATAAAACAATAATTAAAGGCTCGGTCAGCCATATAAAAAAATATATTGAAACCGCGATTCACCACCGCAAGCCTCCGGTTTATAACAAAGCTTAATTCTGCGATTCTGAAGTCCAGACCCTCCAGAATAAAAAAGAACCTCTTCCTAGAAGGGATAAAATAAAAAATTTTTAACTAAAAAAACCAGAAACTGAAAATTAGACAATATGGCTAACGGTGACGCTTTAACCGTAGACCTAATAACTTGCCTTATTGCTAGCAGCAATATAGCATTACGTGAGGAAGTAGAGCAATTACGCTTACAAATAACAGTCAATACCACGAGTGCAACTGATTTTATAACACAGACGATAATATAGCCTGTCAAGAATCATTAGATGTAGTTAAATCCGTACCTGAATTTGCTGGTAGGATCAATTCATATGTTAGTTGGAGAGAGGCAGCGCTTAACGCTATGAGCTTATACGTGAGGGGCAGTAGAAAGTACTTTGCCGCACTCACAATACTTAGAAATAAAATAACGCATGATGCAAATGATGCATTAACAAATCACGGAACAGTACTAAATATCGATGCAATTCTATCTCGTATAGATTTTGCATATGCGGACAAACGTCCAATACACGTAATTGAACAAGAATTAAGCATCTTAAGGCAAGGTGCAATGTCGGTTGTAGAATACTACAATCTCGTCAACAAAAAGTTGACGCTATTAATTAACAAAAAAATTATGACACACGGAAACAACGCAGACTTGACCAAAGAATTGAACAAAAAAAAAAAACAACAGAGAACATGCCTTAAGGATCTTTATAACAGGACTAAACACCCCATTACGAGACATAATATTCTCTTTAAGCCCACAAGACGCTTTAGCAAAAGCTCAGGAACTTGAATCGAATAATCAAAGAGCCCGATTTGATCAAAACTTTATGTATGACAGAAACAGAATAAAGCCAACGTATACAAACAATAACCTAAGATTTCCGCAAAGGAACAACACTCCCAATAATAATACACATTATAATTTTCCGAAACCAACTCCAATGGATATAGATCCATCTGTATCCAGACTTTATAATAGAGACTTTAATATGAGGGAATAACAAAGGACTAACAATTTTTATCAACAACAAAGAAATAGCAATAATAATCAAAATTTAAAACCTATGCAAATGAATCCAAACTTTCAGGCCAATAGGGGGCAAAATCAGGAAGCCCATGGGGTAAAGCGGCATAGAGAAAATAATAATAGCTTTCGCCCGCAAGAAAAGAGTCAGCGAATTAATAATATGAACGAGAGCCATTTTTTAGGCGAAGAGGGGACGAATTCTCCTATCCCAAATTACACGACCCAAAATTAAATAAAAATTTAAAAGCTCTAGTTGATACGGGAGCAACCTCATGCTACATTAAGCCTGGGGTTTATAATAATAAAAATGAACTAGCCATTTATAAACGCATAAAAACCGTGAATGGCTATTCCATAATCAAATTTTATCACTTAATTACCCTGTTTGGAGTTCTATGAAATATGATGAAGGATTATAATCGGATCTCCTTTTGGGATACAATTTCCTTAAAAATATTGAGGCACTTATCGATGTGTCCAATGGGAAAATTAATTATAGAGTAAAAAAAAACTCAGAAAATGAAAACAGAAGTATGAATATTTATTTTGAAAACAAAACTAAGGAACAAGAAGCTTCCAAAAAACTAGACGAGGAAAGTATCGGTAGAAATGAAAGAAATATTAAAATTGCGGAACAAACAAGTTCTACACAGCCAGCCGAAGATTTTACCGGCAATATTATATTAAAAAAGTTTATTTTGGGACAAAAAGATCCTAAAACGCCAGCTGACGATTTATAAAAGTGTAATGAAAAAATTATAAAGAAAATATTGTGGAACGAAAAAGTTCTACAAGGCCAGCCGAAGATTTTACCGGCAATATTTTATTTAAAGAAATAATTTTAGGACAAAAAGGTCCTAAAATGCCAGCTGAAGATTTATACCAGCAGAATAAAAATAGTAATTGTAAAGAAAATATTGTGGAACAGAAATGCTCTACAACGCCAGCCGATGAATTTTCCGGCAACATTAATGATAATTATTCGATATTGGGTGAAAGAGGCTCAGAAATTATTAACGATAATGATTATTATTCGGAAAAGAATTCCGAAATGTTAAATACTGAAAATCAGGATGAAAAATTAACTGAACTTAAAACAGCAATAAAAGAAAAAATTGCTCAAATGCATTCAAATATCAATACAATATCCATATCCCTTATCTGTAAACTCGTTTGTTAATGAAGAAATAAATAAAATGATTAACGATAATTTAATAAGACCTAGTAAAAGTCCATATAACTCATCAATTTGGGTGATACCAAAAAAGGGTACAAATGATAATGGAACACCAAAACTTAGAATGGTAATTGACTACAAAAAAATAAATGAGCATACAATTTCTGATCGTTATCCGATTCCGGATACAAACGTAATACTGTCTAATTTAGGCAAAGCAAAATATTTTTCAACCAATGATTTAGAATCAGGATTTCATCAAATTTTAATGACAGAAAATGATATTGAGAAAACAGCTTTTTCCGTTAATAATGGGAAATATGAATTTTTAAGGATGCCTTTTGGGTTAAAAAATGCTCCTAGAATTTTTCAGAGAGCAATGGATGATATATTGCGAGAACATATAGGAAAAATCTGTCACATTTATATGGATGATATAATTATTTTTTCGAAAAACGTAACTCAACATTTAAAGGATTTAGAAACAATTACAAAAATATTAAAAAATGCTAATATGAAAATTTCATTAGAAAAATCAAAACTTTTCGCGGAAGAAATAAAGTTTTTGGGTTATATAGTAGCTCAAAATGTCATCAAAACAGACCTAAATAAAATAAAATTAATCTTAAACTATCCAATACCAAAAAGTTTGCGAGCATTAAGAGGATTGCAGGATATTATCGTAAGTTCGTTAAAGATTATGCTTCGATAGCCAAACCTTTGACAAAATACCTATCAGGAGATAACGATAGGATTTCTAAAAATAAATCCAAAAAATTTTAAATGACTCTAGATGAAGAAGGAATAAATGCATTTAATAAATTAAAAAAACAATTGGCTTCAGAAATTGAATTGATACAGTCTGACTACTCAAAAACATTTGTATTAACTACCGATGCATCTAACGTTGCAATTAGTGCGGTACTATCGCAAGGGGGTAAACCAATAACCTTCATTTCAAAAACTCTTAATAAAACAGAAAGAAATTATGCAACTAATGAAAAAGAGCTTTATGCCATTGTTTGGGCATAAAAAAATCTACGAAATTACCTCTATGGTGTAACCAATTTGGAAATACACACTGATTACCAACCATTAACATTTGCTTTATCACCCCGCAATCCTAATCCAAAAATGAAAAGATGGCACGCAATAATAAAAGAATTTTCTCCAAAATTTGTATATCAACCAGGTAAATCCAATATTGTAGCTGATGCATTGTCGCGTCTTGAATTATATAACGTTTTCGATGATTCCCAGAGTCAGGAATCTCAACATTCAGCACAGAGTAGTGAAAGCGTTCAAATACAAGAAACACAAAAACCCATAAATCAATTTAAACAACAAATAATATTGTGTAAGAACAGATTTGCTGTCCATGAGTTAATAGAAACCTTTGGAAATAAAAGGCATTTAATAGAATTTGATACAGTAGAAAATTTAGTAACATTTTTGAATGAATATATTCAGCCAAAGCTAGTGACGGGGATTCACTGCACTGTTGAAGATTTGCATGAAGTCCAAGAAACTCTCAAACAAACTTTTCAGAACAAATTTGTATTTACAAAACTTTTTCCAATGGATATTATTAATAGTGAAGATCAGTCCGGATTAATCGAACAAACCCATAATAGAGCTCATCGAAGCTATAATGAAAATATTAAACAAATATAAAAATTATATTACTGGCCAGAAATGAGGAAAAGAATGAAAGAATACGTTCGGAATTGTATGATATGCAACAAAAATAAATATGATCGCCATCCCAAGAAAATACCAATAGGCAAAGCCCCAACCCCAGAAAGAGAAGAGGAACAAGTTCATTTAGACATTTTTTACGCACAGAAACTAAAATTTAACACATGTGTAGACGCTTATTCCAAATGTTTATTATTAAAACATATAGAAGATAAATCAAATGTCGAAGAAAAGGTTTTAGAATTGCTTCAAAGCTTCACAGATGTAAAACAAATTACTTTAGACAATGAACCAAGCTTTACCCCACCAACATTTAAATCCTTAATGCAAAGGTTAAATATTGAAATTTATTTTTGTGATCCCCGTCACAGTATAACTAATGGAGAAGTTGAAAGAGTCCATTCAACAATAACAGAAATAGCCAGATGTATGAAAGAAGAATACAATATTGTCAGTAATTTAGAAACAATACTTAGAGCTGTGCAAAAATACAATACAACAATACATTCAGTAACAAATTTTAAACCAAATGAAGTACTTTATAAGAAAATAAACCATGAGAATTTGCCAACAACCTTAAAGCAAGCACAGGAAAAAATGCTAACGTTTAATTATAAACATAGATCAGATAAACAATATCATCCCGGCCAAATCATTTACGAGAAAATAATAGGAGAGAGGAATAAATTAGAACCTAGATATAAAAAACAGCAAATTAAGGAAAATTTAGAGAATAAAATAATGATTAATAATGGAAATAGAATTATTCATAAAGATAATATAAAATCATAATTATTATAGGTTTCCAAAATGATAATTTTAATTTTGGCTGCACTAATCAGCTCAGCAGCCGCTGATGTTATAGACTATACCCGACAAGACTGCGTACTTATCGAAAATGGAGATGTTTCCATTTATGAAGAATACGGGGACCTATTCCACATTACTAATTTATCTTATTTTGAAAATATAACAGCAGACGAAAATAGAAATTTTTACAGTAATAACGAACAAAATCACGACAGCTTAGGAATTATTACACAGGTAACAAAATCTGAAACTTTATTAGAACAATTAAAACAAACAAATTTTCGGCAAAAAAGAGGTATAAATGAATTAGGAACACTTTGGAAATGGAAAGCTGGTACACCAGACCATGACGAATTCGTAAAAATTAATGACAAATTGGATGAACTAGTAGTAAATAACAATATACAACAAATTCAGAAATTTTTAAAATAATAACAGAATTAACTGACATGATACCACAAATAGGAAAATAAAAAGAAAACGAAATCAATATGTTATACATGAACTGCAAAATTTAATAAATACAATAACTTTTGGTAAAATTGGAATTTTAAATCCAACAATTTTACACTTTGATTAACTAAAAAAACATAACATACTACCAACACGGTATTATGACTATAACAGATTTAATGGACATTTCTAAATTTAAAATAGCCCAAAAAGGAAACATAATTATAATATATATTAAATATCCTAAAATAGAACTAACATGTAAGTACTACGATGTAGGAGCCTAAGCTCAATTAGATGGTAAGCTTATTATTGACCAGAACATAATATACTGTAACAATAAATTTTTTAATATTCAGAATTGTAAAACAGAAATTTCAAAAACCTATTGTAAACTAAATAAAAAAAAGCACATGTTTGTCAGAAATTTTAAATAAAAAACAAGGAAAATGTAATAAATTAAAGGAAAAAAACTTACAAATTGAAGAAATTAAATCAGGAGCGATATTAGTTTCAGGAAAAAATATTGTAGATAATCAAACATTAAATGGAACATATTTAATAACATTTGAAAATTATACTGTAATAAATAATCAATCTTATGAAAACATTGAAGTAAAAATTTGGAATTATTTTAAAAATAACCACATTAATAATTTTGAAATATTAGAATATTTTGAAACAACCAATAAACTGTTAAAATTAGATAACATAAATATTTTAGCAGAACGGAACAAGAACATAACAGTACATTCATATTTTTGGTATATAATTTTAATCTTGGGAATAAATTTCATAACTTACTTAATACCAAAATTAAAAAAAATTTCGCGCAATTCCCAAACCAATCGAAAATACGCAATTTCAAGAAACCACTTATAATGCTCTTTTGGATCAAATATATAAATTAACTCAAAATAATAGTGGATCGGGGACGATTCATTTTAGGAAGGGGGGAGTTAACGATAGCCTCCGCATAGAAACCTTACCATAACTATATATAAAATTGAATCTTTGCACTTTGCAACTACACTGTCTCATAAATTAGAAATACTAATGATAAATGTAAACAAATTGTATCTTCCTACGGTATTACTGCTTGGTCAGCAGAATGTTTTAATTAATAAGAAACTAATACATCACTTGTTTTGATAAGTAAGCATAATTCAATATTCCATTATTTGTTTTGATAATGAGAATAATTGGAAATCCAATGCTCTGACATTTCATCACTCAATGTAATGCCAAAGCATATTTAGTAATAAGCTTAGAATTATAAGAATATAAATATAAGTGCTTTTACTAATAATGATCAGTGGATAATCGGCAAGCGTATTGAGAGATCATCTTGATGATCAAAGCGCACCATATATTATCGCACTCAAACTAACACTTGTGTTTTATTTCCACCGCGCGTAGCGGAACGGAATACATTTTTTTAATACTTCCCACGCAAGGGAAGTTAATTTGCATACATATTTACGCTAGTTTGTAGGCGAAGCTGTTACAGCGGCAAGGTAATAGGCGGCCATTCGTTTATTTTTTTCGGCACAGCTTGGATTTTCTATCATCACGCAAGTTCTGAACCAATGAGCGCGACAGATATTAGAATACACACGTTCTTAAGGACACAGGTATTGAGGCAGCTGCACAACTACATAACTGTGTCCCTAAGAACGTTTGTATTTTAATATTTGACATATGTTGCTTGCAGTCTGTCGTGCTCAATGTGTTCAGCACTTGACTCTTTGACAAAACGCAAATTTCGGCCATTGGTTGACCGTGGCAACGGAGATGCGAAAGAAGCGTGCGACACTTGTTATTATGAATGTATGTATGTACACATGTATATGACTCGCATTTGCTTTCGTAAACATACAGATAAATGTGCCAAAGAAGTAAAATACATATGTATGTACATATGCATGTGTCATAGAAATTCTATTGGTACAAATATGGAAATGATAACGAAATAATGCGAATATGCATATTTCATGAAGGTCATCAATTTTCTTCTTCACTTTTTAATAGTCGAAATAAATATAATTTATTTGAAATATTAATTTATTTAAAAATTAAAAAATTAAATTAAAGAAAAATAAAATTAAATTAACGTTTCCTAATTTTTCCCGATTTTGTAAAAATAATTAAAATTTTTTACCATTTTCCAGAAAACAATGGTTCATATAATACAAAATAATCACGCATATGTGACTCAGAGTATGCTTTGTATATTTTTCTTCAAAGCATTTCTTTTTATCTATTTCGGAATGAATTCAGTCGTTTTACATACTTATATTTTTGCCGGTTTGCATTTCAAACGTAGTAGAAAAACTACATTTTTCTTATGAAAACTACTAAATAGTGTGAAATGCAGTAAACTGAAACTATTCAGATGCTGTGCCTTTTAGCTTATTAAGCCGAAGAAAATTATAGCAGAATGAAGAGCTGAAAAAAAATTATCAGCTTAAGAAAATTATAACTATTGAAGCACTATTATAGCTTTTGAAACACTAAGGGCCGTTTTCTCAATGTTTAGTTAGCAGCCATATTTGTCAGTTAAGGTTTGGTTAACTTAACCAAGTCTCCTTCTTTATATATAGAGCTTTTTTAAGCAGAACTTAGTTTAACCAGATATTGAAAAAACCGACCTATAAAATAAGTCCTCACCAAATAATCTAATAATATATAATGGATGAGGTTTGTACGCGATCTTACTCGAATATAATAGTCAGACAATAATATTATATATTTAAAAAAATATTTAATATTTTTTAAAAATATATTGGACTACTAATATTCCGCTATACTACAATTTTCACCATAGATACTGCGAAATGAATATGCTTTAACGACACACTGTATTACTGCAAAACGCCGCGGCGCGTCCCTAACAACGGTGACTGCCATCAGCATAGCTGACATGAATGCCTGAATTCAAAATGGCGCTTATATATGAACATTTGTTGTATTTACATAAATAGTACGTAGATAAGTAGAAATGGTTTAAGGGAGTGTTCTGGTCTAAATGCATGGATTTCAGATAATTTTTAACTGTTGCAAAAAAAAAAGGACCGACACTTGAGTTGTGAACTTTTTTGATAGCTTTCTCAAGAACCAAGAAGAGAAATACATAAATATAGGTAAATAATAAATTACAAACTAAATAAATTAAAAATTAATAATAATAATATTCTCTAAAAATTAACGAATAAAAATTATAATAAATAAAAGTAATAATTATGAAAAAATAAAAATATTAATATAATGGTAATAAGAAACGAAACCTTAAAAACAAAAAAATAATAATTAAAGTAAGCAAATAAAAAGTTTTAAACTAAATATAAAAATAAAAAAAAATATATAAAACAATAATAATGAAAAAATTTAAAAAACAAATCCTAAAATTAAAAAAAATAATTGATTTAAAATAAGTAAATAATAAATTATTAAATAAATATATTAAATAATAATAATAATAATATTCTTTAAAAATTAGCGTATAAAAATATTATAAGTAAAATTAATAATTACGAAAAAAATAAAAAAAAAATCAAATAAAAATACTTATTATGAAAAAGTAAAAAATAAAAATAATAATAATCAAAAAATTAAAATAACAGTAATAAATAATGAAGTTAGTCGTTTTACATATATTTTTGCCACTGAACGTGCTCAATTCTGGTAAATAGCAGCGACAACGTCGAATTCCTTACTTTGATTCTATCGGCTCTGTTAGCCGCCAAATCGAACATCATACAGAATTCAATTTGCACCTTCTCTATAGTTTACATTCTCTGGCCCAGCGCTTTTCAGAATGCATCGCAAAAAACGGCCACGGCGCTATGGCGGTTTTGTTTACTTTTTGATTTTTTAATTCGTAATATCTTTTGAATGGAAAATCCAATTTAAAACTATTTTATAGGCAGTTAAATGGTCTTGACCATAAAACAATTTATTTAGATAAGGATTAATATAAACACATAAATAGCATGGTTTGAATTTGGTTAGCATTTTCATTAATGTTAAAAATGAAAAAAGTTGTTGTAGTGACATAACTACAATAGTTGGACATATGCTACCGCGGAGTTTTTGTAGACATTATGATGTTCTTCAATATTGTTGTACATTATTTTGTTCTATCGCTAATATTTTCGGCAGCGCATTCGACGAAAGACATTTTAAGACTCATTTTTCTACTCCTTCGGTTACATTGTTCAAATTTGACCAAGGATCCCTAATTTTTTTTTCAAAATGAAATGTAGCCTATGTCAAATTGGAAGAACGTAGCATTCTACTGGCCCAGTACTTTTTGAGCCTATTCATTACAAACATACAAACATACAAAAATAGGTACAAATCTTTCCTCTTTATAATATTAGTATAGATTTTTGATGCGAATTCTTCGATTATAGCATGCCACCTCTTCATTCTTAGGTTGCGATTTCTTGGTGCCATAATGAAAATAAAGGTTGGTGTTCGGTTTGAATTTTACACGCCGTAAATACAGTTGCGTAAAGCTTTTAATGCCCAGTTATTTTTCGCTTTTGTCATAGCTTTCCTCAGCTTTGTTAAGTGTTTTAGAAATAAAAGTAATATGTTTATCATTTTGTGGTAATACTGCATCTATTGCTGTATATTAAAATAAATTTTTTAGTAAAATCTGGTTGAACTAACTCAGTTTGGTTTATAAGCAACTGCTTTAGCTTTTCACATGCTGAAATTGCAAGTTTATTTTAATTTTCTTTGACATGTGTTGTGAAATATGGACATTTTCGATAGATAACAAGGTTAAAAATTTTGCAGTTGCTGCATTATCTATATCTATGTATATCTTATATATAAAAATTAAACACCTGTTTTGTATGGCTGCGCATTACGCTCGAACCACAGCACGGAAAGACGTGAACATTTGCACGGGTATTTCTTTAGTCGTGGAGAAGGTTCTAACGGCCTTCGATTTCGTAATTTATGTCTATATTAATAATTCAAGAACGTCTGAACCGATTTGGTTGAAAATTGGTGATGAGGTAGGTTGAAACCTAGGAACGGATATCGTTTTATGTTCAAAGTAACAATAATTCATAAATCATTCAGCTACTGGCAAGGTACAGTGGTTTTTGTTTACATACACTTATATACATAGGAATTATAGTGATAGTTGTAACTGAATAAAAAAAGGTTGAATCATAATTTGAGATGAGTGCATAATAGCTAACAAATGTTCCTGAAACATTGCACAGAACAATTAAAAATTTAAAAGGAACGATCAAATCTGTGTTTTCTTAAGTGTACTATATGCTCACGTCGTCCTATCTGATGGTGGCTAAACTTTCATCCACGGGAGTCAGTGATAGTACCGAATTTTCGCTCCTTTGTATGCCCACTGTAGTAAATGCCACAAGGACCTCCCCGCCTCAGTCCTTGTGCCGTCCATCGCATTTCTTGGACGGCGGTGATATCAGCCTTTATTTTCACGAGGACATCAACCAGCTGGGCAGGAGCACCTTCCCAATTAAGGGACCGGACATTCCAGGTGCATGACCTCAAATCGTAATCATTATTTCGTTTGCCATGGTCGTAATCAAAAGGGGGGTCTTTCATCCGAGGCAGTTGATAATTTTTCATTGGGGGCGTTTATTACGTGGCGGGTCCCAAACCCAGCGCACAATCCTGTGTAGGGAATGTTTCGTATTCTCACTTTAGCTCGCCTTCAAACGAATGTTCTTAGGCTCCCAGAGGCGACTTGGTAAAAGACCGGAAGTCGTGAGGTGCTTGAGCCATATGTAAAAGAATCGTTTCTGGCCACTCCCAAGTGAATGGCGATCAGAGAACTTTCCTCACTTGCGTGAACTTTTATACTTGACTCCATCCTCCTACGTACCACAAAACAAAACAGAAAATATTATAAATAAGAAATTATTTATGATGCCGAGAAGAAAACGACCTGATTTAGCTCGTCGCAGTTAATAAAAAGAGCGAGAGCTATCTCAGGTACAAGAACATAGTTCTATTTCTATGGCGTTATTTAGTGCGTGACAGTGAAGTTGATAGGATTAGAATGCAACGAGTTCGTGCATATCAAACAGCAAGAACAACATAATGAAATTCACCGAATCCGCAGACGCAGTGCTCCTGTGATTTTTGAACGAGCTGTATTTCGCTACGATCCGGTAATTGATTATCGTGCCGACTAATCGGCAACAATGGAGGACATGGTTTGGCGCTACACATATTATACAGGACAAGTTCATGCTCACTTTCGAGGAATATTTTTTTAAAATATTCAAGTTTGCACTCAACTATTTATATCGGAAATAATAAATGGGTAAATTTTTAAAAATTACGGATACAAGGATAAATTTATCACTTACTTGGGGCACTGTTATCACTACCTGATGCGGATCCACAATTTTTAAACATTTATTTTCTGTGCAATTCATCTTCCGCACATGAATCGTTGTGCTCACAATCGAACAGCGAAAAGAACCATTGCCCAAGGATTACAAATGTTTCTTTATCAGAATAAAAACTTAGTAAGTATGTTCAAAATAGCATTGGATCGGATGCCATTTGATAACCATAATATTACTATTCGAGTTGACAAAACTCCTGCCGGTGAACGCACAAGGAGGTTCAATTCACCTACCATTGAGGAAGTGGCTGTCGGCATTGTAGAAGAAAATTTACAATCTAGAGATATTCATCGTTGGAATAGTGTTTTTGAACACACAGGAGTTATAATGCACTATAATTTATGTAATATTAAAACAGATAAATAAATTGAACACCATTAAATAATATTTTTAAATTCAATTCATCTAAGGAACAAATTAAACATTTACCATCTTTGATTATAGGTGCTGTATTTAAATGAGCTAAGCGTCGTCCTACCCGACTACAACACACCATACCTGAGAACCTCACTCATCAAGATGTCATAACCCGATGACACCTCCCACTACTAAGCAACAAAAAGGATGATCACCACACATCGAACAAGACAAAAACGGAATTGGATCATCGCTTGGAATACATTCGTTTATCGACATTTTACCCGCGCGCTGCATGTAAGATTTGATAAATCTTCGACGTAGTCACCACCCGGCTACAACATCCTTCGCTACAGCATCCATACATGGATTGGACTACGATTCTGCACGTCACTTCGTTTGATCACCGTTGATCTTATGTACCACCGATTTTAGATCAGTGCACCAATACATTTACTTTTGCATATTTTAATGTAAAAACGAACAATCTCGACTGCAAATTAAATGCATTTTAAACTTGCCATCCATGTGTATTTTTTGTTAATAAAAGGTATTTAGTGCAGCACCATTAAAAGGTGGAAAAAATGATTATACATTTTTCATGATTCTTCGAGCCTTACGGAAAGGCTCAATTGGAAAAACAAAAAGAACAAATAAACATAAAAGTGGTGATAAAAACTCCGGTATAAAATTCAACATAATCATACATACATACTTATGTATATACTAAAACACAAAACTAAGTTCGGTAACAAAGTTCAGTGACATAAAACAGAAAAAAACTATATGTACATACGCACGTATACGTATACAAGAAGCAAAAAAAAAAAATCAAATTAAAAGGCCGCAGTGAGCTAAAATAAAAAAATAAAAATAAGTGGAGCGGCTCCCAAAAATACACATACACATATGTACATCTTCTTCTTTTTTATATATAAAAAGTACGTGTCACGTTGTTTGTCCGCGATGGACTCCTAAACTACTGAACAAATATTAGTAAAGTTTAGCACATTGTGTTCAGTTCGAACCAACTTAGAAGATAGGATAGTAAAAACAGTTTATAAATAAAAAAAATACAGTAAAAGCTCAAATAAATGGACGCTTTATTAAGCGGACAACTCTATTAACTGGACAGAAAAGCCGGTAGCCAGACATTGAGAAAGCAGCCTTAAATTCGTTATTTTTTGCAAATAAATTTATTTGTATGAACATTTTCAAGATTAAACCTCAAGTACAATCCCTTGGATTCTTAAACCGAAAACAACGTTTTCACCTTTATTCGTAAATAAAATTGTCACTGCATTGAATAGTTTATTATATGAATAATAGTATAAAATATGTGTATACCACGGCAACGCGTGGCCGGATCACCTAATATATATATATATAAAACTGATGGTATTATATCCCAATAAAATCTGCAAAAACCAAAACAGAGGTGACAATTAGATATCATTACAAAAATATAATCAACAAGAACAAAATAAATTTCGTTCCAAACCAAAAAAAAAACAAAAGCCAATCGGTCGCGAAACCACCAAACTGAAAATACAAAACATAAATCAAAAACAAACACTATTCTGGCGCGAAACCTAAAAGCAAAAATATAAACAAAAACAAATAACGGGGAGCGGGTAAAACTTACTTAAATGCAGCAATACGCACAAGGTGCCAAGCAGGGGTACATGAGGAAAGGAATTGGAATGAAACGAACCGACATACTATGCGTAGCAATATACCCTACAAAACTAAAGTGAGCGTATTCAGTTCATTTAATTTAATTTTATCATGCACATATGTATGTAAATATTTGGGGTTTACATATGCAATATTATTGTTCAGTTGATTAGTTTAATGCGGTTAATTAACATTTCGAATTTAAAGATAATCCAGTCTTATATATATTCACTTATATATATGCTTATATCACTAGCTAATAATTTTTTGATTATTTATGCTTAGCAATACCTCTTCTGTTCAGAAAAAAAAAAAAAAACAACCAAAAACCTGTAAGCAGGTTAACAAATTGGCAAAATAAAATTTAAAAACACAACCAGCAATATCAGCAAACATAACTAAATTCAAACATAAATATATACATAATAAATACATTTGCTTACGTTTTATATTCTTCTTCTTCTTTACTGGCGTAGACACCGCTTACGCGATTATAGCCGAGTCAACAACAGCGCGCCAGTCGTTTCTTCTCTTCGCTACGTGGCACCAATTGGATATTCCAAGCGAAGCCAGGTCCTTCTCCACTTGGTCCTTCCAACGGAGTGGAGGTCTTCCTCTTCCTCTGCTTCCCGCGGCGGGTACTGCGTCGAATACTTTCAGAGCTGGAGTGTTTTCATCCATCCGGACAACATGACCTAGCCAGCGTAGCCGCTGTCTTTTAATTCGCTGAACTATGTCAATGTCGTCGTACATCTCGTACAGCTCATCGTTCCATCGAATGCGATATTCGCCATGGCCAACGCGCAAAGGACCATAAATCTTTCGCAGAACCTTTTTCTCGAAAGCTCTTAAGGTCGACTCATCGGTTGTTGTCATCGTCCAAGCCTCTGCACCGTATAGCAGGACGGGAATTATGAGCGACTTATAGAGTTTGGTTTTTGTTCGTCGAGAGAGGACTTTACTTTTCAATTGCCTACTCAGTCCGAAATAGCACCTGTTGGCAAGAGTAATCCTGCGTGGGATTTCCAGGCTGACATTGTTGGTGGTGTTAATGCTGGTTCCTAAATAGACGAAATTATCTGCATTTTCAAAGTTATGACTGTCAACAGTGACGTGAGAGCCAAGTCGCGAGTGCGACGACTGTTTGTTTGATAACAGGAGATATTTCGTCTTGCCCTCGTTCACTGCCAGACCCATTTCTTTTGCTTCCTTATCCAGTCTGGAGAAAGCAGAACTAACGGCGCGGGTGTTGAGGCCGATGATATCAATATCATCGGCATACGCCAGCAGTTGTATACTCTTATAGAAGATGGTACCTTCTCTGTTGAGTTCTGCAGCTCGAATAATTTTCTCCAGTAGCAGACTGAAGTAGTCGCACGATAGGAAGTAGCCTTGTCTGAAACCTCGTTTGGTATCGAACGGCTCGGAGAGGTCCTTCCCGATCCTGACGGAGCTTTTGGCGCTGCTCAACTTCAGTTTACACAGCCGTACTAGTTTTGCGCGGATACCAAATGCAGACATCGAGGCATAGAGGCAGCTCCTTTTCGTGCTGTCGAAAGCAGCTTTGAAATCGACGAATAGGTGGTGCGTGTCGATTCTCCTTTCACGGGTCTTTTCCAAAATTTGGCGCATGGTGAATATCTGGTCGGTGGTTGATTTTCCAGGTCTAAAGCCACACTAATAAGGTCCAATCAGTTTGTTGACGGTGCGCTTTAATCTTTCGCACAATACGCTTGACAGAACCTTATATGCGATGTTGAGGAGGCTAATCCCACGGTAGTTGGCTCAGATTGTGGGGTCTCCTTTTTTATGGATTGGGCATAGCACATTTAAATTCCAATCGTTGGGCATGCTTTCGTCCGACCATATTTTGCAAAGAAGCTGATGCATGCTCCTTATCAGTTCTTCGCCGCCGTGTTTGAATAGCTCGGCCAGCAATCTGTCGGCCCTTGCCGCTTTGTTGTTCTTCAGGCGGGCAACTGCTATTCGAACCTCTTCATGGTCGGACAATGGAACTTCTGCTCCATCGTCATCGATTGGGGAATCGAGTTCGCCTTCTCCTGGCGTTGTACGTTCACTGCCATTCAGCAGGCTGGAGAAGTGTTCCCTCCATAATTTAAGTATGCTTTGGGCATCGGTGACTAGATCACCTTTGGGGGTTCTACAAGAGTATGCTCCGGTCTTGAAACCTTCTGTAAGTCGCCGCATTTTTCGTAGAATTTTGAGCTTTACCCCTGTCGGCCAGCTTATCAAGCTCTTTATACTCACGCATTTCGGCCTCTTTCTTTTTCTTTCTGCAAATGTGTCTCGCTTCCCTCTTCAACTCTCGGTATCTATCCCATCCCGCACGTGTTGTGGTCGATCGTAACGTTGCGAGGTAGGCAGCCTGTTTTCTCTCCACTGCGACACGGCAATCCTCGTCGCACCAGCTGTTCTTTTGCACTTTCCGAAAACCAATGGTTTCGGTTGCAGCTGTACGTAAGGAGTTTGAAACCTAACTAGTGTGTCAAAATGTCTGTTTGAACAGCAAACAGCAACAACAGAAAGCGACAGCCAAAACAATTAGCGTTCGATTACCATGACAACACTCAGACGGCTTCATTGTGCTAAACTGCTATCATAGTAACAAGGAGGAAGAGGGAGAGAGAACACGTTCTTCACATCTTTCAACGCCTCTCGTGAAAAATCCTTTTTTGACACACTAGGCGGGTTTCTATGTGCGGGGTAACATATAATCATACGGGATAGAATCAGCCTGTGTTAGTATACCCTACACTGGCTACTATATGACAAATTACTAGCAGACCCAGTCACGCGTTGCTGTGGCTTAATTTTTTGTTATATTACAATGAAGTAAACTCTCACGGGGAACAGTTACCCCTTTATAAAATGAAATTATTGTGTACAACCGGAGATGGAAACGTTAAAGCTTATACCAGCCTCTGGATTGGAATTTTTAAAGGGAGTACTTTTAATACGATTGAACAAAATTATCATACTATTGAATTTGGTAAGAGTTAATACAAAAGAATTCATTTAAAAATATTTTGTTTTTTATTTAAATTTCTAACAAATAATTTTAAGTCTTTAAGAATAATATTCAATATTTTGAATTATTTTACTTCACGTGAACATGCAACATGTACTTAGTTGCCCATGAGAAAAACATATAGTAGATTTTCCAAATCTAAACCACAAAAGGGCATTGGTTGGCCTTGAGATTTATATATCGCCATTGTAAAACCTAAACGAACTGAAAATTGTAGCCTCCTGAAGAGTATCGTAGAATCTGATGGTTTTATTGGAATACGTGGCAACAGGACCACTTCACCTTTAAACTTTTTAAACTTAAACTTCAAATTATGCAGGAGAAAAATAGGTGAACCATTCTTTAATCGAAGATTATTGCCCCTATTGCGGTTTTCAACCCAACTGCATTTCAGTCGAAGTTTAAAAATTCGGTATTGCCGACTTCAACTCAATCCGTCAAAAAAAATTGCGGTTGAAGTATGATCGAACTTCAACTTTTTTTGGTATTGCGGTTTTCATCCCCTTACAAGTGGGGTTGACTAGTACATAAATAAACTTCGACTGCTTAATAGCAGTTGAAGTTCAACATTCGTGCAGTGATATACAAAAAAAAATATTAAAGAAAAATGGAAAACGGGTAAAATAACTATTTTCATTAATGTTAAATTAATTTTAATTAATATTTTTTATAAATTTTAGAAAAAATAAAGTTACAACAAAAAGCAATTCGAAAAATTGGTGGAGTTAATCGTACAGATAAAAGACATCGAAATCTACTCTTGAGTACACCAATATTCCGGGCCTTTGAGTGTACTGTACTGTAGCGTGCTTGGGGTGAAGAAGCTTCCGCCAAGCGATAAGGCGTCATTAAAAATGTATGCAGACGATAGCCAGCGTCACCTAAGAAATTACATTACTCCAATTATTTAGCAATAAATACGATAAAGTCTTACCCAAGATCCAAGGGTTATTCTGTATGTTGTTCTGTAAATGCACTTTCAAATCGCTAACATTGAAAATAAAACAGTCATGATTTGCGCCTGCATGCCTAGCATCCATATACCGAATAGACATTTTATAATCACAAAGCTAAAAATTTTAAGAAATTATACCATTTTGTTTGTAATATAATTCAGATTTTATACATACAATCATCACGTTTAAACTGAAGTAGCCCTTTCTGTTAAGATAAAGATGTTGCACTTCTTTTCTTGGTGAAATTATGCGAACATGAGTCCCATCGATGCAACCAACTACTCCCAGGAAAGTACTTTTTGAAGAAAATGAAACTTTTGAAGCGTCAGTCATTTGAATTTTAATCCATTGGGCACAAATACGTTATTCAATTATATTTAGAACCTCTTTAATTACTAAGATATCGTAGGTTGCGCCAACCCAATGTTAAAATCATTTTCACTGCATTTTTGATAACCACCGTCAGCAAGGAAACGCAGTGTTGGGCATAATTTTAATATAGAAGGTATGGCCGTTCCTCGCACACATTTGTGAAAATGTTCCTACATCTCAATCAGTAAAAAACAAAATGCTTCTTTATTTAATCGAAAATAACTTATGAATCTGAAACAAATATTATTAAAAAGCCACTCTATTGTGAAAAAACTATGGCTTACTTTGCATTTGGAAGCTCCAATGGATTTGAGTGATCACGAAGGCTTTTTCGTATACGTAGTACATCAATTTTGCCCCTAATATTTTCGCCATTGTAATATAAATCAAAACTTATATCCATATTTTTATTTATTTTAATGTTTATTAACTTTTTCGCGAGCGACAACTGAATTAAATTGTTTAGATATGTCGTTTAAAATTTTTTAGCAGTTTCACTATCTGTCAAATTTCCCTTTCTTAGGTTGGCAACGCCAATCATACTTCGACTGAACTTAGTTGAAGTTCGCAATACCGAAAAAGAGTTTGGTTGACCTGAAGTTGAATTGCCTTAACTTCAATTCGACTAAGTCGGGTTGAAAACCGCAATAGGGGCATATGTTGTGGCATTCCGGGCCTTCTCTTGGCGTTGTACGTTCACTGCCATTCAGAAAGCTGGAGAAGTGTTCCCTCCATAATTTAATTATGCTCTGGGCATCGGTAGCTAAATCACCTTTGAGGGTTCTACAAGAGCATGCTCCGATCTAGAAACCTTCTGTAAGCCGCCGCATTTTTTCGTAGAATTTTCGAGCATTACCCCTGTCGGCCAGCTTATCAAGCTCTTCGTACTCACTCATTTCTGCCTCTTTCTTTTTCTGTCCGCAAATGCGCCTCGCTGCCCTCTTCAACTCTCGGTATCTATCCCATCCCGCACGTGTTGTGGTTGATTGTAACGTTGCGAGGTAGGCAGTCTGTTTTTTCTCCGCTGCGCTACAGCACTCCTCGTCGTACCAGCTGTCCTTTTGCATTTCCCGAAAACCAATGGTTTCGTTAGCAGCTGTACGTAAGGAGTTTGAAATGCCGTCCCACAGTTCCCTTATACCGAGTTGTTGACGAGTGCTCTCAGTGAACAGGAGTGCAAGTTGAGTAGGAAATCGTGCGGCTGTCTGTTGTGATTGTAGCCTCTCGACGTCGAATCTTCCTTGTGTTTGTTGGCATGCGTTTTTTGCTGCACAGAGGCGGGTGCGAATTTCGGCTGCAACAAGACAGCGGTCCGAGTCGATGTTAGGACCTCGGAACGTTCGCACTTCTAGAACACTGGAGACGTGTCTTCCGTCTATCACAACATGATCAATCTGATTGGTGACTTTTCGATCCGGAGACAGCCAGGTAGCTTGATGCATTTTCTTGTACTGGAATCTAGTACTACAGATAACCATATTTCGGGCTCTGGCGAAGTAGATCAACCCATTTGGGGACGTTTATTCATGGAGGTGAAATTTACCGACCGTAGTGCCCAAGATACTCTCTTTGCCCACCATAGCGCTAAAGACGCCATAGAAGGCATCTTTGGTCACATCGTCTTTCTCTTCCGTCGGGGTGTGGGCGCAAATCTGCGATATGTTGAAGAACTTCGCTTTGATGCGGATTGTGGCTAGAAGTTCATTCACCGGAGTGACTGATAACACTCGGCGATGGAGTCTCTTTCCCACCACGAATCCCCTGCCAAACTTGTGCTCATTTATATGGCCACGGTTGTAAATGCCACAAGGACCTAATCGTCTCAGTCCTTATCCCGTCCTTTGCATTTCGGTGATGTCAGCCTTTATTTGCACGAGGACATCAACCAGCTGGACAGCGGCACCTTCCCAATTAAGGGCCCGGACATTCCAGGTGTATTCCCTCAATTCGTAATCCTTATTTCGTTTGCCATGGTCGTCATCAAAAGGAGGTCTCTCATCCGAGTCTGATTGTTAATTTTCATTGGGGATGTTTTTTTTCGTTGCGGGTCCCAAACACAGCGCACAACCCTATGTTGGGGATGTTTCGTATTCTCACTTTAGCTCGCATTCAAACGGATGTTCTGAGGCTACCGAGGGGATACTTGGTCACAGACCGGAAGTCGTAAGCTGCTTGAGCTATATGTAAAAGTATCGTTCTGGCCACTCCCAATTGAATGGCGATCAGAGAAATTTCCTCACTTGCGTGAATTTCTACACATGACTCCATTTTCCGATAGGATAGCTTGGATGGTATTATACTATGTTCAGACCGACACTTAATCACATGATTTCGGCTGTTGAGTGGTTTATCCCACTAATCTTATAAATTTGTCAAGATTTCGCCATACAAAAATGACGATTCCAAATCACTTCATTGAAATGATTTCAAACTGATCCACGCTAAATCTCTCTGAGCGGCTCTGATTTTGCGCCATCTACTTATCAGCATTGGAAATCTGTTACACTTTTACTAATTAAGACACTACAAAGGGGAAAAAAATGTAAACAAACAATTTTTTTTTTAAAGCAATGAATCTAATTTCACCTGAAAATTGACTTAACAAATGAAAAAATGCATTCATTCTTTCTATTATGTGGAAAATATTTAAAAAAAGACGGCTTTTATTTCAAAATACTATATGACAATCTTTTCTTTTGTTAAATATTAAGCGCTGTGAATTCTTGAATGATAGTAACAGCTGCTTCTTGATCTTTCTAATGACACTGAGAACGGTTTGATTAGTGGATGTAATAAAATGTAATTTAATCCCTTTAAATTTTCGGTCTGAACATGGTATAACATTTCAATTTATAATCGCAATATTATTTAATTTCAAATTCTTTGTCTATTATTAAACTGTCACAATTATCCGTTAGCTCCGAAATATTCTAAATAAATTGTAGCTTAAACGTTTGTATTTTTAACATAGTGATAATAATATTAAATAAGTAAAAAAAATTAAATATATGTTCAAACTAAAATATAAATCTTATATATAAAAATGAATCGCAAAATGTGGTGCTAAGCGCACAACTCAAAAACGCTTGGACCAATTTTGCCAATTCTTTTTTAAAATGTTCGTTGAGGTTCAAGGATGGTTGTTACGGCAAGAAAAATTCGAATAATTGCCGAAAAATCCCTAAAAACAGCCCTTCTTTTTCTCATACAAACGAATGAATGTTTGTAAGTATGTTAGTAACTTTTCAGAGGTTGTTCGTTGTGAATCGAGGAAGGTTTAGAAATAAAAAACCGTATGCTTTTCATGAAAAAAGTAGGAAAATTGGAAGATTCCAAAAAGTAACTTTTTTCCATACAAATTTTTTTTTTCAATTTTTGTTTGTTTTGTTTTTTAATATTTTGATTTGTAAATTATTTGAATCGTTCGATTTCGCTCGCTTGCTTTTTTATTCCGGCTATTCAAAAGAAAATTTATTGAAAACTATTCAGTGAAAACTTTACGTGTGTTTCACACAAAGAGATCAATTGCAGATTGAAATTTGTTACGATGCCACGAAGAGGTCGCCCTAATATCGTACTCCCAGGATGCGGTGACATACGTGCGGAATTATGGATCGCGGTCAATCAGCAAGCGATCGTCACGATGTGAAAGCACGACTTTTCAAACAACACTTACGACATTTAATGGACTTTATCTTGAAGCAAGGTATTTGTAGTGCTGTTAGTTGCTAGATGTACTCTGCTGAGTGGCAAAAGAGAGGTTTGCCGCACGCACACATTCTTCCTTGGACGGTGGTTACACTAGATCAAATTGATGAAATCATTTCCGCTGAAATTCCAAATGCAGAGGAAGATTCAGTATTTTACGAAGTGGCGAAAACCAATATGGTTCATGGACCGTGCGGGCACTACAATCCCACTTCGGTTTGTATGTCTGACAATAAATGCACGAAACACTAAACACGTGCTTTTCTTTCGGAAACACAAACTAGAAGTGATGGATATCCACTCCATCGGCGTCGCTCACCGGACGACAATGGCAGAATATTCAGCATTCAATTTAGAATATTGAATAACGAAGTTGACAACACATGGATCGTACTATATTCCCCAGTATTGTCTAATTCACACTCAAAGCTCATATAAATGTTGAGTATTGCAATTTGGTGTAACCGATAAAATACGTTCGTAATTACGTCACCAAAGGAAGCAACATGGCGGTTATTGGTATTGAACGATATGGTCGATACGTGAACTGTAAATAAGCGCTTTGTGACTGTTGTGCGTCTCGCAATTAATATGGAGAATGGCCAAAGAGTATATTTTAACCCAGAGAATGCAGTACAGCCAGTCGAAACACCGCCAGCAACAAAATTAACATTTACGAGCTTTTTCTCAACTTTCGTCAGCGATCCGTTTGCGAGAACTTTGCTCTATTAGGAAATACCTTGATATTATACATGGAATGCATCGTCGAAGAAATAGTTGCACAGAAAGCAAGACCAACCAGTAAACTGATATCCAAGTGTGTACACAATCCACCCAAAAAACGACGATAGTTTCTACCATCGGTTGCTATTGATTAATGTACGCGGTTCAACTTTATTTGAGACAATACACTTAACGCACGACCGAGGCAGCCAACCGACGGGGAAATTTCGTGAGATAGATAACACGTTCACCAGATTTTCAATAAATCGATTGTGACACTCGCTGTTTGGCTTGGGGCGCCGTCCTGTTGGAACACATATTGTACAGGTCCATATCATCCAATATTCGGTTATCCTTGAGCGGTAGCGTTTCTCATTCACAGTAAGGTAGTGATCTTGATCATCACGGAAGAAATTCGGCCCAATGACGGCGCCGCCCCATAAACCGTAATTTTTTCGGGATACAATGGTGACTCATGGAGTACGTGTGGATTATTGCCTGATCAATAACGCATACTTTGCTTATTAATAAAGCCATTCAGTCCGAAATGCGGCTCATCGCTGAAGATGATTTTTCGATGAATCATCATTTATCATTTTCAAGTTGTTGCTCAGCCCAATTCGCGAACATACAACAATTCTGGTGGTCAAGCGACTTCCGTTATCGCGTCAATTTGATCTTGTAAGGATGTGGGCCAAGATCTTTAAGCAAAATTCGGCAAAATTCGGTCTTCTTTTGTAGTCCCCTATTGAAAACCCCTCTTCTAGTTACAAAACTCTTTCTTAAAAAAAACTATACAGTCTAATCAAAAAATTCAATAAAATGACAATAAGAAACCAAAACAGTGGAGATTTGATAGCTATGATTAAAGCTGCAAGTACAGCTAACTTAGAGCGGAAATAAATACTCTCAAACAAATTTTAATAACTTAACACAGACAAATGGACTTACTGAATACGAACCTAAATCGAGAAATCAATTGCGACGAGTCTTTAGAATTCCCGCCAGAATTCGAGAGGAATTGTAGTAAATATGTTAGCTGGCGAGAAGCTGCAAACAACGTCATGAGCCTATATATACGATGTAGTCACAGATAATTTGCTGCGCTTACTATGTTTCGAAATAAATATGTTCAAGACGCAGATGACGTACTCTCTAATCACGGGACGTTGCTAAATTTAGAAGTAATACCTTCACGATTACACTTCGCTTATGCCGATGAGCGGCCGGTTCACACAACTGAACAAGAGCTTAGGAATTTGCGCCAGGGCTCAATGAGCTTAATTGATTACTATAAAAAGGTTAATCAAAACCTTTTGTTCTTCTTCTTCTTTACAGGCGTAGACACCGCTTACACGATTATACCCGAGATAACAAGAGGGCGCCAGTCGTTTTCCAATTGGATATTCCAAGCGAAGTCCTCCTTCACCTGGACCTTCCTAAGGAGTGGAGGTCTTCCTCTTCCTCTGCTTCCCCGGCGGGTACTGCGTCCAATACTTTCAGAGCTGGAGTGTTTTCGTTCATTCGGACAACATGACCTATCAGCGTAGCCTATGTTTTTTAATTCGCTGAATTCATCGTTATCTCAAACAGCTCATCATATCCTCGAATGCGATATTCGCCGTGGCCAACGCGCAAATGATGTCTCGCAAATCTTGCAACATCGACTCATCAGTCTTTGTCATCGTCCATGCCTCTGCACCATACAGCAGGACCGCAATAATGAGTGACTTATAGAGTTTGGTCCTTGATCGTCGAGAGAGGACATTACTTCTCAATTGCCTACTCAGTCCGAAGTAGCACCTTTTGGCAATAGTTTTTCTGCACTTAATTTCCAGGCTGACATTGTTGGTGATGTTTTTACTAGTTCCAAGATAGACGAAATTATCTACGACTTCCAAGTTATGACTGTCAACAGTGACGTGATAGCCAAGTCGAGAGTACGGCGACTATTTGTTTGATGACAGGAGATATTCCGTCGTGCCCTCGTTCACTGTCAGACCCATTTGCTTTGCTTCCTTGTCCAGTTTGGAGAAGGCAGAACTTACGGTGCGGGTGTTGAGGCCGATGATATCAATATCATCGGCATACGCCAGCAGCTGTACACTCTTACAGAAGATGGTACCCTCTCTATTTAGTTCTGCAGCTCGAACTATTTTCTCCAAAAGCAGGTTGATGAAGTCGTGCGATAAGGAATCGCCTTGTCTGAAACCTCGTTTGGTATCGAACGGCTAGGAGAGGTCCTTCCCGATCCTTTCCCGGAGCTTTTGGTGTTGTTCAACGCCAGCTTACACAGCTGTATTAGTTTTGCGGGGATACCAAATTCAGACGTCGTGGCATAAAGGAATCTCCTTTTCGTGCTGACGAAAGCAGCTTCGAAATCGACGTAGAAGTAGTGTGTGTCGATTCTCCTTTCACTGGTCTTTTCCAAGATTTGACGCATAGTGAATGTCTGGTCCGCTGTTGATTTTCCAGGTCTAAAGCCACACTGATAAGGTCCAATCAGCTTGTTGATGGTGAGCTTTAATCTTTCGCACAATACGCTCGATAGAACCTAATACGCGATGTTGAGAAGGCTTATCCCACGGTAGTTGGCGCAGATTGAGGGGTCTCCTTTTTGTGGATTGAGCAGAGCACACTTATGTTCCAATCGTCGTGTTTTCATCCGAGCATATTTTACAAAGAAGCTGATGCATGCTCCTTATCAGGTCTTTGCCGCCGAGTTTGAATAGCTCGGCCGTCAATCCATCGGCCCCCGCCCTATTTTGTTCTTCAGACGGGTAATTGCTATTCGAACTTCTTCACGGTCGGGCAGTGGAACGTCTGCTCCATCATCGTCGATTGGGAAATCGGGTTCGTCTTCTCCTAGCCATTCAGCTTGATGGAGAATTGTTCCCTCCATAATTTAAGTATGATCTGGGCATCGGTAAGTAGATCACCTGAGGGGTTCTACAAGAGTATGCGACGGTCTTGAAACCTTCTGTAAGCTGCCGCATTTTTTTGTAGAAGTTTCGAGCACTACCCCTGTCGGGCAGCTTATCAACCTCTTCATACTCACGCAATTCGGCCACTTTCTTTTTCTGTATGCAAATGGGTCCGCTTCCCTCTTCAACTCTCGGTACATCCCGCACGTGTTGTGGTCGACCTGTCTATTTTATCTACACTGCTACACAGTAACCCTCGTCGTACCAGCTGTTCGTTAGCTTTTTCCGAAAACCAATGGTTTCGGTTGCTGCTGTACGTATGGAGCTTGAAATGCCGTCCCACAGCTACCTCATACCGAGCTGATGATGAGTGCTCTCAGAAGACAGGTGTGTTATTCGAGTGGAAAATCGTTCGGCTGTCTATTTTGTTTATTGGCGTGCGTTTTTGCTGCACAGAGGCGGGTGCGAATCTTGGCTGCAACAACACACACCTAAAACACTGAAGACATCTAAAACACTGAAGACGTGTCTTCCGTCTATCGCAACATGATCGATCTGGTTGGTGGTTTTTGATCCGGAGACAGGTGGAGGTGGCTTGGTGAATTTTATTATGCTGGCATATAGTACCACAGATAACCATATTTCGGGCCACGGCGAAGTCGATCAGCCTCAACCCATTTGGAGATGTTTCATTGTGGAGGCTGAATTTTCCGACCGTAGTTCCAAAGATACCCTCTTTGCCCACCTTGCCGTTATAGAAGCCAAGCACGATTTTGATATCGTGGCGGGGGCAGCTCTCATAGGTGCGCTCCAAGCGTTCGTAGGTGGCATCTTTGGTCACATCGTCCTTCTCTTCCATTGGGGCGTGGGCGCAGATTAGCGATATGTTGAAGAACTTCGCTTTGATGCCAATTGTGGTTAGACATTCACCGGGGTGAATGACAGTACTCGGCGACGGAGTCTCTCCCCCACCATGAATCACATACCGAATTTGCGCTCCTTTTTTGCCTATTGTAGTAAATGCCACAAGGACCTACTCGTCTCAGTCCTTGTCCGGCCAGTCGCATTTCTTGGACGACGGTGAAGTCAGCCTTCACATCATCCAGCTGGGCAGCGGCACCTTCCCAATCTCAAATCGTAGTCCTAATTTCGTTTGCCATTGTCGTCATCAAAACGGAGATCTCTCATCCGAGGCAGTTGACAATTTTTCATTGCGGGCTTTTTTTTACGTGGCGAGTCCCAAACACAGCGCACAACCCTGTGTATGGCATGTTTCGCCTACTCACTTTAGCTCGCTTTCAAACGGATGTTCTTAGGCTACCCAGAGAATACTTGGTCAAAGACCGGAAGTCGCGAGCTGCTTGAGCCATATGTAAAAAAATCGTTTCTGGCCACTCCCAAGTGAATGGCGATCAGAGAAATTTCCTCACTTGCGTTAACTTCTGCACATGACGCCATCCTCAACTTACGTTACTAATAAATAAAGTCATAATGACTTATGGTTCTCAGACTCTAATTACAAAGGAACTGTACATCAAAAATAGACAAAATGCATTGAGAGTATTTATAACTCGTAGCAATGCACCTCCGTCTATTCATTCTGGCTATTTATAAGGTTTATATTGACAGACAGAGTCTGTTAATCAATTTAAGGCTTTGTTATGTAGTGCGTAAGTAAATAAAGAAGGCGGTTTTAAGAAAATTCTGAATTCTTGTTGTAAAAATACTCGCATATTAGCTGTTAATTGGAGTCACAAATTTGATGATTTTTGGCATGCATGTAGTTCATTAGCAACTGTTGATCGGGGGATAACTGGAAGAGTCTGGAGATGGTTCAAATTGGTGTTTCGGTGATTTGCATTTTTAAATGTAATTTCAAGACAGAATTTGCAGTTCGCCTATCTTCTAGTAGAGTCGCAGCTATTCCATATGAAGCCAAAGCTAGGGTAACATCACTTCGCGATCTGATTCTCGCTAAAAGCAGTGAAATTAAGAACGTTTTTCCGGTTCCAAGAAAGCATCAAGAAAATAAAATCCACCAAATCCACTGTTCACAGCTTTTATAAAAATATTGTGTGCAATTCATTGTAGTTTATTTAATTGCGGAACATTCATATGAACTATTTCGGCCAATGCTTCAATTCCGTACTGTTGTTCTCTTTTCAACTCATGGTTTAATGCATCGTGCATATGACGATTGTTTGCTGCCATTCCCAAACATGACAATACGTTGTTTGCCATCAATAAACACCTATGTATCTTCTATCATGATCAATGTTCCATTGTAAATGTTTTACAGTCCTTTGTTGTGTAGGATTCAAAGTTTGACGGCGCACACGTTGAAAAATATCCTCAGACATGTCATCTCTATACTTAACCTACAAATCTTTTGGATTTGATGCGGCGATGAAGATTTTACAGAGTTCTTTAGCGTATGATCCCAGTGAGGATCGTTTTTAAATAAATGTAATAGTTGACATGCCTCACGGTAAGTCTCACACAGTCTAGTTCTTAGTTGCTTAAACGATGTCGGACATTCACCAACAACAACCGCAATTAATAACATTCATCGTTATTTGGATGTACTTTGTAGAAGCAACCCAGAGCTTCTGAAGCAAATGCAAATGTTCTTGTTATTAACGCTGAAACGATATCGATGATGCATTACATGCGTAGTAGGGTGGCATACCAGCATACAGCAAAGTGCGAGCAAAATCATCAGTTTGGCACATTGTAAAGAAACTAATGTTATCGACGGTGGACGTACCGCTCTGTCTGCCGGGTTCGACTGATTAGAATAAACTCGTTGATCATTTTCTAAATGGAGTTTCTGTATTCCACATTGATATGAGTCTCAAAACTTTGGATAATATTGGCGAGTATGATACAATCGAACGATTGTCTACATCAATAATTTCTCATCTTACCTTTACAACTACCGATCGCCCATTGTCCGCAAATGATCACCGACGATACAATGGATATCCATCATTTGGAGGGTTCTCAGGTGTGGTGAATTGTAGTAGGGCATGCCAGTTTTTCCTGAATAGAGTAGTCGGGTAGGAGGACGCTTATCTTATTTAAACATCTTTATGTGTATTTGTTTGATTAATCTGATGACTAATTGTAGTTGCGGGTTTTCCTTTTATCAGTTTACTATGTGGGTTTTTTGTGCAGGAAAGGCAAGCATTATTTTGCTTTTTTTTTTGCGTTTTCATGTTTTTTTTTTTTTGTTTGATTAGCTTATTTTAAGTACAGCAACTCAACGCCTAGCTCAGACATTACATACATACCCTGAGGTTGGACAGTAGTCCATTTGGCGGTCCATTTAGAAAATGATCAACGAGTTTATTCTAATCAGTCGAACCCGGCAGACAGAGCGGTACGTCCACCGTCGATAACATTAGTTTCTTTACAATGTGCCAAACTGATGATTTTGCTCGCACTTTGCTGTATGCTGGTATGCCACCCTACTACGCATGTAATGCATCATCGATATCGTTTCAGCGTTAATAACAAGAACATTTGCATTTGCTTCAGAAGCTCTGGGTTGCTTCTACAAAGTACATCCAAATAACGATGAATGTTATTAATTGCGGTTGTTGTTGGTGAATGTCCGACATCGTTTAAGCAACTAAGAACTAGACTGTGTGAGACTTACCGTGAGGCATGTCAACTATTACATTTATTTAAAAACGATCCTCACTGGGATCATACGCTAAAGAACTCTGTAAAATCTTCATCGCCGCATCAAATCCAAAAGATTTGTAGGTTAAGTATAGAGATGACATGTCTGAGGATATTTTTCAACGTGTGCGCCGTCAAACTTTGAATCCTACACAACAAAGGACTGTAAAACATTTACAATGGAACATTGATCATGATAGAAGATACATAGGTGTTTATTGATGGCAAACAACGTATTGTCATGTTTGGGAATGGCAGCAAACAATCGTCATATGCACGATGCATTAAACCATGAGTTGAAAAGAGAACAACAGTACGGAATTGAAGCATTGGCCGAAATAGTTCATATGAATGTTCCGCAATTAAATAAACTACAATGAATTGCACACAATATTTTTATAAAAGCTGTGAACAGTGGATTTGGTGGATTTTATTTTCTTGATGCTTTCTTGGAACCGGAAAAACGTTCTTAATTTCACTGCTTTTAGCGAGAATCAGATCGCGAAGTGATGTTACCCTAGCTTTGGCTTCATATGGAATAGCTGCGACTCTACTAGAAGATAGGCGAACTGCAAATTCTGTCTTGAAATTACATTTAAAAATGCAAATCACCGAAACACCAATTTGAACCATCTCCAGACTCTTCCAGTTATCCCCCGATCAACAGTTGCTAATGAACTACATGCATGCCAAAAATCATCAAATTTGTGACTCCAATTAACAGCTAATATGCGAGTATTTTTACAACAAGAATTCAGAATTTTCTTAAAACCGCCTTCTTTATTTACTTACGCACTACATAACAAAGCCTTAAATTGATTAACAGACTCTGTCTGTCAATATAAACCTTATAAATAGCCAGAATGAATAGACGGAGGTGCATTGCTACGAGTTATAAATACTCTCAATGCATTTTGTCTATTTTTGATGTACAGTTCCTTTGTAATTAGAGTCTGAGAACCATAAGTCATTATGACTTTATTTATTAGTAACGTAAGTTGAGGATGGCGTCATGTGCAGAAGTTAACGCAAGTGAGGAAATTTCTCTGATCGCCATTCACTTGGGAGTGGCCAGAAACGATTTTTTTACATATGGCTCAAGCAGCTCGCGACTTCCGGTCTTTGACCAAGTATTCTCTGGGTAGCCTAAGAACATCCGTTTGAAAGCGAGCTAAAGTGAGTAGGCGAAACATGCCATACACAGGGTTGTGCGCTGTGTTTGGGACTCGCCACGTAAAAAAAAGCCCGCAATGAAAAATTGTCAACTGCCTCGGATGAGAGATCTCCGTTTTGATGACGACAATGGCAAACGAAATTAGGACTACGATTTGAGATTGGGAAGGTGCCGCTGCCCAGCTGGATGATGTGAAGGCTGACTTCACCGTCGTCCAAGAAATGCGACTGGCCGGACAAGGACTGAGACGAGTAGGTCCTTGTGGCATTTACTACAATAGGCAAAAAAGGAGCGCAAATTCGGTATGTGATTCATGGTGGGGGAGAGACTCCGTCGCCGAGTACTGTCATTCACCCCGGTGAATGTCTAACCACAATTGGCATCAAAGCGAAGTTCTTCAACATATCGCTAATCTGCGCCCACGCCCCAATGGAAGAGAAGGACGATGTGACCAAAGATGCCACCTACGAACGCTTGGAGCGCACCTATGAGAGCTGCCCCCGCCACGATATCAAAATCGTGCTTGGCTTCTATAACGGCAAGGTGGGCAAAGAGGGTATCTTTGGAACTACGGTCGGAAAATTCAGCCTCCACAATGAAACATCTCCAAATGGGTTGAGGCTGATCGACTTCGCCGTGGCCCGAAATATGGTTATCTGTGGTACTATATGCCAGCATAATAAAATTCACCAAGCCACCTCCACCTGTCTCCGGATCAAAAACCACCAACCAGATCGATCATGTTGCGATAGACGGAAGACACGTCTTCAGTGTTTTAGATGTCTTCAGTGTTTTAGGTGTGTCTTGTTGCAGCCAAGATTCGCACCCGCCTCTGTGCAGCAAAAAACGCACGCCAATAAACAAAATAGACAGCCGAACGATTTTCCACTCGAATAACACACCTGTCTTCTGAGAGCACTCATCATCAGCTCGGTATGAGGTAGCTGTGGGACGGCATTTCAAGCTCCATACGTACAGCAGCAACCGAAACCATTGGTTTTCGGAAAAAGCTAACGAACAGCTGGTACGACGAGGGTTACTGTGTAGCAGTGTAGATAAAATAGACAGGTCGACCACAACACGTGCGGGATGTACCGAGAGTTGAAGAGGGAAGCGGACCCATTTGCATACAGAAAAAGAAAGTGGCCGAATTGCGTGAGTATGAAGAGGTTGATAAGCTGGCCGACAGGGGTAGTGCTCGAAACTTCTACAAAAAAATGCGGCAGCTTACAGAAGGTTTCAAGACCGTCGCATACTCTTGTAGAACCCCTCAGGTGATCTACTTACCGATGCCCAGATCATACTTAAATTATGGAGGGAACAATTCTCCATCAAGCTGAATGGCTAGGAGAAGACGAACCCGATTTCCCAATCGACGATGATGGAGCAGACGTTCCACTGCCCGACCGTGAAGAAGTTCGAATAGCAATTACCCGTCTGAAGAACAAAATAGGGCGGGGGCCGATGGATTGACGGCCGAGCTATTCAAACTCGGCGGCAAAGACCTGATAAGGAGCATGCATCAGCTTCTTTGTAAAATATGCTCGGATGAAAACACGACGATTGGAACATAAGTGTGCTCTGCTCAATCCACAAAAAGGAGACCCCTCAATCTGCGCCAACTACCGTGGGATAAGCCTTCTCAACATCGCGTATTAGGTTCTATCGAGCGTATTGTGCGAAAGATTAAAGCCCACCATCAACAAGCTGATTGGACCTTATCAGTGTGGCTTTAGACCTGGAAAATCAACAGCGGACCAGACATTCACTATGCGTCAAATCTTGGAAAAGACCAGTGAAAGGAGAATCGACACACACTACTTCTACGTCGATTTCGAAGCTGCTTTCGTCAGCACGAAAAGGAGATTCCTTTATGCCACGACGTCTGAATTTGGTATCCCCGCAAAACTAATACAGCTGTGTAAGCTGGCGTTGAACAACACCAAAAGCTCCGGGAAAGGATCGGGAAGGACCTCTCCTAGCCGTTCGATACCAAACGAGGTTTCAGACAAGGCGATTCCTTATCGCACGACTTCATCAACCTGCTTTTGGAGAAAATAGTTCGAGCTGCAGAACTAAATAGAGAGGGTACCATCTTCTGTAAGAGTGTACAGCTGCTGGCGTATGCCGATGATATTGATATCATCGGCCTCAACACCCGCACCGTAAGTTCTGCCTTCTCCAAACTGGACAAGGAAGCAAAGCAAATGGGTCTGACAGTGAACGAGGGCACGACGGAATATCTCCTGTCATCAAACAAACAGTCGTCGTACTCTCGACTTGGCTGTCACGTCACTGTTGACAGTCATAACTTGGAAGTCGTAGATAATTTCGTCTATCCTGGAACTAGTAAAAACATCACCAACAATGCCAGCCTGGAAATTAAGCGCAGAATAACTATTGCCATAAGGTGCTACTTCGGACTGAGTAGGCAATTGAGAAGTAATGTCCTCTCTCGACGATCAAGGACCAAACTCTATAAGTCACTCATTATTGCGGTCCTGCTGTATGGTGCAGAGGCATGGACGATGACAAAGACTGATGAGTCGATGTTGCAAGATTTGCGAAACATTTATCAGTTGCGCGTTGGCCACGGCGAATATCGCATTCGAGGAAATGATGAGCTGTTTGAGATAACGATGAATTCAGCGAATTAAAATACATCGGCTACGCTGGTTAGGTCATGTTGTCCGAATGAACGAAAACACTCCAGCTCTGAAAGTATTGGACGCAGTACCCGCCGGGGAAGCAGAGGAAGAGGAAGACCTCCACTCCTTAGGAAGGTCCAGGTGGAGGAGGACTTCGCTTGGAATATCCAATTGGAAAACGACTGGCGCCCTCTTGTTATCTCGGGTATAATCGTGTAAGCGGTGTCTACGCCTGTAAAGAAGAAGAAGAACAAAAGGTTTTGATTAACCTTTTTATAGTAATCAATTAAGCTCATTGAGCCCTGGCGCAAAACCCTAAGCTCTTGTTCAGTTGTGTGAACCGGCCGCTCATCGGCATAAGCGAAGTGTAATCGTGAAGGTATTACTTCTAAATTTAGCAACGTCCCGTGATTAGAGAGTACGTAATCTGCGTCTTGAACATATTTATTTCGAAACATAGTAAGCGCAGCAAATTATCTGTGACTACATCGTATATATAGGCTCATGACGTTGTTTGCAGCTTCTCGCCAGCTAACATATTTACTACAATTCCTCTCGAATTCTGGCGGGAATTCTAAAGACTCGTCGCAATTGATTTCTCGATTTAGGTTCGTATTCAGTAAGTCCATTTGTCTGTGTTAAGTTATTAAAATTTGTTTGAGAGTATTTATTTCCGCTCTAAGTTAGCTGTACTTGCAGCTTTAATCATAGCTATCAAATCTCCACTGTTTTGGTTTCTTATTGCCATTTTATTGAATTTTTTGATTAGACTGTATAGTTTTTTTTAAGAAAGAGTTTTGTAACTAGAAGAGGGGTTTTCAATAGGGGACTACAAAAGAAGACCGAATTTTGCCGAATTTTGCTTAAAGATCTTGGCCCACATCCTTACAAGATCAAATTGACGCGATAACTGAAGTCGCTTGACCACCAGAATTGTTGTATGTTCGCAAATTGGGCTGAGCAACAACTTGAAAATGATAAATGATGATTCATCGAAAAATCATCTTCAGCGATGAGCCGCATTTCTGACTGAATGGCTTTATCAATAAGCAAAGTATGCGTTATTGATCAGGCAGTAATCCACACGTACTCCATGAGTCACCATTGTATCCCGAAAAAATTACGGTTTATGGGGCGGCGCCGTCATTGGGCCGAATTTCTTCCGTGATGATCAAGATCACTACCTTACTGTGAATGAGAAACGCTACCGCTCAAGGATAACCGAATATTGGATGATATGGACCTGTACAATATGTGTTCCAACAGGACGGCGCCCCAAGCCAAACAGCGAATGTCACAATCGATTTATTGAAAATCTGGTGAACGTGTTATCTATCTCACGAAATTTCCCCGTCGGTTGGCCGCCTCGGTCGTGCGTTAAGTGTATTGTCTATGCCAACAAGCGAGCGATGATAGATGAACTTCTTACGAATATCGAACGTGAAATAGCAGCAGTATCGACCGATTTATGCTTGAAAACTGTCGAAAACCGGGTTCGGCGTCTGGATTTCTGCAAGCGTTCCTGGTGGCCATGCAAAAGAGATCGACTTCCATACATAATGTCATCGAATGTACTTTCACAGGAATTAAGAATTTCATTGATGTCCCAAACAGTTTTGGTGTTATTTCAAAAAACTTTTGTAACGCTCTTATTAAAAAATCCTTTATAAGGGAACAGCTGCCATATTAAGCATTCGAGCTTTTAATGTTACTTAATTTGTTACTTAATTTGTTTATTTATTTATTATTTTATTTTTTCGCGTTTTGGGTTCACTTTGCTCTACTCTGATTCTCTCTACACTTTTCACACTAATATAAACGTTCGTACCCTAAATTGCTGGGTTTATTTCCCATAAACTACTTATAACTTCGTCTTATAGAGGACCCCTCCATGCTTCACTGTGGCTGTCACATAGATAATACGAGTACTACTACCATCTATATGATTTCTATTATTTAGATTATAACTATTAGTTAATGCATTATAGTTTTTTTGTGAAGCAACTTGTATTAGTTTACAAAAAACTAAATCATAAAGCATTTCATGTGTTAATACAACATTGCTTTTTGGAGGAAAATACTGTTGAATTTGGGGTTTGAAAGTTTCATCCTGCGATTTATTAATGGTCATTGCAAAAGATGTTTTTACTGGAAACTGTAAACGTTTGAATTGAAAAGATAAATCCGATGGTATCAGAAGGATTCGTGGAATAAATACATTTTCTCGCCTGCCACATCCTGTGAGAATTGTGCACTATATTATAAAAGTTTTCAGTGATTTTACCAGCAAACGCGTGCTATTGCAAAGTTTAGGTGGATACAGGTTTCTTAATAAAACAGAAGGACAACCTACTTTCAACACCATATTGTGAGGAGGGATTCCAAACGGGTTTAAAGAGTTTACAAATTCTGTACAGTTCTTCCAAATCGAGAACAGTATCAACCGAGTAGTATATTTTCGTCGGCGCATCAATATTTGAAAGAATCAAGTTATTTATCTTATCTACTTGTTCGTTAATTGGTGACAAAATCGCCATTTTTTGAACCAAGATATTGTCTTATAACTTATGCTATTAATGTCAGAATAGACATTGTCGACTAACTCTTGGATGATGTCTATCAAAACGCAAAGGTTTTCTAGGTCAGTCCTTTCTTCACTTTGTGGTAACTCTCCATTGCAAGATTTTAGCAGCGTCTGTGCAAATAGCCTGCTCTCACGTGAAGTTGACGAAACCCATGTTAGTTAGTTTTAAGCTCTACTTTATTGATCACTTTAGGTAAGCATTTATTTCGTCAACACGTGTTCCTCGAGTCATAACTGGTAGGATTTGACAGAATTCTCCTGAGAACAGAATTGTACATCCACCCATAGGTGTATATTTGTTGCGCAAATCGCGCATTATCCTACCCAGTGCTTTCAAAGACGTCTTGTTTGACATGATAGCTTTGCTGCAGACTAATAAGCGGAAAAAATGTAACTTTTACAACATCACATTAAAAATCTCAAAAATAACAGTATTTCTCCACTATTTCTTTTTCTTTATTGGCGTAGACACCAGTTGGGCACGCCAGTCGTTTCTTCTTTTCACTACGTGATGCCAATTGGATACTCCAAGCGAAGCCAGGTCCTTCTCCAGTTGGTCCTTCCCGGCAGGTACTGCGTCAAACACTTTCAGAGCTGGAGTGTTTTCATCCTTTCGGGCAACATAACCTAGCCAACGTAGCCGCTGTCTTTTAATTCGCTAAACTATGTCAATGTCGTCATATATCTCATACAGCTCATGGTTCCATCGAATGCGATATTCGCCATGGTCAACGCGCAAAGGACCATAAATCTTTCGCAGAACTTTTCTCTCGAAAACTCGCAACGTCCACTCATTCTTTGTTTTCATCGTCGAAGCCTCTGCACCATATAGCAGGACGGTGATTATGAGTGTCTTTGGTTTTTGTTCGTCGAGAGAGGACTTTACTTCTCAATTGCCTACTCAGTCCAAAGTAGCACCTGTTGGCAAGAGTAATCCTGCGTTGGATTTCCAGGCTGACATTGTTGGTGGTGTTAATGCTGGTTCCTAAATAGACGAAATTATCTGAATTTTCAAAGTTATGACTGTCAACAGTGACGTGAGAGCCAAGTCGCGAGTGCGACGACTGTTTGTTTGATGACAGGAGATATTTCGTCTTGCCCTCGCTCACTGCCAGACCCATTTGCGTTGCTTCCTTGTTCAGTCTGGAGAAAGCAGAACTAACGGTACGAGTGTTGAGGTACATGATATCAATAACATCGGCATACGCCAGCAGCTGTACACTCTTATAAAATATTGTACCTGCTCGGTTAAGTTCTGCATCTCGAATTATTTTCTCCAGCAGCATATTGAAGCAATCGCATGACAGTGAGTTGCCTTGTCTGAAACCTCGTTTGGTATTGAAAGGCTCGGACAGGTCCTTCCCGATCCTGAGGGAGCTTTTGGTGTTGCTTAACTTTAGTTTACACAGCCGTATTAGTTTTGCGGGGATACCAAATTCAGACATCGCGGCATGAAGGCAGCTCCTTTTCGTGCTGTTGAAAGCAGCTTTGAAGTCGACGAAGAGGTAGTGTGTGTCGATTTGCCTTTCACGGGTCTTTTCCAAGGTTTGGCGCATGGTGATTATCTGGTCGGTTGCTAATTTGCCAGGTCTAAAGCCACACTGATAAGGTCCAATCAGTTTGTTGACGGTGGGCCTTAATCCTTCACACAATACGCTCGAGAGAACTTTATACGCGATGTTGAGGAGGCTTATCCCACGGTAGTTGGCGCAGATTGTGGGGTCTCCCTTTTTATGGATTGGGCAGAGCACACTTAAATTCCAATCGTTGGGCATGCTTTCGTCCGACCATATTTTACAAAGAAGCTGATGCATGCTCTTTATCAGTTCTTTGCCGCCGAGTTTGGAAAGCTAGACCGTCAATCCATCGGCCCCCGGCTTTTGTTTGTTCTTCAGACGGGTAATTGCTTTTCGAACATCTTCACGGTCGGGCAGAGGAACGTTTGCTCCATCGATTGGAAAATGGGTTAGCCTTCTCCTGATGTTGTGCTTTCACTGCCATTCAGCAGGGCGAAGATGTGTTCCTTCCATAATTTTTGTATGCTTTGGGCATCGGTGACTAGATTACCTTTGGGGGTTCTACAAGGAGTATGCGACGGTCTTGAGACCTTCTGTCAGACGCCGCATTTTTTCGTAGAATTTTCGAGCATAATTCTGTCTGTAAATGCGTCCTGCTTCCCTATGCAACTCTCGGTATCTATCCCATCCCGCACGTGTTGTGGTCGATCGTAACGTTGCGAGGGCAGTATGTTTTCTCTCCGCTGCGACACGCCTCTCCTCGTCTTACCACCTGTTCTCTTGTATTCCCCGAAAATCAATGGTTTCGGTTGCACCTTCTAATAAAAGAACAAAACTCCGAACTTAATTACCATAATAAAAAATCTTTCTTAAATCTAACAAAAGATTAGGAAACAAATTAAGCGAACTGTACACAGAAAAAGTGGTAGAAAAGGATTTGGGCACAACCGTTTTAATTAACGGCAAAAGAATCCATAAAAGTAATCTATGATAAATTTTGTTTCTATCATTAGGCTCCTGATCCTGATGTTTCCTATATTAGCACAGTTGGAAATTTTAAATTATACTAATTCAATATACATACCAATATCGGAGGGATATATTGCTATCTACCGTCAATACAAGCACTTGATTCACCACCTAAACTTAATCAATTATGAAAACATTGCCGAACAAACGTATGACCTTCTGGACAACTTTCCAAAATCCCACATACGAAAGACATTACAACTGGACATAGACCGCGTTTTACGATTACTAGACTCACTAACAATTCACCACCGACACTCTCGTAATATTAACCTTCTAGGCACCGCTCTCAAATATATAGCGGGAACTACCGATTTCGATGACTTTAACCAATTCCAAACACGGACAATAGCCAATTACAAGTAAAGATAAGTCAATTAACTGACACTGTAAATAAAATAATTAGCTCTACAAAAGTGCATCAACGTGACACTGAAACCTTATTTGAATTGATATCAGCAAGAAACAGAGCATTAATAGACGAAATAGAATCAGCCATATATTCAGTCACTTATGATATGATACATACATACATACTTAGGTATGATACAGTTATAAATCCAATTTTGTTAAATAGCGATAAAGTTAGGAATTTACTAATCAACGAGCACTCTACAAATATAACAGTAAGCGATTTACTAACAGTCTCTAAATTGAAAATTTTACAAGATAATAACCTTTATTTTATAATTAAATATCCAATAGTTGAACAAAATTGTAAGAAAATACGAATCAAGCCAAATGTAAAAAATTCTAAAATAATTATGATAGAAACTAATATAATATCAAAATGTAATAGTAAATATCAACAGCTTGTTAACTGTAAAAATTCAATGTCAACCATATTTTGTCAAATGTTAACTAGAAATAGTTCTTGTATTTTGAATCTACTAAGCTAAAAGCCCACATACTGTCAAACTGTTACAGCAGATACATCGAACCAATAGAGGAAATCGACAACGGCCTGACTGTTATAAACGACGAAGTGGTGGAAGTTCATGAAGGAAATTCTGATGCAATAACGTTGAATGGAACGTTTGTTATTAAGTTTACAGAAAATGTGACCATTAATGGTGCTACTTACACTAATTGGCGGAAAATGGTACGTGCTTATCCAGAAGCCGCGCCCGCACAATTTTTGAACCTGACCAATTATACAACATTATTATCGCTTCCGTACTTGCACAATTTCAACCAAAAAAACCTGAGACACATCGTATCGTTGAAGGGCTTTGTGAAAGCTCAATCGTCTAAATGCCTAATAGCTTACGCATCTACAATTGCCTTTTTTTATTGCCTTACTAGCCCACATAATCAACAAGCGCCGAAAGCGCAACGTTAGTATTGCAATATTAGGCAACGTTCTTGAGGAATCTGTGGACGTCTTCTCTTCTAGCGGGGGAGTAGTTAACATATCACAGTAGCCCACAACAACAAGTGCAGTAATGCCTGTGATTGCAGCGCAAGCAAAAACATCAAAGGTGCGAGACTCATGTTGCAGACATAACAACGGGAACGCTTGCCAGTTGCAAACGACACCAACAGTCCCAAACCGTGGGAATTGCCGAATCAGCATTTTCGAATTATGCGGCAGTCCACTTGAGGTGATGGCAAGTATATTTGATAGGTGTTAGGTATTCAGGTGCAGCACCGAAAAGTTAGTTATAATAACTCGATCATCGCGAACGGCTGCCCTACATAGTAGGGAAATAAAAAATAATTTAAACCAAACCTCGCGTTTTATTTATTTACATATAAGCATTCCTCTTCAATCACTCTATCTATTTAAAAAAAAGCCGCATCAAAATCCGTTGCGTAGTTTTAAGGATTTAAGCGTACAAAGGGACATAGGGACAGAAAAATCAACTTTATTTTATAATGATACGTATAAGAATTACGCGCCACGTATTCTCCGTGGATATCTTTAAAAAAAACGCCATATTTTCCAAATTCACTAAAAGTTTTTTTCAGTAACATGTCAAATGGAAATTTCATAATTTTTTTAATTGACAAATTTTTGTGTGTATCATTTTCGCAATTAAACCCCAAGTATAGTCATTTGGATCTGTTGACGAAATAAAATTGAAAGCCGACGATGTTTACTCAACGACAGTTTATTAGCAACTTCTTTTGTATAGACAGAGTTTCGGTATTCATTAAAATAGAAAAGTACTGACTTAGAATATTCGAACATACGAGTGTTGCCAGAGTTTATATTACATATTCAACACTCCTCCTCAACAATTGTATGTTTTACATATTTGTACAAATATTTCTTTATTATTACTATTTTAACCCCAAGATCTCTGTAAATTTACAATGATTAACCTTTTTTAAATTTTTCGTTAATACATCAGCTACCATAGCATTACTTGGACAATAGTTTAATTCAATTTCATTATTACTGTAAACATCTCTTATATGATGAAATTTAATGTCTATGTGCTTACTACGAGCATGATAAACAGGATTTTTTACTAAGCTCATCGCGCTCATATTATCACCGTTGATCACGATCGAACCACCCTTATCGTACATTTTCATTTCTGTCCACAACTTATTTAAATAAACAGATTCTTTCGCTGTTGCCGAGAGCGCCATATACTCGGCTTCCGTGCTGCTCAAAGCCACTGTTGGTTGCTTTCTAGACTCCCAACTAAAAACGCTGCCACCAAAGAAAAATGCATAGCCTGTATATGACTTGCGGTCTGTTGCGTCACAACCCCAATCGGCATCTACGTAACCCTTCATCCACTCGCCAGTTTTTCTGTAGTGCAACTTCAAATTTATAGTCGCTTTCAGGTATCGCAAAAAGTGCTTTGCCGCTGCAAGATGCTCACAATGTGGATCGGAATTTCGCTGCGCTAATTTGCACACCGAGTGCAATATGTCGGGTCTTGTGTTCACCGCGATAAACATTAGTGAACCTATTAGACTCTGATACTCAGCTGCGTTGACCTTTCGACAGTTGCTTTCATTACAATTGACTTGAAAGCTTGGTTCAAGTGGTGTATATACTGGACGACACACATCCATGTCATATTTATGCAATAGTTCTTGCACTTGTTGTTTTTGGCAAATTGATATCGCCCCAACTGAACCAACTCGCTCGATCTCCATACCCAAGAATTTGTTAATGGGACCCTTGTCAACAATCTGAAAAATACTAGAAATTTGTTGTTTTATCTGCATCAACTCACCAAGATCTGAACAAGCAATCATCAGATCGTCAACGTATACTGCAATTATATTTAATTTGCGCCCTTGATTTTTAGTATACAAGCACGGCTCGCTGTTACATGCAGAAAACCCCATTTCTTTTAAAACTTCATCAAGCCTTGAGTTCCAAACTCTGCCTGACTGCTTAAGGCCGTACAATGATTTTTTCAGCTTCAAAACGCAGTCGTTGTCTTGCTGAAACATCTCTGGCTGTCTCATATAAATGTCATCTTCTAGCTTGCCATTCAAATAAGCCGTCGACACGTCAAGCTGATGAACATGTAACTCGTATTCGGCCGCTATAGCCAACACCATTCTTATAGTTGCATATCTCACGACAGGTGAGAAAATCTCGTTGTAGTTAACGCCATACGTTTGCCCGCAACCTTTTGCTACTAGCCTCGCTTTGTACCGCTCGATGTAACCATTTGCGTTTGTTTTTACCGCAAATACCCTCTTGCAGTCAATAACTTTATGGCCCTTCGGTACCGCTGCTTGCTCCCATGTATCGTTGTTAACTAAAGCGTTGTACTCCTCCTGCATAGCGCACCACCATTCATGCGCCTGCTTGCTGTTCATTGCTTCTTCAACTGATACTGGTACTTTAACATTTTCAGTATATGCTAAGTTTACTGCACTTTGTTGTTTTCTTGGTCTGCCAGGTAAACCAGTTCTAATTAACCGTGGCCTACCACGCCGCATCTGCTGATGTTCAGGACAATCGCGCATTTCATCATCGATTGAACTGCTACTCTCTACAGCGTCTTCATAATCGGACTGCTCTTCTTGTTCTGCTACATGTTGAATCGGATCAGCTCCTTCCAATGTAAACTGTGCTACCTCCATTGGCGAAAAATGTTCACCCTTATTTTTCCCCATCAAAATTGTTTCGTCGAATTTTACATCGCGTTTAACAATTACTTCTCGCGTTTTTGTATCAAAGAGACGATATGCTTTCGATGCACTGTCGTATCCTACCATGACGTACTCGTTGCCTTTTTGCTGAAATTTGCTATGCTGCGATTTGTTCAAGGCTATCGCAAGACATCCAAACACTTTGAAATGCTTTACCACAGGCTTTCGTTCAACCCATATTTCGTATGGAGTAACACCATCCAGCGCTTTAGATGGCGACCGATTTCGAATGTACACTGCACAATTTATTGCCTCTGCCCAGTAACTCTCACTCAGCCCTGAATGTACCAGCATACAACGCGCCATCTCTACCAGCGTTCTGTTAGCACGTTCTGCCACACCATTCTGCTGTGGAGTATATGGGACTGTGAGCTGGTGCCTTATGCCACATTCACCCAAAAATCTTTTAAAATTATTATTAACATATTCACGGCCATTATCCGTGCGTAATGTTTTTATTTTGTTACCGGTTTGTAACTCGACCATTGCTTTAAATAATTTAAAGTTTTCAAACACTTGGTCTTTTGTTTTCAAAAAATACACAAACATCGACCTCGATTTATCGTCTATAAAGGTCAGAAAATATCGTGATCCACCGTGCGATTGCGTACTAAACGGACCACAAACATCCGAATGCGCCAAGTCTAAAATGTTTTTTGCACGATTTTCTGAAGCTACAAACGGTTGAGAACATATTTTACTCTTAACGCATGACACACACACAATATCGTTTGCATTTGATATCGAATCTATTCCATTCACAATGTTTTTATTTGAAAGTTCACTTAGGCTTCGAAAATTAATATGCCCATATCTATTATGCCACATTACAGTATTTTCGGCTCTAGTTAAATAACACGACTGTATTTTGTCTCGTATTACATACAAACTATTTTCTTTATTTGCTTTAAATATAACTGAATTGTCTTCTTTATCTCGCACTACTGCACAACCATTTTCGAATGTTGCTTTAAACCCTTTCTCATCAATTTTTGGTATTGATATAAAGTTCATTTGCAAATCTGGTACATACAAACATTTCGTCAGTTTAAAATTCCAACCAGACGTTTTTACAACAACGTCGCCAATACCTTTGGCATCAACGGAGTATTTCCCTGCTAATTCTATTCTTTCGCTATGCTCGTTCATTCGCACAAATAAGTGTTCATCTTTACACATATGCGACGTCGCGCCGCTGTCGATACACCAAACGTTAGAATTCTGCTGCTGCCGCTTTGCCTCCGCAAAAATTGCTAACGATTTCTCCTTTGCCCTCTCTTCTCTGCACTGTGCCGCATAATGCCCCTTCTTACCGCAGTTGAAGCATTTGAAGTTGCGCTTCGCTTTGCTCCTACTGTGTTCGGTTTGCGCACTCGTTCTTTCTCCATCGCTGCGATTGTTACTAAGCGTTTTGGTTTCGTTGTATTTCTTTGAATTTGCGCGTGCAGCGCATGCTTGTGTGTTTTCGAAACCGTTATGGCTCGCGTCTGTACAGTTGTCTCTGCGACGCTCGCCTTCTTCCGCTACTTTTATTTTCAACGCGTCCAATTTTGGCAAATTATCCCTTGCTTCCAATGCTACTACAAGGTTCTCGTAACTTCCAGGTAAGCTTGCCAACAGCATGATTACCAATAGTTCTTCTTGTAACTCGATGGTTACTTCTGCCAACTCGTCGACAATTTTTGAAAATTTATTCATATGCTCGCGCACATCTTCGCCCTCAGACATTCGTAGACCAATCAGCCTCTTAAACAGTGAGACTTTTCGTACGGGACCACTTGATTTGTTCAAATCTTTTAGCGCTCTCCACACTTGTGGCGCTGTTGTACACTTTTTTATGTGATTAAGGCTGGTTGCTTTTACACACAACATTATAGTTGCGATCGCTTTATTGTTTTTCACCAACCATTCTGCCCTATTTTCCGCTGTTTCCGTTAACTCTTCGGAAACCACTGGCCACAAATCTTGATGCACAAGAACACTACGCATTTGCAGACACCAAGTGTCATAATTGCTTGCGTCTAGTTTTTCTATATTGAAATTCATTTTTTCAGTCATTACTGCACTTATGATTTTTCGCAAAAAACTGTTCACGGTTTGCTTAATTTATTTCGCGGCACTATTTGTAACGTTTTACAATTATCCGCGTTGTTACTGCCCAGCCTGCGTTTGGCCTGGGCCCATAACCTGTTGACGAAATAAAATTGAAAGCCGACGATGTTTACTCAACGACAGTTTATTAGCAACTTCTTTTGTATAGACAGAGTTTCGGTATTCATTAAAATAGAAAAGTACTGACTTAGAATATTCGAACATACGAGTGTTGCCAGAGTTTATATTACATATTCAACAGGATCCATATATCGGCTATAACGTTTTCATCTTTATTGGTAAATAATATTTTCGCTGTATACATAGAATATTTTATAAATGTAGTACTAGCTGACACTGCAGGCGCTGTCCTGCGTGAAGTTATGTGCTTAGAAATGAAAAGAAAGTTGAATTTATATTCGGTTAAAAATCATTAGCTTGATAAATACTATTTTTCGGTTCCTGTTCCGGTGCGTAAACATAACAATAACATATCCAACTTTGGTTGCACCGTGTTCTTTAATCGATAGCTACCGAAAGTAGAAGCAATCATCGTTTTTCGGGTGGGTTGTATAAATTAGTCCTAATGCATTAGTTAAGAACACACCTGGATGTCCATCTACTGACCATTTCTTCGACGATGCATTCCATTTATAATATTGAAACATTTCCTAATGAAGCAATATTCTCGCAAACGGATCACTGACGCAAGTTGAGAAAAAACTCGCCAATGTCGATTTTGTTGTTGGACGGATATACCATCCGTTGGCTGTACTGTATTCTCTGGATTGAAATACACTCTTTGGCCTTTGTTTAATTTAAATCCAAAATTTTTTTAGAGCATACACTGTTAAATAAAAAATGAATTTTATTTGTATGTTAACAATAAAATTAACTAAAGTATAATATGTAATGTTATAAGAGTTTTAAATTTTAATGTTGATTAAAATAAATGTCGACAAGCGGTGCGGCGAGAATCCACTTCCTCGAAACGGCAGCCGGTGCGTGAATTTTGCGTTGGTAATCTCATCGAATGTGTGTGACGAAGTGTGTCGAATTACAAATACGTTAGAATATGAATTTAAATTTCGCCAATATCCCGATTCCTCTCAAGCTGATCGAGTATAATAAAAACATGCACATGCGAATGAACAGATGTGCGAAGCGGTGTAACAACCGAATCAGCTATCCAAACGACATTATTGCAAACGCGCGGAATGAGTCCCCAAACGAAAAAAATTAAAATGTTGAATGTTTCCCGTTTTACATTCTTTTTGATGAGTTTGTTGGTGTATAGGCATGGTGAGTTATGTTGTGGTGTTCTCAGCTGTGGTGAACTAAGCTGTCTTATTAGGGTAGAGTGGGTGGAAGCTTAACTCATTTAAACATCCTGGGCCCTCTTGGCAAATATTTTGCCTAGTAATACGTATGTATATGCTATTGCATATATTTTGACGTACTGCTAGCAGAGTTGCCGAGGGCGGGTTTTAAACATAATATTTGTTATTTATTTACTTTTAGGTGCGTTTGGCTAGGACCTATATTTTGCGGGTTTATCCGACTTATTATTATAGTAAACATGTGTATGCGTTGTTTGCTTTTATTCATTTCATTAGCGGTTATTTAAATTTCTTATTTAATCGGTATGGTATACCGGTTGTTTATTATTTGCCTTTTCTATGTTATCGGCTTATAAAGGATAGTAACTCCACGCCTGGCTCAGATGTTACTAGAATGGGTACTCCTTAGCCCTAGATTGAGGAGTATGAAATTAGAGGAATCTTGAGAGAGAATGGCCGTGAATGGAGAAAGGCTTCGATTGATAGAGGAGAAAATTCTTCATAATTAAGGTGATGCTTTGTAGAGCTGATTTCCCTAACCCACCCATATGAGGAGCGCTTGGATAGATGCGATGAGAGCGACCCTTGCTTTTCGTAAGTGTAGGTGCGTCACTTTGTCGCATTGGGAGTATGATGATCCCTTAACCTCCTTTTGAGATTTTATTTATTTTAGAAAATGTCGATTTTTCGACTTTTTGATACAACTGTGTTATATTTTTTGTTTTAGTACGTATACACTAATTTGGCGTTTGAGCTTTTTGTGCTTTTGAGCAACATGATGTCTCTAAGAAATTTTTTTAATTTTGGGTTTCGGGTTTTGCTTTTACAATTAAACCCGTGGTTTGAGCGCTTTTTTGGTGTGAGAGGGAACATGTGCTATAATAAAGCTTTGTATGATGTCTTTTGTGACAATGTGAGCAATTAAATATACCCAGCAAACATATTGGCAAGCGTTTTGTTAATTAAGATTGCAGCAAGCTTGCATAAATAAGAGTTTTGCGAACGTCGTTGACATTTCGCTTGCAAATGCAAGTGTTTTGCGAACGTCGTTGACAATTTGCTTGCAAATGCAAATGTTTCATAAATTTAAGCAAAACGTGTAGTTCTCGCCGCAAAAGATTGTGCTAATAAGTTGTGTTAATAAATTATGTAAAATTGTTCTTAAAGTTGTTAAATTAAGTGCGTTTGATACTTTTAATTATCATTTGCTATTAAAAAAGCTAATAATCTACTTATTTAATGTCTGCAGCAAAAAAAGAAGAAAAGTGTTGTGCGCAGCAGCTTCGAAATTTTTGAACATCTATGGAACGGTGCGGCTGCAAGTTCTGTAAGTACCCAGAGTGAATTTGTGGAACAGGAGGTTGTGCCTGAAGCACAGAATAATTTAGATTCCTTGTTGCCAAACGATGATTATATTTCTGATGAAAGTGAGAACTCGTCCGATGGCGCCGTTATTGATTTCAATAAACGTTTAGCCACATGGTTTGTAGAGAGCAATGTGTCCAATGTGCATGCTAATAAATTATTGGACTTATTAAGCGACTAAATTGAAGGCCTACCAAAAGATATCAGAACGCTAAAACGTACGCCGTGTGATGCTCCAGTTGTCCAGTTAGCAGGTGGAGAATATGTGCATTATGGCTTCAGAGACTGTTTGACAGATTTTTTGCGGGAATATAAAGTGCATACAAATATTTTAGAATTAAACTTTAACATCGATGGATTGCCAATTTCGAAAAGTTCCCTGAAGAGCGTGTGGCCTATTTTAGTGAATGCAAATGGGACGGATTCAGTTTTCGTGGTTGCTATTTTTTGTGGACGGTCTCATACCAATGATGTGAATAAGTTTCTGGCACAATTTGTCGATGAGTTGAACGATCTTCTCCAAAATGGATTCTTATACGAAAACAAAACTTTTGTAATAAAATGTCGAGCATTTATTCTGGATGCACCAGCTATGGCACTTATGCTTGGAGTCAAAGGACACGCAGGATATAGTTGCTGCACAAAGTGCATTCAGAGGGGCGAACGGAAAGAGAATCGTATGATATTCCATTATCAAAATCATCCTTTGCGCACAAATATACATTTTTGGCAAAGAACTGATGTCAGCCATCACAACCAGCAAAGTTCTTTGGAGATTGAAAAACTTCCAATCGACGTGATCCGTGTATTCGCTCTAGATTACATGCACGTGGTGTGTTTGGGTGTAATGAAGGCTTTGCTTGGATCCTGGATAAAAGTTAAAAATCGCAATTATTCTTTGCAACAAAATGATATACGAAAACTAAACACAGAATTTCAATCCATTGGGCGTTACATACCAAGAGACTTTTGTGGGAAACCACGGGATTTAAAAGAGATAGACCGCTTCAAAGCAACGGAATTCCGTCAGTTTCTTTTGTATACAGGCCAGGTTGTGCTATAGGACATATTGAGCGAAGAGAGGTACATTCATTTTTTGCAACTTAGTCTTGCAATGCGAATTCTCCTCAACGCTGAAGATTGTGTACAAAATAACAAATGCATAGAGGAGCTGATAAAGGATTTCTTACTCAGAGTCCCTGTTTTATATGATTATTTAATGTTAACATTCAATTACACCTGTTTGAGTCATTTGGCCAGAGATTGCATGCACTTTGTATCACTAGAGACAACCAGTGCTTTCAAGTTTGAAAGTAAATTAGTAAAAATTAAGAAACTAGTTATGAAAAAAATAATGTTCCGTCCCAAATTTACAACAGACTAGTTGAGCAGAGTGTACATGGAAATCATCATACAAATATTGTTTCTAAAAAATCTGCAGTACAAAGTGATGGCACTTACAAATTTGTTAAAACTAAAAACTTTTATTTATATCTTTTGCACCTGGGAACTTTTATTTAGTACAAAAATTAATTTTCAAACTTATTTCCATATCAAGATCTGCTGATAACGATTTTGTATTTCACGGGCTAAGGGTACAAGACTTTCATAACTTATATGATAAGCCGCTTCAAACATCGCTTTTTAATATTTACCATGCCGAGAATCTCAGTTTTAACAAAACACCGAATCACCATACGCTTGAAGAAATAACATCAAAAGTTATATGCTTCTACACCAGATCGTCTTATATATTTGTGCCACTCATAGCAGATCATGTCGCAGAACAATCTCAATTACATCGTCGACCCCATTAATGATGACATCGCATCCTCACAAACTATTATGTGATGCAACCAAGTCCAAGCACAACAACAACTTCTTTGGATAGTGCAACGTCGTCGGGTAAGATATTTATTTTTAAAGGATAAATTTTTAGATAAATTTTCCTCGCTGGTAAGAATTTAAATTTGAAATATCCGGTGACTGTATACTGATGTCGATTTTATTTATATTTTTAGAAGGCAGATCTAAAAAGATGGTCAACATCCAATTCGAGAAAATTTGTTACGAAAGCGTGGCAGAAGATTATGACTGACAACGTTGCTGAGAGCTTTTCCTGGCGAGGAACTGCAGATAAGAAGTGCATTAGGGCCTTCACTGTCGCCACTGCTATTCATCGTAAGTGAAATACGTTTAAAAGGTTTCTAGTTACATTTCTATATTCAATCGTATTAAAATTAAAACAACAAAAAAAGTAAACTAAAATACTAAGTAGTAATGATTTTTTAAATGAAAAAACAATGAAGTTCCTATTTTTATATTTTAATGTAATATTATTCTAATTCAAATTTAATATTAAAACTGTTTTTTTAAATGTATCAATAAAAAAACATATCCAAAACAAAGTAAATGTTTAAAACGCTTACTTATTTCATTAAAAATACGTGTTTTTTTAGCATTTTCAAAACGTGTAATTACGTTACTTAAAAAACATGTTTTGCAATTGTCTTTTAAACGCTTATAAAGTTGGGTCCTTTTCGATTATAAACCCCTTGCTTTGATGTCTTTTGTAAAGGTCACAGCAGCGTTTTATAAGTGTTTGGCTTACATTTGAACGCTTACAAAACGCTTATTTTTATATGTAAATGCTGGCTGGAATGCGTTTGCAATTTGTATATGTATGCGCATGTGACAGACAGTTTGTGCAAAGTCTTTTTGACTTTTTGTTTTTTTGTTTTGAAAAAGCTTTTGCTTAAATTTTTGTTGCTTTTAGCTTAGGGTCTATTTAAGCTTCCATTTTGGTCGTGTTTAATGTTAGTTTTGATTAGTTTTTTCTTCTAACCTTTCTGTAATTTCATTTTGGGTGGTGAGAAAATCTTTCATTTGTTGCCACGTTGGGCACTTTTTTCGTGATGAGAGCGATTGCTCCCACAAAAGTACCGATTTTTCTGGTAATGCGGCGGTGCAAATGTTTACCAGAATTGGGTCCCAGCTGTCTGTGGGGATATTTAGTGTCGATAGGACCGACAAACAATTTGAAACAGTGGATTCTAGTTTGATGAATTCTACACTGGTTTCTTTTTTAATTTTTGGCAAGTTCATTAGTGTGGTTACTTATTTATCGACCAGTATTCTTTCATTTTCGTATCTTGCTTTTAGAGTTTCCCAAGCCAAATTGAAAATATCGTCATTAAGAGCGAATTGTTTTATTATTATGCCTGCTTGAACTTTGGTTTTGTATCTGAGGTGATACAATTTTTGTGCTTTGCGGATGGTTGATGTACAGGGCTGTAAACATATCCCGCAAGGACCTCCATTCTTCATAACCTCCATAAAATGTTTCTGTGTCACATGTGGGCACCTCGAGGTGGATGCCTGAACTTGCCTCTTTATATTGTTGCATTTGTGGCAGCTCAACCCTCGGATGTGGAGTAGGTGCAATTGCTTTTATTAGCTTTAATTGATCGGAGATCATAGCTTTTGTTTCTTCATATTGGTCTAAGCAGTTTTCATAAATATCGTAACCCGATGATTTAAAATCCTCATGCCTCATGAGCCGCTTGGAGGCGAGTCCAAAAATTTATAAGATTTTGACTTTTTATTACTAATAACGATTCCGAGTTTTCGTGAATTGGTGAAGTGCAGTATCTTGTTAAACTGTCACTTTCTGAAATAAATTTAAAAGCCTGTTTTGAGCGTGGAGCTCCCACAGGTGTATTTTGATTGTTTTCCTTTATAACCATTTTTTTTTGTTGTTTTTTCTTTAAATTTCTGTATAAATAATTAAATTTTTTTCCTCAGTGCGACTGATTTGAAGAAGCAATATTGCTTAAAGCCGAATATTCTTTTAGGTAAATAGAGTTTTGAATTTTGATTTAGGTTGGTAAAAACGAGTATTTTATATCGTATTAATATTACCGTTTCTATTTATTTGAAAATAATAATATTTATTTATATATTTCATTTTTTAAGTTTGAAAATGTCTTTGATTTTATTTATTCATTATTTAGACGATTTATTTTTACCGAAAAGGAACTGCACACAATTTTTTATTTGTAACTTAACGGATTTTATTAATTTTTGCTTGTAACTTTTTTTAATAACAAATAGAAGAGTTTTTATCCACTTTTAATTAAAACTAGTAAAAAAATTATTCTCTTGGTTTATGGCGAATTTTTCGTTTAATTCCCTTCATTAAAATCTGCACACCTTCTTTTGTAACGGCCCGACTTGCTTTAAGCCAGTTTTTTTTTAAATTCGATGACGTTTTCGGCAACTGGATGATCCTTTTTAAATTCCGTTTGAAAATTGCCCATATATTCTCTATCGGGCGAAATTATGGAGCGTTTGGAGGGTACTCTTCTTTTTTTAACAAAATTGACATTGTTATACTTCAACAAAGCCAAAGTAGAATGAGTATAGTGTACTGTGGCTAAATCAGGCCAAAATATTGTTGATACGATATGTTTCTTATACAATGGTGTTAGCGACGGTTTAGACACTCCTTCTTATAAATGTCGGCCGATATAGTACCCTCTTTGAAAAATGGAGTGGTCTTAAGGCCACAAGAGCAAATAGCCTGCCTGTATTTTCAGGCCAAGTTTTTCTATTTCAATTGTTGACACTGACTGGTCGACAGTACTATTTTTTTGTTTTGTATAGAATTGGAGACCTGTAATGTTCTTGAGTCCATTTTTAAGTATGTTTCATCGTCCATTATAACACACTCAACAGAATCTTTTAGCAAAAGTTCGTACAACTTCCGTAGTCTTGTTTTCCCTATTTTTATTTGTCGCTGACAGCGTAAACACCACCAACAATGTCAGCCTAGAAATCCAACGCAGACGATGTCAACAACGGATGAGTCGACTTTGCGAGTTTTCGAGAGAAAGGTTCTGCGAAAGATTTATGGTCCTTTGCGCGTTGGCCACGGCGAATATCGCATTCGATGGAACGATGAGCTGTACGAGATATACAACGACATTGACATAGTTCAGCGAATTAAAAGACAGCGGCTACGCTGGCTAGGTCATGTTGTCCGGATGAAAACACTCCAGCTCTGAAAGTATTCGACGCAGTACCCGCCGCGGGAAGCAGAGGAAGAGGAAGACCTCCACTCCGTTGGAAGGACCAAGTGGAGAAGGACCTTGCTTCGCTTGGAATATCCAATTGGCGCCACGTAGCGAAGAGAAGAAACAACTGTTGTTGACTCGGCTATAATCGCGTAAGCGGTGTCTACGCCAGTAAAGAAGAAGAAGACTTTTTTTGGGAATCTTTTTTTTTTTTTTTTAAGTTTTTAAGTGCTTCTAGCTTTTTTCAGTGCAGTAATTGTGCACAATTTGCTCTTTGATTCGACCCATCGCGAAAATGAAATAACATAATAATCTGGTTTTGTCTTTTATTTTATATTTTCGACTATTTTTGCCTTTGCTTACTTGTTGTATGGTATGCAGGTGTACTCAATGCTTTGTAAAACATAAGGCGTACTGCTGAAAATTTTTCGAAAAGAAATGATTTAATTTGTAAGGTTTTTTGTAAGTTAAGTTAGTAAGTAAGCTTCGAATACTTAGGTATTTGATATTATGTGTATGTGTACATAAAGGGTAGGCCATTTAAAGTTGACCCATTTGTTTCTAAAAAAAAAGAACAAAAGAAAACAATGTTTTTTGTTCATTTCAAAAATAATTTATTTTGGTCCAAGGGGATTTGTTTCAGCTAATATTTAAAAATTAGATCGCGTAAATGGGCACCTTTAGCTTTGACAGCTAAATGCACTCTTTTTTCGACATTTTCCATGACTTTGGCCAATGTTTCGGATGATATGGCGGCTGTTTCACGTCGAATGTTGGCTTTCAGTTGAGCTAAGGTCTTTGGCTTATTAGCGTATACCTTGGATTTCAAATAACCCCACAAATAAAAGTCTGGTGGCGTCAAATCTGGTGATCTCGGTGGCCAGTCAACATCACCATTTTTCGATATCAATCGCCCGGGGAAAAATGGTCGCAATAAATTGATTGTTGGTCGAGCTGTATGGCATGTAGCCCCGTCCTGTTGAAACCAGAAGTTATCCATGTCATTTTCGCGAATAATGGGTATCACAAAATCCGTTATCATGGCTCGATAACGCTCACCATTGACTGTTGTCGTGGCTCCATCATCGTCTTCGAAAAAATACGGTCCGATGATCATATTCGCGCAAACACCGCACCAAACTGTTACTTTTTGGTCGTAAAGAGGCTGTTCTTCAATTAATTGAGGATTTTCGGTGGCATAAAATCGGCAATTTTGCTTGTTTACGCCTCCATTCAACGAGAAATGTGCCTCGTCTGACATGATGAGTTTTCGCCAAAAGTCAAGTTCGTTTTCAGCCATTTCGATGGCCCATTTGCCAAAATTAAGGCGTCGCGGATAATCAGCTGGGTTTAGTTTTTGTGCCATTTGAATTTTATATGGAAACATCTTCAAATCTTTATGAATTATGCGTCGGAGAGTGGTGCGAGAGATGTCTAATTCCTGAGAGCGGCGATAACTCGATGTCGATGGAGTCTCCTCAATACTGGCTCGTACAGCTTCGATATTTTCATCAGAACGTCTTGTGCGTTGTCTGGATGCATGACTGGTATTACTGAGATTACCGGTGTTCACAAATTTTGCGTATAAAGACTTAATTGTGTTCTTAACTGGAGCACTTTTCACTTTATTTTTTTTGCGAAACGCACGTTGAGTTAACACAATTGAAAAGTTATTTTGAATATAAAGCTGAACAATTTCAGCGCGTTCTTTTGGAGTGCACTGTTCCATGGTATAAATTGTCTTCGAATGACGCTTCTAACGCGGTATGACATTAGCCGATTTGTCAGCGCTGTTAAAAGTTACAGCGTTGCCAGATGGGTCAACTTTAAATGGCCTACCCTGTATTATATAATATGATAAAGGACTTGATACGCTCACTTGGTATTCCCTTTGTAAGTGAAGTGCGCTTGTAATATACATATGTATGTTTCTCTCGCCAAGTTTTCTCCTCCGCTTCTCTCAGTTGGTTGGACCTGTTGTGTGTATTTTTTTTTTTTATATATAATAGTGTTTGTTGTATTGATATACTTTTAGTTTGGGTTTTCGCGCCCGCGGTTTTGGCAAAAAGAACGCCGACCGATATTACCGACCTGCATCGTAACAAACTTCAATTTGTAATTGATCACTTTGTATGAAACACATATAAAGTTTTCACTGAAGAATTTTCAATAATTTACATTTTAAATAGCCGAAATAAGGAAAGCAAACGACCGATATTGAACGATTCAAAAAATTTAAAAATAAATTAATAAGAAATATTTTCCATTTTGCTTAACTTACAGTTGCACACCGTCCACTGAAATTGGTACTTGCTGGTGTTATTATCAGAACTTTTGGTTTCCCCAACGAATCCACTCACTCACTATTACTATGATGCTATTAGTTATACTGATCCGTCGTTCGTGTAATTGTTGTTTTCTGTATTTAACTTATTTATGCGTTACGAATATACTTGTTAAAAATTTAAGTTTTTTATCAAGAGATTTTCTGCATTTATTTATTTTTGTTTGGTTCTTAACATAGTTTATGATCCTTTCTTTAGTTTTTTTTGTTTTGACAACCCCAAGTTGACCGCCAATTGTATTTCCTCCTTCGTTTATAATAGCCGTGTTTTATTTTGTAAAGAAATTGGTTTTTACGGCAAAATCAATTTATTTTACACAAAATAGTCTCCTTCTGCTTCAATACAGATTTTTGCACAGTCCGAAAGCATGTCGAACGATTGTTTTAACTCGTTGCCCTTCATGGGCAAATGTATTTTTCCGAAAAGGAAGAAGTCGCACGGTACCATATAAGGTGAATACGGAGATTGGTTAATGGTTAAAATGTGACTTTTGTTCAAATAATCGGTCACAAGCTTTGATCGATGAGACGGCGCATTACCATACAACAACTTTCATCTTCGCGATATTCGGGCCCAACACGTCGAATACGGCCCATATGTTCGGTCAAACTGCGATAAATCGATGTTTTGGAGATGTTCAATTCCATTTCTATTAATTTCAATGATGATTTCGGCTGAGTTTTGATGAACTCACGCACAGTTTTGATGGAATTTCTGGTGATCTCGAACTTTGATTGGCCCACATATTGGTCGTCATTTATGTCCTCACGACCCCTTTGAAAATATTGAAACCACTCGAGCACTCTGCTACGGAACTTGTTTCATCAATTGAAATGTTTCGGTAAAAGTTTTATCAACTGGTGGCTCTTTGTTCGAAGCTCATTTTCGCACCGATAACACAAAATTAATGCAAAAACTTCACTTCCAATCTAAGAAGTGTCATGAAATTCTCACTGGACAAGCGATAAAGATAGCAGGTTCTAACGCACTAGTCGACATACAGATGGCGCCACCAGGGGGCGCTAGATTCAAAAAGTCCTGTTTACTATGGAACCCACTTTGTACATATTATTTATTTGAGGTCTAGAATACAAAAAACTGAAAACAAGTGTTTATATTTGTCTTAATTTTATCTCAATACTCATCCAAAAATCTGTAATTTCGGTTTGTTCACATTGTCATCTGTCAAAATGAGGTTTCTTGCTTTTCCCTATACTTTTTTTTGTGAATGAAAAAAGCGATGAACTGGCAATGCCTTTATTTCAATATACAAGCTATGATAGCTTTTGACAACCCAATATAATTATGTTGGCTAAGTCCTCTATAAAAAATAAGGTAATAGCTTAATTTGCTGATCAAATAAAACACGCCTAATAAGAAATTATGTATTTTTTATAGTTCTTTTGACAATTCTTGACCTTAAATTTATTCATCGTAATGACTTACATCTTGTAGTGACTGGAGAGGGCTGCTACAATTGGCAAACTTGACATATGCAAGTATACATACATATGTAGTACAAGATGTGCCGAGCTTATCGCTAAGATGAAATAGAATAAAATATTTGAAATATTAGGATATTGAGTGTGCTTATTCGCAACTTAAACAAACGTTATATCTTATTAAACCACACGTTATGTGTTCTTCAGATGCGGTTAATTGCTTACATTTGTCGTTAGTTGGCTTTGTCAGGGCTTGGGTTAATTTGCATGATAAATGCGTATGAAAGATTTAAATGGTGGAAGGTGTGATTTATTTAATTGAAGCCTGAAATTGAAGCTTGTGTCTCGGCGACAGTTGGTTTCAATAAGACGATGTCATTTCCCACATATCACATTAATCAGTGGATTTATTGGCAGAACACTTCGGTGAGCAGATAATTTCACGTTTTTGGCCGGTGGGGATATGTAAAGTCCAGGCTCCAAGCAAGACATCACGCGTGTCATTCGCCAGTTACCATTCGAAATGTTAGAACGAGTCATCGAAAATTGGACACAACGTATAGACCATCTGAGACGTAGCCGTATCCAATATTCGAAAGAGATAATTCTAAAAAATATATGCCACAGAATATTTTTTCAAATACTGAATATTCCCATTAAGTTTGAAGTTTCTGTGCATATTCCTTAAAAAAGTAGGGAACCTCTAAATGGATCAGCCTTTTTATTATTTTTAAGGAAATTATGATAGTAAGTCATACATGAATATAGCATATTTGTATTTGGTATATTGGTTTATTAATACACACATGTGCGATGTGATAGCCAAATACCAACTAACATGCTCGGCTAAGAATTTAATATCGTGTATACATTAGGGTGATTCAAAAAAAAAATTTTTTTCGATTGGTACTCAAAAAAATAAGTTCCTAGACACCTCTAAGAAACCCTCTCCAAATATGAGTTTTTAATTGTAACGGGAAGGTCCTCCTATATACAGTTTTCTATTTTTTCTTATTATCAGATACAAAAATTTATATCCCGCTACCAACTACTTAAAAAAATATCTTGTTCCTTAGATTTTGTAGAAAATTGAATGCCCTAAAAAAGGTCTCCTATGATTTTTTCGTAAACCCAACCGTTTAAAAGATATTAATATTTAAATTTTAATAAAAAATTGCAAAATTGTCGCATATATTTGAATACTGATTCTTATGTAAAATTGAACGAGGAATCGAATGAAAAAGTCAATTTTGAAAAAAAAATTGGGGGAAAAGCACAAAAAACGGTATTTTTGGAAAAAAAAATTTTTTTTTTTGAATTTTGAAATTTTTTTTGGATTTTGAAAATATGTTTAACAGAAAGCTGAGATTTTTTTACATAAAATTGGATAACTTAAAAACTTTTTTCATTCAATTTTGAGGTCGTTAAAAAATGAAAGAAATAGTCATTTTTCTGTTTGATCTCAATTTGAATTGCGCGCCAAAAAACAATGGAGCAACTTTGACCACTAAAAAGTTAACAGATATTCTTATTTTGTCCATGTCACCAATTGATGGAATGGCCCATATACATATGTCCTGTTTTGATATCTTGTTTTAAATTCGATATATTCAAGAATTCATCATATTACTGCCAGGGGAAGTTGCAGACTTACTTGTTTACTTCTGGTCACATAATGTAGGCGAAATATTCTCACACAATTGTAATAATGCCTCTCGCAACAAACGACGTGTACAGTTTGAAGGTAGCCAAAGTTACGAATTTGTTGGGATTTGTCGTGAACATTTTCGCGAGATTATTTTTTACAACTTTCGACGTTGATTATCTTATCAAGAGTGCATAGATGATCTTGATTAATTTTTTGACGAGCAAACTAAATCGAGGAACTGTATTTAGCGATGGTATGGTGATTTCAATCGTGACAAACTACTCCAAGGCGAATTTCGTGAAAGTCGTTCAAAATCAGTTGTTGTTCCGGAAACTACTTCTGCTGTGCGCAAACTGATCTTGCAACATCGTATTTGGACCTACTGTGAGATTGAGACAAGCATTAATAGTATTAGCATACGTTTAATATTGCATGAACATTTTACTGTAAAAACTTTGTTTACGTTGGATTTTATCAATTTGTCAATCGTTCGTGTTGATTGATTGAGAGAAATATTAACAAAATACTATTTATATCGGTGCGTTTGAAACACGTCCATGACATCGTGAGATGTGATGAATCATTCATTTACGCGTATGAATCCGAAAATAAACAGCTGTCGACTGTATGAGTGTTTCAAGAATAGCTGAATCCAATAAAAGTCACGCCTGAGACACTTTCAAGCAAATGCTTGTTTTTTGGAAAAAAAACTGCACTTGTCGCAACCATACCACAGGAACAACGCAGTAATGGAAATTTTGAGTGGTATAGAATCAGTTGTCTTTCAAGAAATCAACCGCCGAAAATGGATCACTCTTCACCACGTCAGTGCTAGCTCCCATAAATCGACTGAAACACATGCAATTTTGAGCGCTAAAAACATCAGTTTGATAAGACATCCTTCGTATAGTCCTGACTTGGCAGTGAATATTTCTTTTTATTCCCTTTCGTAATAAATAAACTAAGAAGAGATTTTGTAGATACTTCAATCACAGTGGCAAAAGTGCTTCGACAATTGGTTCAAACGCAGCGAAAGTATATAGATCTTATTGGAGAATATTTTGAAAACAATAAAGCGATTGCTACTCCTAGAAAAATCGGGATTAAAAAAATTCTTAGTGGCACACTTTAATCGCTTTAATTTACATATATGTTTTAAATATTTTCTGGAAAATCTATGTTTGGTTATATCTGTAATATGGATATATTTTGTCTACATCATCTTCAAAGGTCCTTTTCGATCTTTCATACTCAATAGGGTACCACACAAAAAGTATTCCCAAAAATTTAAGAAATTATTTTACAAACAAGCCTCACTATATCAGCTATTCAAATACACTAGGGTCGCTAGTGGTTGATTTTCGACGAATAGAAAATATAATTTATTAAGAATGTTAATACTATTTGATTTTTGTTGAAGAATTTGAACAAAATCTAAAGATAGGTATAGAAAACAATTTACAAATATAAATTAAAATTCATAATTCATTCTAATGCAAAATCGTTTGTTCCGTTTCTGGTTTTAGCTTAGTTCTTTCTTTAATTTGTAATTATCGTCATATGTGGCCACGTATGCACCTGCGAAAAGATGCCGAAATAATTTGTATAAAATACTAATGAATGAAATACCGATGAACTCTCGAACAGATGTTCAATTTTGAAATCTTTTATATCAATTGCAAATTTTCTCTATTTCTTTGTCTCTGTACCTTCCCTGTAATCTATTTACGGTAAAGCATGATGAAATCGACGATTCTACACTGCCATAAAATAATTGAAAGAGTGACTGATTAGCAATAGATATTGCCTACCGAACATACAAGATATGTTAAAAATTTTGTTTACACATTGAAAGTAAAGGAAAAATAAAATCACCAATAAATACGAAATAATGGGATATCATCAACACACATGAAGAAATTATCTCTTGAATTTAAATGCTGTTGAACCAACTATTTAACCTTGGGAAAAAAATAAAAAATTTAACTATCAAACAATGCGCTTGAAGTTAATCTAAAAATTTTTAACTCACCAAAATAAAATTAATGTTTTGAATTAGGGCTTTAAGGTAAAAAAAAGACTTTTTGCGACATTGTTTCTTAAACATGGATTAAGTAATTTTATTAGGACCTTTGTGCATTATTGAGCACACTTTTGACAATTTAGGGTAATTTTTGATTGCAGAAATATTGAAGCATAGGCTGGCAACAGAGCTTCCCCATCTTGAAAAAAAAAAAATACACTTTGCGGTGTTCGCCATAACTCGCCTGGAAATTATCCGAAAATGAAAAACCAAGAAAAATTAGTCAAATTATAATCAAATCTTCATCCCTTTGTTCTCTGATAATTTCCTTTTTCATTTAAACATTTTTGGCAGCCATTTAAAGTGAAAACTGTGATTTACTAAAAAATTTTGCTATTTTCTGAGTGGAAACCATTGGGGGGAGGTATTGTACAAAATTTGAAATGAATCAGTCAAGTAGTTTTGAAATGACAGTAAATAAGGACTTTGGAAAAGCAGTTTTGAGAAAAACGCGTCTAAAGAAAAAATCGCACACAAACAAACGGGAAAATAGTCAACCACATCCAATTTCGTTGTTATTGTCCAAAGCCAAGACACTGGGATATGTGTGTATTAAACTCTTTGTAGATAAGAGGTGTCATAGTTTGATGACATTGCTTTTCTAAAGATTTACTCTGATATATAAATTGATATTTAATTTATTATATGTATTCAAACTATTTCTTTAATTTAATTTGCCAAGACACTTTGTGCCGAGCTGTCGATAAAAACGAATGTGGGTGTAAGCGGCTATTGTTGTTATCGCAAAAACTGTAGCGTTGGTGCTATACGCTTTCGTCGCTGATCCTTTCCTTGATTTTATCAACCGCACTTATTTGCTTGTATCGTATGAAAATCATTCCCGCGCTATGCTACGTCGATTTTCTTTTATATTTTAAGATTTGCCGACCCTAGTATCGCAATCTGATAACAGATAACTTGATCGTAAATTTTCACATTTTTGATATAAGTTAAAAAACGTTTCATTATTTTTAAAAACGCTTCCTTTTTTTGAGAGCAATGCTCCTTTATTTGGGTACTATGCTCCTTTGTTGAGTTATGTGTAAGAACTGAATTTTACAATTACTTACGCTTAACTCTAAACCTACGTTTGCCGCTGCAACGGGTTCGGAGTTTGCTGACGCTGCGCTTCCCACAGGTTGCCACTACACGTGTCGCACTCTCAGCGACTTAGTGGTGTAATATTATAATACTTTGTATCATATGATATTAATGTATCATATGATACTTTTTGAATGTGTGGGGTGCTAACTTATATACGATGTACTCCTCCAGAACGCGGGTGACTATTTATTTGACCAATAACAGGTCGGTGACTTTGGCACAACGTGAATTTCGTCGCAGATTTCCTGGCCGTCCGACACCTACTGGTGAAACACTGTGACGTTTAGCCGTTCGTCTCAAAGAGACTTGCACAACATGAGACCACCATCCGTGACAGATCCCGGAGTAGCCGTTCTGCAGAGAATATTTCTGCTGTTGCCGAGGATGTCATGGAAGCACCGTCGACATCGATCAGACGACGTGCCACGCAGATGGGCAAAGTCCAGACGGTGCATCAACTGTTGGCTGCTGACCGCCAATCGCGTCTAACATACATTTGAGGCCCATTTCCATTATAGCGGCTACGTAAATAAGCTGAATTTACGCTTCTAGGGCACTGAAAATCTGCGTGTAACCCACGAAGAGCCATTACACCCGCTCGAAGTCAATGTATGGTGTGCTGTTTTCGCTCGAGGAGTCATTGGACCGAAGACGTCGCAGGCCAAACGGTTACTGTGAGGGGTGGCGCTACAGAGCAATGATCAACCATTTTTTTTGCCGCAACTTGATGAATTGGGATTGGAAAACATGTGGTTCCAACAAAACAGTGCAACGGCACACACTGCACGTGCTACAACCGATATGCTGAAGGATGCATTTCCCGGGCGCCTAATCTCCCGTTTTGGCGATTTGCACTGGCCAGCAAGATCGCCTGATTTGACCGCTCCAGACTTCTTTTTGTGGGGCATTTTGAAGTCACGGGTTTATGTCAAAAAGCCTCAGACTCTTGCAGCTCTTAAAGACAATATCCGTCAAGAATGTGAAGACCTATCGCCGGAAGTTCTGGCCAAAGTGATGGAAAATGCCATAAAAAGGGCTCCAATGACAATCAACTGCGGCGGCGACCATTTATATGATATCATATTCTCGACTTGATGTAAAAAAATTTAAAAAACCAAATAAAAATAGTCCAAAGCAGAATCAAAGATTTTAATTTTTTAAAATAATTACTGCCAAAAAACATCGGAAGGTTATTTTTGCGCCACCTGTTAGGCACTATTTTTGCAAAATTTTTTAACGTCACTGATTCTAGATTGATACACTTATCACTTTCGCAAGGTGAAAGAGGAATGGTGAATTTAATGATTCTGAAATATTTATTAAGTGAGTATTTTTTACTTTTCGACATAACCGTTACAAAGGGATTTAAGGTATTAATCTTACTGGGAAACTCCAAATTGTAAACTACTAGCCACAGAAGTCCCTTTATACTGCGGTTTCTCTACTAAATTACCATTGTGTAACTTAATGTTCGGCTTAGTTCTGATGATATATGGTATATATTTGATTAATTGCGTTTTGTGTCCCTACTGTCAAGAAGTGTTTATACCAGGTCCCATCAAAATACCTTAATCTTGAGAAACAACTTACACTGTCGGATGGACAGGCAGACACTGACTCGGAATTCAGGTCATCTCATCATCCTGATTATTCATATAAATATATAATTCCATCGATTAATTCAACGTATTACAAACCGCTAGGTGAACAAATCTTATACTCTGTGGGAACATCTTTCGAGAGTATAAAAACATTCACTTTGAAGGAACATAACTTATTTCGTTTGCGTACTTTCTGTACATATGAAAATGACATTTACACTCTTTTGGCGACATCTCGTACTGAAAGTCCAGGATTTCGTTTCAAATACATAGGTCAACACTTTTTGCTACAAGTGGAGATTCAAATCCTTGTTTTCTACCACCACCGGCATTTCTATTCAATGATAAGGAGTCACTGTATCTCTTAAGTACAAAATATACCGAAGATTTTGCAATTTTTAATTTTGCGCAAAACCGATTAGCGAACGTGTATATTAATTGCTGACAAATTTTACACTAACCATATTTTTGTAAAAAATGTAAATCAATTATGTAGATAATATAGTAAACTTTGCGTGTAAATTTGAATTTTTTACCTTTAGAAATTTCTATGCTGTGCAGATTTCTATGTGACCAGTTTTTTTTTGTGCACATACTTTAATACGTTTCAAGACATTCTGGTAATCGCAAAGCATTGTTTAACAGACGTTAAAACGACGCTGGTTTTCGAAAAAAATTTAGTGATTTTGAACCGATCGTACTTAAATTTTTCTTAGACCGAAGCGATCTTTAAAACGGGTTTTCAGCGATCCTTCCGATATCCCAACGTTCCCAGTAAGATCTCTGACTTCGTGGTCAAAGCGTTCTCGACCATTTTTTAATAATTTTTATCAATCAAAAACACTTGCTCACGACAAACAATTGTCACCGAAGGCCTTTTCCAACATTAAGATCACACAATCGTAAAACTCACTGAATGTACTCGTACTTTATGTACTTCAAAAGACACAGATGTCCCTGTTATACCAATATAAAAAAAAATTTTTCGATGAATGAGTTCTCGCGCGAAATTTAAATTAAAAAGTCTTATTATTTTTTGTTCAAAATACCTATATCAAAAAATTATATAAGCTCACTCACTCATTTTCGTTCCCGAACTATAATATACATATGTTTGTTCAGTATTATTTGGCATTTCATCATGAAAGATTTACGCCTGAACAACGTTTACAAATGTGTTTCGCGTGCTAGCAGCCGTAGATAAGAGTTTGAACCAAGAGCGTGAAGAGTTGGTTGGGATTGACGAATGGAACGACGTGGCGCATTTTACGTCGAGATCTTAAATTGAAGGAGTACAAAATACAGCTTGTGCAAGAACTGAAGCCTCTCGACGTTCCCAAGCCACAACGCTTCTCTCTTAAAAAATTCCAAGGAGATCCAACATTTTCGAGCCAAATAGTGTTAAGCAGTTGATGCTCATTTCTGGCTCAATTACCGCATTTGACACGAAGAGCAACCTGAAGAAATTAAAGAGCTGCCATTTCATTCAGAAAAACAACGTTTTGGTGTGCTATGTTGGCCGGTGTAATCATCCGTATTTCTTCAAAATTGATACCAATTAGAACGTAACCCTCAATGACGACCTTTATCGCTTTAAAAAAAGTAGGGAACTTTGAAATGGATCACCCTCTCATATTGTTATACTAGAGAACCCTACCACGCTTTGGTGTGGCTGATACATAGATAATACCACATCAGAAACTTTGTATAAATACTGATCGTTGTTGCGCTGAAAAGCAAGTTTTTATTAAGTATTGTTATTTTCCTCGCTAAAGAGCTCCGATAATAAACGCGATCGCTGCGAAATTCAAAGTGCTATAGGGAGAACGGCGACTCCTCGGCCCCAACGCGCTATTTATAGGCACGCCCTTGCCGCCTCGGCCGTCCGATACCGTATATTATAATAATAAGTAATAATAACAGTAATAAAGTTATTGTTGTGTAAAATAAATGTGTAAAATAAATGCATTGTTACTAAAAATTTCTTTTTATCTCATTGCTTGTTAATAGAAGTTGTTAACTCAATTTACGTTCATTTACGCTGCTTACATTTATGCACACATATATTGTACTCATAATTTTCTTCATTTATGTCAAGTCTCGAATCTTCTAAAGAATAGTTATTTACACAACGGGAGCACATTCCACATTAATTTGTTTAAAACCCCCGTATTGTTAAATAATAAAATTTTCTTGCTCCAACATTTTTTCGTTCAACGTGGGGCAGTGTAAACAAGTTTACTTTCTTGTACAAAACTGTGAAAAATTTTGAAAAACAACCCTAATTGTGGTTACTGAACAATAGTTGCATCAATTACCCGCCTGTTCAGCTCACCAGTGAAACTCTATTCACTAGTGGTTCACCACCTATACTTCACTAGATTCTTCATCACATAGCACTAAATATATTTCACTATGCTACTTCATTATATCATCGTTTATATTTCACTATCTACTTCACCACTCATACCATTCATCATTTAATAATAAAGGATACAATTTTTATACGACAATATTCACATCATTTTCGGGTTTATTTTTATTTTTATTTACACTCTTTGCTTTGTTTATTCTTTTGTTTTTTTTTTTTTAGCTGAATTGCTTTGCGCAATTGTTTTTCGGCCGGCTCGAAGTCGCTGCTAGTTGGAATTGATTCTGGAAAGATAGATATTAAAATGATTAATTAGTAATGATGTATTTTGATAGATAAATCAATATATAATTGAGTTTTATCACAAAAACAACGTAAAACAGTTATAATATCTTAAAAATAGCAAACAGTATTTACTTACCTTTGAGGGTGGAGTAAAACTTCTCAAGATTTCTTAAAGATTTTTTTCCATGAACTCTGTCAATATTGTATTCTTGGACAACAGCATCCGTCAATATCTCTTTAAGATTTTTAACCACTCCTGCCGATCTAAAAAGTGATTTCATAGTCTTTACCTGAAAGGAAAAATAATTATTATAAAGAAATTAAGATGCAATTTGACAAAAACTTACATAACACGCGATTGTCGTTATTTTTTCCGCATTTAGATATTTTGCTTCCTCCACACTTGACAATGCCAGATTTTGCCGTCAAAGACGTTTCCTCAGCAATGTGCCGATTCCACTTATTTATAACAACTTTCATATCGATTACTGCTTCCATGCAAATTTGGAGTTGATCTAAAATAAATGTTGACAAACATATATAGGCTGTTCACGGTAAGGTGGTTATCGGGTTATGTGATTATTATATTAAAAATAACCTCTATGCTCCGTAAACATCCTATGTATGGTTACTTGCTTATTTTTATACAAACAGCTGTTCATTGTATGCAATTTTAGTTCAATGAAATTCCTACTTATAAAATGCCTAAACAAAGTTTAAAAAGCAAAATAATCAAATTTAAAATAAGTTCTGCTATCCAGGAAATGGACTGTATTGAACTCTGAATATGAGACTCTGAAAGAAAAGCTTAATTTAACAAAGTACATAGCCAGTATCGTGTTAGAGTCGAAAATTGTTTCGGAATACTTAGAGAAAAGTTTTGTAGTTTGAAACAAATGCGGATACAAATAAAAGACCAAGAGAGTCAAAAATTTGTTAATAAGTGGGTACTTGTCTGCTGTGTGCGGCACAACATACTCTTGAAAGGGCGAGATTTATTGGTTATTATATTATTTTGTTATTTTTATTGTTTTTATATTTCATTTCTATTTCCAATTGTCTCATTCTTTCATTTTGCTCCAACTCCATTTCTTTGAGTTCGAATTTGCTGATTGTAAACAAAAAACAGCTGTTAATAGCTGACTTTCCAATAAGAAAATCTAAATGGAAATGCCGTTCGCTTAGTTTTATTTATTTTTTGTGCTGCCATTTAGTTAAATTCCAACGCCTTCTAACACTGGAAATAAGTAAACAACCACATAATCCGTAAACAAGGGGCTAGGTTGGTCAAAATTGATTATTTTGTGATACCGTATTTTGTTGTTGTTTACTTAATCACATAACCACATAACCCGATAACCACCTTATCGTGAAAATTACAAATAAAACGCTGTCTCCATATGTAACGGTAAAAATTTGTCGCGAAGTTTACAAATATTTTGACAGTAAATCATGCTTTTGATGATTGACATGTATGTAAATACAGTAATGATACAAGCGGTTTTATCAAACTGTGCTTGGTTTTCTCAAATTTTCATTCCACCCTTATTTTTCGCTGGTATTGAAAAAATAGCGTGCTGTAGATCATGCTCTCTTCTCTCTTAATCTCTCTCCTGTACTCTGCTTCTCTGTATTATCTCAGTGTCGTGAATTTACTAGTAACTTATAAGACATGAATTTACTAGTGCAAACCATCAATTTATACCAGCTACACTGCAGGGTACATTGAAAAAATATACGTATATACGTCCAAGAAATAGTTTAATGCAGTAATTATAACATTAATTACATTCGCAGTTGTTGGTAGGTCCCTGGACTGATTTCCGCTTATTTGCTCATAACTAGTTTGCAATCGGATGATTTGTCTGGTGAAATTTTAAGAATTTCTACTGTTGCTGAAATTACCGCTCGTTGGAAAGAGTACATATAGAAACAAATTACTTTGTTATCATACATACATACGTTTACCCGTTTACATGCATACATATTTCGTTTTACCGCCGTTTGGAACATTTTGCTAGCGGAGTTGCCTTCGCTGCTTTGTAAGCTGATCGTCGCATACTCAGCATACATACTATAAGTCACTGCACTGCTCAGCTGAAAGTTTGCTCTGCCGGCACTTGGAAGCGTCGCGCGCTTGACCGCTGCACCGTTGCCGTTATTCCGTCAACGCTTCCATTCTGAGAGCTCTGCTGCTAGCAGCAGTTATTATCACGCTTTATTACTTATATGCATTCTCTAGATTTTTTTGCATAAGCTGCCTGTACTAAGGGGGTATTCTCATGTAATCACTTAGAAAAATCGATTTTTTGTTTTTTATATTTTGACTGTAAAACCTATTGAAAACATGCTGTGAAAGATTCAGACCGAAATTCATAGTATTTGATAAGTTACAGCTCATAGTCACCGACGTGTCGTAAGCGACTGTCTACCAGGCGCCATGACAAGTCTGCAGCTGCTACGTTTCTAAACGCATTTTTATTGAATCATCGTTTTCTGAAACTGTCATGGTCCTAAAAAAAAGTATTCAACCGATTGTTTAAAAATTTACATATGTTCTTCTATTCATTTATAGCTATCGTCCCTACCAGAATTTATTTTAGAAAGTATTTTCATATATAATTTTTTAAACGATTTTTAATGAAAAAAAAAAGATTTTCGGGACAGTTTTTGAAGTTTTTTGTAAATGAAATTGATTATATTTGGTAGGAACGATAGCCGCAAAACTACTGAATAATAATCCATTCGATTTTTTTATTTCAGACAACATGAACAGCCGCTATCACTATGACCAGTGAGCTACTTTCTTTTGTTTGGGGACTACGTTGATTTAAAAATAAAATATATTAAAAATGTAAAAAAGGAAAAAAAAAAAATTTTTTGTACATTTCAAAATACATAAAAATATATTAAAATTATATATTGAATTTTGTTGTCGCATAAAAAAAATTTTCCTGAAAAGTGGTGAAATGTATGCGTTCACATGACAGTACCCCCCTAAACGTTCAGTCTACCAACGCACTTTTAGTAAGCTGTATACAAGATTTTGCCGTCGGTATCGTTGAACGCTGGTCTCTTTGCTTTACATTAAGGGTCTTCAACAATAAACGTAAAAAGGATAATAACTCTTGAACACTCCAAACGCAAAGGTATTAAATATATAGTTGAGGTATCAAATGACTTTGATGAAAACCTTCACATGTGGAGTTACAATACCG